>JARBWK010000009.1:105789271-105901147 GCA_030556195.1 Anolis apletophallus
AAAAACTGCTCAATCCTGCACTTCAGGTCTGCCGCCTTCCCCGATGGCAGCCTGGAATATTGGTTCACCGTATCCAACTCCACCCCCAGGAATGTAAGAACCGAGGCCGGCCCCTCAGTCTTTTCATCGGCTAGGGGCACCCCAAGCTTTGGGTAAGGCGCTTGAACAGCCCAACAGCGAATCACAGTCACCTGACCCAAAACGGCCCACAAAAAGGAAGTCATCTAAATAATGGACAACCCCGCTAAGGCCGCCTCGGTTCTGACCGCCCATTCCAAAAGGTACTAAACGTCTCGAAAGCGCACGACACAGAGCAACCCATGGGTAATGCACGATCGATGTAAAACAAGCCATCGAACCGAAAACCCAACAAATCAAAATCCGCTGGGTGGACCGGGTGCAATCTAAAAGCAGATTTGATATCACACTTGGCCAATTCCGCTCCCGGCCCGTGTCGTTTCACTACGCGCACAGCCGCATCGAAAGACGTGTAGTACACTGTACACAACTCGTCCGGTATCGCGTCATTCACAGAGCTGCCCCTTGGATATGACAGATGATGAATGAGGCGATACTCACCCGGTGCCTTCTTAGGCACAATTCCCAACGGGGAAACTCGCAAACTGGCAACCGGGAGAGACTCAAAGGGACCTAACATCCGTCCCTCCTTCAACTCTATGGCAATTTTTTGCCGCACCACGTCCTCCAGCCCATTACAGACTTTAAATTGGGAGAAAGACGTGGCGCCCCTAGGACCCAGGGCTGGAATCGAAGCCGAGAAGGTGAACCCGGACAACAAATATTGTGCCGCGGTTCAGTTCGGGTAGATCTTCAGCCACTGTCCTAGCGAGCCCAGTTTAACTGGGCTGGGACCCTTTGGGAAGGGGTGGCTGAGCCGAAGCCTTTTTGGCGTATCCCTCTCTGGGATTCCCCCTCCAAGGCTTCCCCCTATTACATTGCTTTGCCCCGTGCTGACCCCCGCAGGTCGAGCAGGCGTGCAGATACCTGCACACCTTCCTGCTGCAGGCCCCCTGGGAGGAGAACTCCCAGCACACCGGTCGCTGTTTTTGTGACTGCCCACCCTGGGCGACCGGCCGAAAGGGCTGCGCACCCTTGGTGTTCTGGACCAGGTGCCCACTGTCCGCCGGCTCCCCCGGGACCGACTTAGCGGCATTCATCACGGCCAGCCAGAGCTGCTCGTGGATGAGGTCCCACCGTATCCGCGGATCACCGGCCGCCAAGGCCCAAAGCGCCGATCATATTCAAGCCAGGCCTTCCCGATGAACCTGACCTTGGCCCCGTAAATGATATTCAAATACCGCACCAACGATTTTGCCCTATAGGGCTGGGCATCCACCAGGATGCCCATATAAATCGTATAACAGGCGAGCCAATTTTCCCAATTTTGCTCGACCTTCCTGTGCTTGAGTTTCTCTTTACCCTCGTCGTCCAGTTCCTCCTTCTCCTTCTTCTCAAGCTCTTTGTAGAGCAACGAGAAGATATCCACGTATTCATTCCGCAGGATCTTCTCCAGAGTCTTAGGGGCCAAATGGGCCCCCAATACTCCATCGGTTGCGGCCGGCAGAATCGGAGCCGTCCACCGATCCGTTCCCCAGTACTGGGTCAGCTCACCAGTACGCGCCGCCTCCAACGAAACCGCCCCGCAAGCGGCCACCGGTGCCGGCCCCCCAAGGGATAAACCAGTCGCCGCCGCCACTGCTGTCCCCGAGGATACCGCGGGGGAGCCCCCCGAACCAGCTAACACTCCTCCCCCACCACAGCTGCGCTACCACCCGGCGCCAGCGGAAGAAGCTCCACACGGCGCCCCAGGACACCCCCAGCCCGGGGAACCCCCCCAAGGCCAAATAGAGCTGGGCTCCCTACCGTATCCAGAAGGACCGGCCACCTCCGGCGCTGGTCCCGCCGTCTGCGTTGCCACCGCCGAGGCCGCCCGTCCAAGAGGCGGCTCCGTCGCCCGAACCGGCTCGGCCTCCAACGCCCGATCTTCCTGCACGCCCGCACGGCCCTCCATCTCCTCCGCACGTCCGCACGGCTCCAGCAGCTGGCCCTGGCACATCAGCTCCTCCACTCGCGCCACGCCCGTTCCCTCCGCGGTCTCCTCCGGGTTCCCAGCCTCCTGGCCCGCTTCTAAAACGGCAAGACGGGAGAGCATCTGCTTGACGAGTCGGGCCTTACTCACCTGACCCGCCTCCCCCGTTTCCCTATGCCCCACGAGCAACCCCCTGCGCCGTTCGAGTCCCTCGATCCTGGCGAGCATGGCCGCCAGGGTCCCTGAAGACACGGCCTCCTCGTCCGACGACGACTCCTCCATCGGGGGTGGGCGCTTCTCTCCGGCCCTCTGCGCCGGTCCTTTCCCATTCTTGCCAGGGACGTTCTTCTTGGGTTCCATCCTGCAAAAAATCCGACAACACACTCATGAGTGCCCTGCTGCGGAAGCGCCACCGCTTCCGGACACCCCCTTCGCCCCAGCCAGGGGCCCATAACTTCAGGTTTCCCCTCCCTTTGGCCAAGGCCAAATTGCCGGGCCGGGCCCCGTAACAAGCGGCCCACCCCGAGGCACGCAGCCACAGGCGGCCCCGCGACAAACCGGCGGCCGGGCGACAAACGGCGTCTGCGCCCCCAACCGCCGGCCCCCGAAGGTTTCCACTCTCAATCGCCAGCTCCAAAGGCAGGAGAAAGGCCAGAAGCCCAGGAATACCAGGATTTATTCCCGTCCGCGTCAGGAGCGCTTGAAAACTGCCCGTTCTTCTAGAGTGAAAGAATTGGTTACAAATGCTGTACCCCCCCCTTGGAGGCTTCTCTCATGTCCCCACCGAATGCTGGGGCTGACAGAGAGCGCTCCCCCGTGCTCTCCCAGGCTACGAACCTCTGACCTGCCCGTCTTCAGTTATGCAGCCCAGTTTATCAATGTGCCGCCGGGAACGCCACCCACCAAGGGCAGCCCCCACCCTGGCGGCCATGCAGGAACAGGCGGTCGCGCCCCACTTGGCGGCCGCGCCCCACCATGGCGGCCATCTTACGCAAATAGCAACCGCCCTACAAACTGGCGGCCGCGTACGGAATGGCGGCCGTCCGCCAAAATGGCGGCCGCGCCGAAAATGGCGGCTGCGCCACGAAAATGGCGTCCGCCCGACTTAAGCGGCACAAAATGGCGGCCGCGCACAAAATGGCGGCCGCCACAAAATGGCGGCCGCGCTACCAAAGGGTGGCCGCCAAACAAGATGGCGGCCGCGCCAAATGGCAGCCGCGCCACCGAAATCCGCAGCCGCCCAAAATGGCGGCCGCCCCACACATGGCAGCCGCGCCAGCAACGCCCGGCCCAATGGTCCCCAGGGACCCGGTAGGCCGCACCAACCGCCCCGGCCGCCGCCCTCCCAGGCCCCCAACTGGCGGCCGGGAAGCCAAAAGCCCGCCTCTGGGCCCCCTCCGGCAGCGACCCAGCGGCCCCGGCAGGCAAGATGGCGGCCGGCCGAAAACGCCGGCCGGGCCTCAGCAGCCGCGCAGCCCCACCCTGGCCCAACACCGGGGGGGCAACCGCGAGAGCCCCGCACCCCCTGACCCCACCCCGTCGCCGCCCCGCACCGAAACGGGGAAGGTAAGAAAAAGGGGGCGGAAGCCAGGCCGCACCGGCCCATGCGCACCCGCCCGGGGGGAAGAGGGGAGTTAAGCAGAAAAAGAAAGAACCGCCCCGCCGCCCCCCCGTCACCCAAAAAACCCGGCACCAACCTTCAACTGCAGAACCAGCCCTGTACCGCTGCTCCGCCTCCTGGACCCTTCTTCCGATCTTCCTCCGCTCCTCTGCAGCTCTTCCCACGCCGCGCTCTCTCTCCCCTCTACCGTCTTCTTTCTTCACTCTTCCCTCTTCTCACTTCCTTCTTCTCTCTACTCTCTTCCCTCTTCACTCTTTCCTCTACTCTCGTCGTTCCTCGCTCTACCTCTTCACCTCTTCTCTCGTCGCTCTTCTTTCTCCTTTCTTCTTTCTTCACCCTTCCGGTCCTCCGCCGCCTCCTCCTCTTCAGTGATTCCACTCTCTCCTACTCTCTCCGACTCTCCGACTCTTCTTCCCAGGCAGCAGGCAGAGAGGGAAAAACCAACCTCTCTGCACGCTGCACAAGCTCAGAATGGCTTGTAAGGGCGGGGCCTCACTGAAAGCCCCGCCCCCGCGCCTAAAGGTTCCCCAGGAACCTTTGCTCTCCTCGAGGCCGGGAGGGGCAAATCCCTCTCATCACAGCAAGCTGTGATGAAATGTCGTTGTCAACAAGCAGTGCAAGCAATAGTGTACACCAAGCAAGCAAGGGTCACATCATGAAAGTGTAAGGTAAACCAATGGAGGGAGGAACAGTCAAAGAACATTAAACTACACTGGGTTGTTGTATGTTTTCCAGATTGTGTGGTCATGTTCCAGAAGCATTTTCTTCTGACATTTCACCTGCATCTATGGCAGACATCCTCAGAGGTTGTGAGGTCTGTTGGAAACTAGGAAAATTGAGTTTATATATTTTTCTAGTTTCCAAAAACTTCTGAGGATGCCTACCATAGATGCAGGCAAAATGTCAGGAGATAATGCTTCTGGAACATTGCCATACAGTCCGGAAAACACACAACAACCCAGTGATTCCGGCCATGAAAGCCTTCGACAATACATTAAGCTACACTGTTTCATAGTTACAATAACTTAAATTGTATTTCTGGAGAAAATTACACTGTGCTTTATTCTTCAATTGTTACTATTTGTCCGTTTGTTCTTCTGCATCTTGTCATGTGAATCTGACAGTTGTGGTATTTTTGTGGATTTGTAGCAAAAATAATCTGGTAAGAATATCACTGAAAGTGCCTCTGCATGAAAAATGGTTATTGCCATTCTTCTTGGTCTTTTATTTGTACTGTACTAGGAATGTTGCAGAGCTGTTTGGGCTGGAAGTCAGCCTGAAGAAAATGGAAGTCCTCTACCAGCCCACACCACAGGACGAACACCATCATCCCCACGTCAGCATAGGCAAATCTGTGCTTAAGTCCGTTCAGCAGTTCACCTACCTGGGAAGCATAATCTCTTCAGATGCCAAGATTGATAAAGAGATAGAACACAGATTAGCAAAGGCATATAGTGCATTTGGAAGGCTTCACAAAAGAGTCGGGAGCAACAAGCACCTGAGGCAAAGCACAAAAATCAGTTTGTACAGAGCTATCGTACTGCCTGTTCTTCTTTATGGATCTGAAACATGGGTCACCTATCACCAACACCTACGACTCCTCGAATGCTTTCATCAGCGCTGTCTTCGCACAATCCTAAATATACACTGGACCGACTATGTGACTAATGTTGCTGTCCTTGAGCAAGCAGGGATCACCAGCATTGAGGCCATGCTATTGAGAACACAGCTGTGCTGGGCAGGGCATGTCTCTAGGATAGAGGACCACTGCCTCCCAAAGATACTACTCTATGGTGAACTCGCTAGGGGTCAGCGCAAGAGAGAGCACCCCCAAAAAGAGATATAAGGATTCCCTGAAACGACATCTCAGGCTCGGCCAGATTGATCACCAACAATGGTCCCCTGGCCTCACATCAGGAGGCATGGAGATGCACTATCCGCAATGCTGCGGCCTTTTTTGAGAATACACGGTGAATGGGTCTCAAAGAGAAACGACAACGGAGAAAGAACCAAAACTTGGAAACAACATCACCCAAGGAGACTTTCTGCTGTGCTTTCTGCAACCAAACTTGCCTATCTCAGGTTGGCCTTTTTAGTCATCAACACGCTTGTAAAAAGCGTGGGATGAGTCCTTCTTAAGAATCTTCATTCGCGAAGTAATGCCGGGACTAGGAATGTACAAGTGAACTTTATAGGGTTCCCCTCTTTCTATTAATCCTCATAACAAACCTGTATGATAGGCTTGTCAATCAGTAATATATTTAAAACTTTTTTCAGATGAAAAACCTGGCCATTCCAGGCTTTTCAAATGCTCTCCTTCTAGGAGCCAGAAGACTGCGGAGTTTCAAACCTTACATTAACTCCACCTACTGGTTGTTGCAAAATAAGGAATGAGACTTGGCAGACCCCCCCTCACGCATAGTCAACTAGCCCTCTCTTAAGAAGTCTGGTGGGGCTATTATACTTACAGACTGTGATAAAGAGATTTGCTGTGTCTCACTCAAAAATAAACATGCACATGCAGCATGAATGTAATCAAAGCTGCTAAAGATCTTTGGATTAAACACATTAGCTACATCCACTCCCAGTGACCACATCTTTCTCCTATATTATTTTTTGCCTGATGAATAAGACAGTGAACTTCTGAAAGCTTATATAATGTATTTTATGCATTGGTATTGGCACCAAAATGTATAGCTGTTTACAGATTTTGGATTTTGTTGTATTTTGCTGCACAGACAATACAGACACCCCTGAGACAGGGAAAATACTGAAGGTACTTGTGATGCTATATCCATTCCAGCTATACCACATAAAAGGTTTTGGTTGACCATATGCATTGTAAAAATAGTTGAAGGAAGAAGAAAGACTCCCCCAAAAGCTAATGTTTTTCTTGTATTCATAGATAAGCTACTTTATTCCACAATCAATTCCATTTTCTAAAATCCTACCTTATTCTGCTCTGATACTTGATTGTGATTGGTTTGCAATTATGTCACTGCACTACACAAAATGTTAGTCCTTTCACACTGCTTTATGTCATTTTTTCACCAGTGAGTGAGTGTTTGGCAGTAAGGTTCAGTATCCTTCCAAATAGCAGTGCAGTCTGGAAGGTTAAATAAGCTTTATCCTAACTAGTTGCAACTATTTCATAATTTTTTGGAAGCAGGCCCTTGTAAAGGGAGGTCCAAGATGAGGTAATGTCATTATCTATCTCAGACTGTAAACCACCCTAAATAAATCTATTAGTGCTATGTGCCATCCAGAATTTGAGGAAGGTTATCCAAATTATTTTGAAATCAACCCCTACTTGCATTGTCAGCCTAAACAGAATAGGCAACCCAGAGATGTTGACAGTAATACTACTGAGATTCTGACACTTCAGGAGAGAGCAAATTTTATTTATTTTTTTTGCCAAGTTCAGCCATGGTTCATCTTATCCCTAGAAAATCTAGGCACAAAAAAAAAGACCCGTGACCATATTGGCTCAATACATCTAGGACTATGAGCAAACAGATGAAATGAAGCCCATTCATTCACTCTTCTTGGGAATCATTGTAGAGCAGTGGTTCTCAACCTGTGGGTCCTCAGGTATTTTGGCCTACGACTCCAAGAAATCCCAGTCAGTTTACCAACTGTTAGGATTTCTGGGAGACTATATTTTCTAGAGACTATATGTGTTCTAGAGACTATAATTTCTAATGAGGTGATAAAAATGAATGCAAAATACTAAAAATATTGATTGAAAATATCTACAGGAAACAAAGTACTACTCATGGCTGTACTCATAACAAAATCATAGAGCCAGTGTATTCTTCTTTTATGTGTGTGGTACATACTAGTAGTCTAATTTGTTGGAATTATGGTAAAACTATACAAATAAATAGGCCACATCTAAAATACATTCCAAGCACTGTCCAAACGCACAAATATAAGAATCCAATCTGTATACCTATTGCTATTTACTGTGGATCAGGGGTCTCTTTCATGGTGAGATATTTTTCTTCCAGGATAAAAAAAATCTGCAGATAGTGATCAGCTGCAGAAAATATCTGTCTGAGAACATTCCAGTCACGTAAGCGTCACGAGTGTTCACAAACAATGGAAAAAAACAGCAAGGGAATTTTGCACTGGGACCTCTCTCTTGCCCTCAGAAGAAGTATTGAAGGACTTTGAATCATGTGTTACTTCAGTGATATTTTTGAATGGAAATTCCTATAATCGGAGAACTTGTAAAAACAAATATGACATAAAGAGGAGAATACTAATAATACAAAGAACATTGTTGATGAGAAAACACTTCTGCATCAGAAACTGGAAGCAAAATATTTAGAAGGGAATGGACAACTAAGAAAGAAACTGAATGAAGAATTAAGCTTGCATACTACTGAAAAAGGAAAGGCCGGTAGCCGAACTTGAGTCCAAACAGAGAGAGTGCAGCAGCTAAAAAAGGAGAGCTTACTTCAGGAAAAAAAGAGAAACAGCAAGATTTGGAGAGCCATAGAGCTGAAATGACAAAAATGAGGAAAAAATGCTTGAAAATACTGCGAAGATTCCTAAGACGAGTGTCAAAGAGGCTCTACAAGATTTCAAAGAAAACCTGGTATTAAGGTTAAAGGAAATTCTGAAGGCTTTGTTGCACCTGGAAAAGAAATCAGATTATTTCAAAAGGGTACGTCTTCAGATTAAATGTGAATTTGATCATCAGAAATCTGTAGTAACTAAAGGACTTGATGACCTACTGCTCTCTCTATTGAAATAAGTGATTTAAAAGGGGGGGCTCCATCTCCTCAGCCCTCCTTGTCAGGATTTCACCCCCTTCTCACATGTTTTGCATGCATGATCTTAAGGGCATCTTATTTTGTGTGCAGTGGAAGTTGTTAATGGAATAGAAGTTAATTTTTCTGAACTGAGAAAATATAGTAAATGTATGTTGTTGTTATTTCTTATCTGCTTCTCCTGAAAAGTCAAAGAATGAAGGGATTGGGAAAGGGAAGTGTAGTTGTTTGGCTGTTTTAGCTTCCCATTGGTAAAGGATATGGCTTTCTTTTTTGCCTTTAAGTAAGAGCGCTCTTAGGAAGGACACAGAAAGATGCATCATTGGCAATTTCAATGTTTTCTTTGCCAACCTTCCCTCCCTCTTTCTCTCCTTTCTTTCTCTGCTTCCCTTTTTCCCTTTCATTCTCTCCTTCCTTCTCTTCCTCTTCCTCCCTCCCCCCCCCTTTCTTTCCCTTTCTCTTTCTTCCCTTTCTTCCTTCTCTACCTATTCTTGGACTACAACTCCCAGCAGTCTTCATGATCAATTGATCTATTACCTATCTATCTCTATCTAATCTATCTATCTTATCTATCTGGAGGATTGCTGAGAGTCGCAGTCCAGGAATAGGAAATTGGAAATATGCAGGGATTGGGATGCTCTCAAAGAAATCCAAGGAGAAGAAAGCTTGCAGCTTGGAAGTGCATTTAGATCCTCCTCCTCTCCTGAAGAGCTTGGTCTAGGAGATGTTGGGAGCTGTGGTCCAAAAGAGGGTGTGGATATGCTATTGTGTGTTTTGTTTGCCAGAGGGAGTGTTTTTTGCGCATGCACTGTAGATTCTTTTTGCTTTTTTTGGCCTTTTAAGTCCCTTCCGCTATGTTTTCAGTGTTTTTATGAGTGATGGTCATTTGTTGGCCTGATAGGTGTCTTGGCTTTTCTTTGTGAATTAAGATTTAGGAAGGACTCATCCCATGCTTTCTACAAGTGCGTTGATGATTCAGAGGTTGGATGTGTCCTTCGAGCCTGTGCAATGGACCTTTCTGGTGGAGTGCAGCGTGCACAGAACTGGCCTCACCCTTTAAACCAAAGGTTCGTCTGCCAGAGCCTAGCAAGCTTAGGACGGTGGCAGCGAGGTCCTCAGGTCGTAGGTTTGGTTTGAGTTTCCTTCTCTTAGATGGTTGACCTTACAGGCACCATCTGTCCAAGTTTGAAATCAGTTTTCCTTCTCTTAGGATGGTTGCCAAAAGGCTAGAGAGCCCATCCTGCCCTTTGACGCTCTTTGTCAGACCCTTCGGTTGTGACCTGCCTGGCATGGGAGGCCCTACTGGTGGCTAATATGCCACCGCCAGCATAGCTCACAACTTCATTAGGGTACGCAAGCCTCTCCCCCACAACAAGGGGGCACCAACGGAGAGGCCTAATAGGTGTATTGTATCCAAAATTGGTGTCAATTCACCCAGTGGTTTTTGAGTTATGTTAATCCCACAAATGAACATTACATTTTATATAGATGGATCATTAGTAGAAGTACTGGCCACCTGTAGACTTTCCAATTACTTACAAATGAATTCTAGGTTTAACAAAGAAGGGCCACCACTTCTAGGCCCTTACCTTTTATGACATAAAGCTAAGTACTGTTGAGAGCAGAATGGTTGAATAGAATTTACAAACTTTTTTCAGTAAATCTCCAAGTCTCCAGCCAACCTAATTTTTCCCAGCACTCTGCTGGACTGACCTTGGTCTGATCCAGTAAGGCAGTCTTCACGCGATATTTCTAGCTGTTTACTTGAGAGATGTGTGGAGGAAAGGGAACGGGGATTAATCTAATACATAGCAGATGATAAATGTATTGACTATTGCAAGGATGGAAATAGCAATAAAATGGAAATGTTCAGAAGTGCCAAGAGTGTATAGTGGGATATTAAGTTTTGGCAGGTTGTTGAATTAGTTAAAGTGACAAATATAGTAAGGGCACCAAAAAGGACAAAAGGCTCTGCTTAGTAGTACCCCAAAGAATGTAGCTTCATTTATCCAATTTTGGAACATTCATTCAGGAAAGAAAACTAGATCAGTGGATTTATTTGAAGTCTTGTAATATACCTACATGAGAAGAATATAAAAACCAGAATTTTTAAAAAGGAGCACTTTTCTTCCTCCACCTGTAAAGAGAAATAAGTCGGGCCAATGGACACAAATTATCTGCATGCAGGTACAATTTGTGAAACTGTATGGTAGGACAAACATATTGTTTCCATAGCACAGAAGGTAAGGTAGAACAAATTTAAAGAGCCCCCTTGACTGTTCTTTTGGAATCTGTTTCGTTTCTCTTTTTGGCTTTCTTTCTAAGTTGATTTCTACTTGCTTTAATACAAAACCATGGATTTAGCATTCTCAGTTTAAAAAAACCAAAATGAAATGTTAATTGTTCATATGAATACTCTTTCATAGTGGTTTTATAGCTTTACATAACTGTATGTGTGTTATTTCTTGGTTGTCCTTCCTGAGACGGAAAATATTGTTAAAAATTATATTATCCACCTGTTTACCCTCTATAATCTGTATTGTATTTGTAATTTCCTTCATCTATATTGTAGATACCCACCCTGTCACAGTTCTGGTATGATTTATGGAATTATATTTGAAGAACAGCCAATCTAGCTGCCTAGAAAAGACAAGAAGCCTTATCACGTCAGACAAGTAAAATTCCTATTGCATCAAGATAATAGTGCCTTTGGGTGGGGCTTATCGAATGACTCTTACTTTGTTCTCCCATGGGATACTATTTGAAAAACAATGTATTGTCGAATGCTTTCATGGCTGGAATCACTGGGTTGTTGTAGGTATTTTGGGCAATATGGCCATGTTCTAGAAGCATTCTCTCCTGACGTTTTGCCTGCATCTATGGCAAGCATCCTCAGAGGTTGTGAGGTCTGTTGGAAACTAGGAAAATTCAGTTTATATATCTGTGGAAAGTCCAGGGTGGGAGAAAGAACTCTTGTCTGTTGGAGGTAGGTGTGAATGTTTCAATTGGCCACCTTGATTAGCATTTGATGGCCTGGCAGTTTTTAGGTATGGCTTGTTACTGCCTGGGGGAATCCTTTGTTGAGAGGTGATTAGCTGTTCCTGATTGTTTCTTGTCTGGAGTTCCCCTGTGTTTGAGTTTTGTTATTTATTTACTGTTATAATTTTAGTGTTTTTTTAATACTGGTAGCCAGATTTTGTTCATTTTCATGGTTTCTTCCTTTCTGTTGAAATTGTCCGCATTTCAATGGCTTCTCTGTGTAGCTTGACATGGTAGTTGTTAAAGTGATCCAGCATTTCTGTGTTCTCAAATAATGTGCTATGTCCAGGTTGGTTTATCAGGCTGACTTCTCTGGTTGAAGTCATCTACAGTGCTTTTCATGTTCCTTGATTCATGTTTGGGCGCTGTGTTTGGCGGTACCTATGTAGACTTGGACCACTCTAACAAACAGAGTAAAACAGAGGATGTAACCTGTCTTTCCTCTGAAACATCTTGACGATTTTGCATGACACTGGTTTAGCTCCCAGTGTCATTGAGACCCCGGTATCACAGTGGGTTAAACCGCTGAGCCGCTGAGCTTGACTGAAAGGTTGCAGGTTTTAATTCGGGGAGCGGCATGAGCTTCCACTGTCAGCCCCAGTTTCTGCCACCCTAGCAGTTCGAAAACATGAAAATGTGAGTAGTTAAATCGGTACCTCTCTAGCGGGAAGGTAACAGTGCTCCATGCAGTCATGCCAGCCACATGACCTTGGAGGTGTCTACAGACAACCCCGGTTCTTTGGCTTAGAAATGTAGATGAGCACCAACCCCCCAAAGTCAGACACAACTGGATTTAACGTCAGGGGACAACCTTTACTCTCTATATATATGTGTGTGTGTGTGTGTGTGTGTGTGTGTGTTAGTAGTAGTAGTAGTAGTAGTAGTAGTAAACTATGTATTTTTTTAAAAAAATGAAGTTATTCAGTACTATCATTTTGGCATATATTATCATAATTAGGTCTAACTTCTTTTGGAAATAATAGCACAACTGTCCTGTGCATGTTTCGTTTTCTTCAAAATAAGTATTATTTTATTCATCTGGTTCCGCAGATAGTGTGAGGAGGAACAATTTGGCTTCCTGGACCATGTCTGCTTTTCCAGGAAGATGGCCTACTGACATGGGATGGGTTGCATCTCACAGAAGTAAGAAGGAATGTTTTTGCTCAGAGACTGGAAACCTGATGAGGCAGACTTTAAGTTGTGGAGGAGGGTTACAGTATCCTTGGAAACAGTAGTTTATCAAGGCCTAAGTGAACAGCCAAAAGGCTAAAGAGAGGGTTGAACAAACACAAGTACCAAGCATCAAGAGGACAATAATCTCAAATAAACAGCTAAGGGAATGTCCTACAGGCTTAGATATCTTTACACTAATGTCCAAAGCATGAGAAATAAACAGGATGAATTGCAACTTTTAGCACAACAAGGTAGTTACTATGTAATAGCCATAACTGAAATCTGGTCATACCCCTCCTATGATTGGAATGTAGCAATGAAGGGGTATGACCTATTTCAGAGAAATAGACCAAACAGGAGAAGAGGTAAAGTAGCATTATATGTCAAAAATATTTACACCTGTAAAGAGATGCAAGACCTCAGTCCTGGAAACCTGGTTGAGAACATCTGGATAAGAATTAAGGGAATGAGGACTAAAAACAATGCAGTTGCGGGGGTCACCTACATACAGAACTCAAAGCCAGACTGAAGAACTAGATGAAGCTTTCCTTGACCAGACCACCAAACATGCAGAATGAAAAGATATACGGTAGTAGTAATGGAAGATTTCAACTACTCTAGTATTTGTTGGAAAACAAACTTTGCCAAGAGTACAAAGTCCAACAGATTCCTCACTTGCCTTACAGACAAGTTTTATTGTCCAGAAGGTAGAATGGACAACAAGAGGATTGGCTATTCTGGATCTGATCCTAACAAAAACTGAGGACCTGATCAATTGAGTGGAGATAAGTGACTAGTGGGGTGCCTCAGGGTGTGGTCCTGGGCACTATACTGTTCAACATCTTTATTAATGACTTAGATGAAGATTTAGAGGGCATACTTATCAAGTGTGCAGATGATAGTTCCTACCTTTCCTCCCTTCCTTTGGGCAGCCTCCTCCCTTGTCCCTGCAACCACATGCAACAAGCCACATGCCTTTCTTCTTCTGAGGGTCTCACACAAGTACGAGAGATGAGCCCTCCTCGCAGTCCCCTGTCGCTGCCTGCTTCACTGCAGTGGGTCTCGTGGGAGCTGGAGCAGCAGTTGTCCATCCATTCAAGACATGTATGCACATGGTTCACAAGAAGCAAATGCTATAGAAACTCTAAGCTCTGTGAGTCGCAGCAGTACAATAAAATCATTCCACAAGCAAAACGTTCCTTTAAGGACACTCCCCAAGAAAAGGAGAGGCAAAGCTTTGAAAATCTTAGGAAATGGGAAGAGGCTAAAAAATGTCAAAAACATAAACTGGAAGAAGAGAAGAGACGGCAACAAGAAGAAATGAAGCAGAAGCATGAAGAGCACTTTCTCAAGGTGCAACAGCCTCGAGAGTGGGCAAAACAGGAGGAGAGTAGAAGAAAAAACAGCTTCAGCAAAAGCTGGCTCAACACTGTTTACTTGAATCAGCCTTGCTCTGATTAGTGTGTTTTTATGTGATTTTATGTGTCTGTAATTGACCATGACTGTTTATGGTATTTTAGGGTGTTTTTAGGATGTTTTATCTCTGATGTGTTTTATTTCTGACATGTTTTATATGTTTGGAAACCGCCCTGAGCCTCGGGAAGGGCGGTTTAGCAAATTGAAATAATAAATAAATAAATATACATGAAGAGAAAAATGAGAAGGCAAGATTGGATGTAGCCACAAGACTTTTGGGGAAGGTACGAGGGGGAAAATTAGCAGAAGACAAAGTTAAGAAGAAAGTGGCTGCCAAGAAACAACTGGAGGAAACTGAAGCTGGGCGCAAAAAAATCTGGCTGCTGACAGAGAACTGCAGGAAAAGAAGGAGCAGGAAAAGCTGCTGGCACAGCGGGAATATGAATGACAAGAGAAAGAGAAGGTGGCATGCTTGCAGAAAGAGGTTATAGCAGCAATGAAAGAGAAGGAGCATCTCAGAAAAGAGGAAGAGGAGAATGAAAGGAGAACAAAATGAAAATCTGTACACCTCCTTTAGGAGCTCTGAAATAATACAGCATGCATCTTCAAGATAAATAGTCCCAAATACTAGGAATTCTGTGTCGTCTTCTCCTAGGAAATTAACTGAGCCAAGCAATCATGCACCAATATTGCAATCTATTTAATGTCAGGATGTTGTAAAAAGTTCCAAGCTGGAAGAAATCTTCTATAAGAGCAAACCACAGTATTTCAAAGATACCAGTTCTGCAGTATGGAACTCCCCACAATTCCCACATGGCAGATATGATTCCCACGTGGTAGATACATTCCTACTACGAACCATAAAGGATCTTAAGATCATCTGGGGATGCCCTGCTCTCAGTCCCACCGCCATCATAGTCGTGATTGGTGGGGACGAGAGACAGGGCCTTCTCTATGGTGGCTCCTCAGCTGTGGAACTCACTACCTAAGGAGGTTAGATCTGCCCCCTCCCTCCTGATCTTCTGGAAGAAACTTAAATCCTGGTTATAGGATCAAGCATTTTCAAAATAGAATGTTTTTATTGGTGAAGATTTTATTTGACCGCAATTCGACTGATTTGGATGACCTGGTGAAGTGTTTTTAATGTATATTTATAACTATTTTAATGTTGGGACAAGAAAAATATTTTGAACATTTTTTCCCATATAATATAAATTTTTCCCAACTGTTTTTTCCCATGTAATATAAATTTAAAATTCTATTTTTCTACACTTATGCAGGAAAAAAAAGAAAAACAAAGATACAGCATGGGTGATGCCTGGCTTGACAACAGTACATGTGAAAAAGATCTTGGAGTCTTAGTGAACAACAAGTTGAATATGAGCAAATAATGTGCTGCTGCAGCTTTAAAAGCCAATGGGATTTTGGGCTGCATCAGAAGGAGTATAGTGTCAAGATCGAGGGAAATCATGGTAGCCTTCTATTCTGTTTTGGTCAGGCCTCATCTGGAATACTTTGCCCAAGTCTGGGCACCACAGTTTCAAAGAGATATTGACAAGCTGAGCGTGTCCAGAAGTGGGCAACTAAAACGAACAAAGACCTGTATACCATGTCCTATGAGGAGTGTCTTAAAGAGCAGAATATGTTTAGTCTGCAAAAGAGAAGAGTGAGAAGAGATATGATAGCCATGTATAAATAGATGCAAGGATGTCATAAATAGGAGGGAGCAGGCTTGTTTTCTGGTGCCCTGGAGACTAGGAACCTCTTCACACAGCCCTTTCAGGCCGTGCCATTGTGCCAGCAATTGCTGGCAAAGTGAAGACAAGCAGGGCAGCTCTTGGCACCCTGCACACACACACCCTCCTCCCCTCATTACACAGTGGTGAAAGGGAAGGCACACAGGGCAGCTCGTGGCACCCCGCGCACCCTCCCTCCTCTCATCATTACATGGTGGCAAAAGGGATGGTGCGCAGGGCAGCTCATAGCTCCCCGCACACCCTCCCCATCAAATGGCAGAAAGGGCAGCAACATGCATTGGCCCACTGCCCTTTCTGCCATCACACAGCAAAAGAGGGAGGAAACTACACTTTCCTCCACATAATTGAGGAGAAAGCATTGTGCGATGGTGCATAACAGACCCCATCCTTTCTGCACATAAAAGTAGCAAAATGGGACAAAAATGCCCCACGTGGTGCTAGGACTCTGAGCAATGGATTCAAACTACAGTAAAAGGGATTCTACCTGAACATTAGGAAGAACTTCTTGACTGTAAGAACTATTCAGCAGTGGAACTCTCTGCCTGGGATTGTGGTGAATGCTCCTTCTTTAGAGGCTTTCAAACAGAGGCTGGTTGTAATCTGTCAGGGCTACTGTGATTGTGCTTGTCCTGCATGGCAGGGAGTTGGACTAGATGGCTCATGTGGTCTCTATAATTCTATGATTTTGAATCTATGATAAGGA
Source organism: Anolis apletophallus (assembly GCA_030556195.1). Lineage (NCBI taxonomy): Eukaryota > Metazoa > Chordata > Lepidosauria > Squamata > Anolidae > Anolis > Anolis apletophallus. The sequence goes on from JARBWK010000009.1 coordinate 105,805,809, forward strand.
CTTCCCACCAGAGATATTTGCTTAAGATTGCAATCTTAATGAGCTGCAATCCTGTAATAAAACTGTAATGACCAATAATGGTACCTCATAAGAAAAATGCCAACAGAGAAATTGATTTGGATTGGAGAAGTGCATCCCTCTGAGGGATAGCCAGACATTGTTCTGCTGTTTTAAAAATATGCTAGTGTAAAATAGCCCTAGGACTTCCTTTTGTCTCAAGGCAAGGAAAGCAACAACACAGCTACTGAAACACATGCACTGCTGTCTTGTATGCAGCTCATTCACATTTGTCTTTTTTAATCTTGTGAGTTGAAGTATTGCCTCAGAGATGAAATCAGCTCTGACCCTCGCCTTTAATTTTCCTGTAAAAGGAGGATTTCTGCCCTCTTCACAAGACAGTAATGAATGAGTCGGCTTGAACAGAGACCACAAACTCTATACAACCCCAGACATGCCCTAGGAAAGAAGGAGACCTGTGTACTATTCCAAAAAGAATTTCTCTACTTCCTGCTACCCACAGTTCCCAGCCCCTGTACTTTTCAGTATGCAAACATATTTCTTTAAGAAGGAAAATAATGACTCAAGTTAAGGTAAAGGTTGAGGCTAGAGTGTGGGGATGGGAGGGGAATAGTGTTGGGTGACTGTTTGACAAGACTTATTTTCTTTCAGATGGAAGTTGAGGGGCTTCCAGATGTTCCATATCCTGAATCACACTTTTTAACAGATGCAGGACCTGGTTGCTTGCAGTTAGAGAGTGCTTCATCTGTCAGGTGTGCTGGAGCTACATGTCTGACAGCTGCACATTAACCCTCAGGGGACCTGTGTGAACTCTCATGACAATTGCTAGTCAAAATAATAGATTTGCAAAAGAATAAAGAAACTTTGATTCTCCAAAAATTTTGAAGTTCTAGTTCCATATCAAAGGGATGATAGAGCAATTTATTTAATATGTATTGAGGTCCAAAGCTTCCACATCCTTGGGCTGGCAAGTGTTATCACCACCAAAAACCAGGGCTGAGATCAAGAGACATAGGCCCCTTCTATACTGCCCTATATCCCAGGATCTGATCCCAGATTATCTTTTTAAACTAGATTATATGAGTCTGCTGCCAGATAATTTGGGGTGAAATAATCTGGGATCAAATCCTGGGAAGGGGCCATAGATATGATGGAGCTCCTTTGTTGTGCTGTTTCTACCAATACGACTCCACAGAACCTCCCTCTGAGGCCAAGTACAGCCTCAAAAAGAAGGATTTCTGGTATGCTGGGGAACAGAGCAGTCAGTGATTCAGCATCCATCCTTTTCCCAGAAGTGAAAGGTTCTGCAACTGATAGCCACAAAATATTATTTCTTAGTAATTAAAAAACACATAATTAGCCATCTAGCCTAGTATCAGATCTCCATGTTCTCTCCAATAGCATTGCTCTGCCCAACTGAAGATGTTTTGTCCAGTTAGGGAACCGAAAATGATCTGCTACTAGAGATATCATTCTATGTGTCCTCTTTTTTTAAAAGGTTTTGTAGATGAAAATGTTTTAAAATCATTGTTAGTTACATATTTCTTTGTTTAAAACATTTATATCCTGCTCATCAGCCAGAGAGGTTTAGAAACCACTCGAAACAAGACAGTACTCATGTTGACAATCAACACATCCCTGAAACAACAGGAAAATGGTTGAGAAGGAAAAAGAAAACAAAAATGGACAGGTTTTAATTTAGAGATATTTTGAGTGGCCGTAATATGGATGTAATCCTCTAATGCAGGTGTGGGAGTATGTGACTCTTCAGAGGACCTTGGAAGGATGTCCTCCATCATCCCCTGTCTGGCCCACTTTCTGTTTTTAAAATAGATCCAGGTGAAAACATGGCCAAATTATGGAATCACCGTGTACCCATGGTGTCTGCATGTATCCCACAAGCAGTTTTTCCCATTCATGCTGTAATGGCTGTAATGTAGGCAAATGTTGCTATTTGCATGGAGGTGTCTTGATCAGAGAAACAGTTGATAAAGACTTTAATAAAACAATAGCAAATTTCAAATCCCAACGCCTCCTGATCTAACTGGCAAAAGTCCGTTGGGGATTTGCTCTAACAATGATCGTTGCCTACTTTTATTCTTTGTTCTCTGTGTCTTCAGCAAAACTACTTCGCTTACAGAAGCAACTGTTTAACTGTTTGATTTCTATGGATCAACCATTGCCTATCAACCTTGACGTGGAATTTTTTTTTGCATCTTTACTCCTCTGACACTTCCTGGTCTAATGGCTGACTATCAGAGATGCAGTTGAGTCTAGCTGAGAGGCTCTGCCCCTGGGGAAGATTCTGAAAGGGGAGGAGGAAAGGGATATCTTAAAGGCAAAGGGCTAACTTTGGATCCCTCTTATAATATGCAGGTTAACCTCTCCTAACCAAGGAGAAAAACAGAAGAGGTTTCTTCGGGGGCACAACAGTAACTTTTGAGATTGAGAACTAATTCTTTTTTTTTACAGCTTTTACATATAATAAAATAGCGAAGCTTGTGAAAGAAGGGGGAACGGATTAAGGAGAGGAAAGGGAAAGAATAAGGGAAGGGGGGGGGTTAGGTGTGCACATAGATAGATTAGGGTCTGGGTAAAAGGGTAGAGTTGGGAGGGTATATAGTAAGTATAGTTAGAATAGAGAATAGAGTAGAATAGAGTAGAATAGAGTAAAGTCTATATTCACAACATTCACTTCCAGTCCATTCCGCAGGGAGAATTATGTCTTGATGTTGATAATTTCTCTTCCTTATCCAAATACTTCTCTGCCGGTTCCTTCTTTTTATCTTGCTTTACCTCTATTTATTATAGTCTTTCTTTCTCTTTGTTTCCTCCTCAGTTTTTAGTTCTTTTAAGTAATCCTTGACACATTGCCAATCTATTCTTTTCCTTGAATTACTATCTTGAATTATATTTCTTATGATATCGTAGTCTGTGATCTCTCTAAGCTTTAACAGCCATTCTTCGACTGGTGGAGGGTCTCTGCATTTCCACTTCCTTGCGTACTCAAGTCTCGCAGCTGAGGATTAAAAAAAGAAGATCTTGTCCTCATTACTGTCCGTCTCTAACTCTGTTATATTTAAAAGATAAGCATCTGGTTTAAATTGTATTCTCCGTTGTAGGATTTTCTCCACATGGATGTGTACTTTCCTCCAAAATTTCTTGGCTTTTTTGCATGTCCACCAACAGTGGATATAGCTTCCTTTGGCTTCCTCGCATTTCCAGCATTTATCTTTCAAATGTTTGTAAAACCTTGCTAATTTCATTGGTGTTAGATGCCAATGGTGGAACATCTTATACCAATTTTCAAGAATATTGGTGAATTCTGAGTATTTAACCTTTTTCTTCCAAAGCCCTTCCCAGGTTTTCAGCGGGATAGGATGTTCTAATTCTTGCGCCCATTTGACCATCGTGTCTTTTATTAGTTCTTCTTCGGTATCCCATTGCAGGAGTTCTTCATAGATTCGGCTTATTTGTTTCTTTTCAGCCTTCAGAAGTTTATCCCAACTTGTTTCCTTGGTCTCAAAACCTACCTTTTGGTCCTGTTTAAAAATTTCATTTAACTGGGTGTAGTGAAACCAAGTCCACGATTCATCTTGCTCTCTCAGTTCTTCTAAAGATTTCAGCATCCATCCTCTTGCATCTTTTTGTATTAGGTCTTTGTATCTGTACCATTTGCCTGTAGCAGTCTGCTTTATATGTTGAGCCTCCGTGGGGGATACCAACATTGGAGTTTTAGAATAAAATCGTGTTTTATATTTTTTCCAAACTTTCATTAAAGCAGCTCGAATGAAGTGGTGCGAGATTGAGAACTAATTCTTCAATTCTTTTGAATTAACTTAATCTGGAAGGCAAACTATCTCATCTATCTATGTATATAATAAAAGTCAGTGTTTGCGGCGGGAGGTGCGGAGGTGCAGAGGAATATGTGGCAGCTTTCTGATTGGCTCCCACTGTGGGATTATTTGCATAAAGGACTCTGATTGGCCAGCCTCAGAACTCCAACATTCTAAGGCACCAGACAGAGAGGATTGGTTGCCACTGAGGGAGTATTTGCATAAAGGACTCTGATTAGCCAGCACCCAAGATTCCAAGCCTCTTCATTCAAACAACATGATTGGTTGCCACTGAGGGAGCATTTGCAAAAACGGCTCTGATTGGCCAGCTTCTAGATTCCAACATTATTATAAGGTAACGCAGAGGGAAAAGGAAAGGCCTCAGGCAGTCAGTCACTGCGGCCCACAGCAATGACAGGATCAGGACCAATCTTGGCACACAGAGGCCCAATGGCCCACTTCACAACCTGGTGTGGTTTAGGGCAGGATGGGCCACGAATGGTGGGATTTGCAATACCTTCACCTGATTCACTTCCCAAACAATGACCCACTCTCCATCCTACTGCAGTTTAAAGGAGGGCAGACCATGGATGATGGGACTTGAAGTACCTCTACTCATTCCCCATGACCGCAGCAGCCCCCAACAAAGACCGATAAAGACCATACTTGGTACACAGAGCCCCCATGATCCACTCTACATTCTACTGCAGTATGGAGGAGGGTGGACCATGGATGATGGGACTTGAAGTACCTCCACTCATTTCTCGAGTGTGCTGCTACCCTCATCCAATGACTGCTCAAGACCAAACTTGGCACACATAACCCCCATTACCCCCTTAACATCCTGGAGAGGTTTAGGGGAGGTGGACCACGGATTATGGGATTTGTAGTACTTTCAAATGCTTTTGTTCCAACATACCACTGTGGCCCCCAACAAAGAACAAGAAAGATCTAACCTGGCACATAGAGCACCTATGACCCACTGTACATTCTATTGCAGTTTGGAGGAGGGTGGACCATGGAAGATGGGACTTGAAGTACCAAAGACCAACCTTGGCACACAATGCCTTTCTCAAATAACCCGGGCACCGCCGGGTCCCCAAGCTAGTTTAAAATAAAATAGGTGTGAGAAGAGGCAAACAAGGGAGATAGGAGAAATCCGTTATTTTCCTCACCACTTTAGCTATGTAAAGTTTGGATGTTCTTTGCTTGTTTTCTAGACAGCATTTTTCCACTGTCTTCCTGAATGAATTATTCACATGAAGCAACGATATGTTTTCCCAGCTCACAATACCAACTATTAAAGAGATTTCTGTATTTAGACAGGTGGTAGTTGAGGATTTAATGGTCCAAACTCACAATTGCAAGGACTGCTCTTTCACTTTCTTTGCTTTTTCTGTATTCATCTGGATTTGTTTTTACAGTTCTCATGACTGAAGTGCTGATGAAATAAAATGTGTGGGTTGGAGGGGAACATCTTTTTTAAAAGCTTTTACAGGGAACCCGGACCGTGTGTCATTTGACCATTGGGGAAAGGCATGTGAGTAATAGAAAATCTGGTTTAAATGACACAGTCTTGGAAAGTCAGAAGGAAAAGTTTAACAGTGTTGTGTCTAGCTGGGGTGCCATCAACCACGACAATAGCATGTCCTAACCAAAGCAGATATTATGAATAGAGACCTGTGGCATTGTGGTTTGCCTCTTTCAGAATGCAACAGTAATACATGTTATAACCTAGCTTTTCAACTGTAATTATGCAAACAATAGAGAGTGTGCTGGGTGGGTGTTCGAGGACTTGTTCACACTTGTGGCTTACCACGGAACAAAGGGACCACCGTATTACAGAAACATAAAAGCTGTGTGTGATGCTTAGATATGAATACCTCAATTATAACTTCCCGCCAGTGGTTTATCCCTAAAAAAGAGAGTCATCACTGTTTATATCTCAAAGGTAGCTGTACTGTCAACCACTTGGAGACTCTGTGCCTCCTCAGCTGCCACCCAGATTGCTTATTTCCCTCCCCTTGAAAATAAAAGAAAGAGAAACTGTTCATTATAGAGTAGCCAAGTTGCCTACTATACAGAGGAAAGGCATACATTTGAAGGGACCCTTCATTTCAGTGTAATCTGTGGGCACCATGAACTACCTAAAATCATTCTGAGGTCTTTAAAAAGCATTTAAAATACCCCTTGGGGTTGTTGTCTGGAGCAATACTGTCAGTTTTTGGGGGATGCATCCAGGGTGTTTGGGGGCAGGGAGGGGGGATTTTTTAAAACCTTCCAGTTGACTTCCTGATTTTTCCTTTAGACTTTCTGTACCACCAAGGAATATTTTTGGTTTTTAAAAATATGGTCAATATTTGTTCTTTTAAAAAACAAAACATTTTAATGGGGTGGGATGGAGACCTTTGGAGCCCAACATGGACTGTCAACTTTTAGCAGTTGCCCATCTATCTTTTCTCTGTTTGTATGGCTGTCGAGACAATATTCAGTTGGAACATGCAGTAAAAAGCGAAAGCCTATAAAACAGGCATGGGCAAACTTCGCCCTCTGGGTATTAGGAATTGCGGGGGTTGAAGTCCAAAAAACCTGGAGGGCCGAAGTCTGTCCATACCTGCTATAAAAGCTTTAGAGTTGTGCATCAGTCATTAGCAACTGAACAGCAGACTGATTAGGCACACAGGTCAGCCGGATATGATCTTCCATTTTATGATACAATGTATTGTTTATTCAAACTATAATAATAATTTAGACAAATGTGTGTATCTTATATGCATACATTTTAGGGATATCAATTCCCTCTTTTTTTGTAATCTGGTCACACACACTCCAAGTGCACCAATTTGTCAGGGACACTCCTAACTTAGGCCCCTTCTACTGTGTCATATAAAATCCAGATTATTTGCTTTGAAATGAATTATATGACAGTGTACGACTCATATAATCCAGTTCAAATCAAATAATCTGGATTATATGGCAGTGTAGAAGGGGCCTAAGGCTTTACAATTTTTTTTATTTATTTTATTTACGACATTTATATGCCTTCCTTCTCACCCTGAAGGGGACTCAGAGCAGCTTACAAGTAATATGTAAATACAATATATTATATTATTACCATAGCACAATATTAGTATTATATATTACTATATTGTACTATACTATTATATGGTAGTATTATAAGTAATATTACATGTAATATATAATTATATTATTAGTATTATATTGTATTGTATTATATTATAATATTATCAATATTATATGTATCAAATGTATCAAATTTTATTGCATTAGCTGCAAAGCCATATCAAATAGAGCAAACCATGTAGAAAAGATACATATATCAGGCATTAAACATTATATTATTATTAGCCATCCCCTGCCATGCGTTGCTGTGGTACAGTCTGGTGATCTTGAAAATGTGGGAAGTTTGGCCCAATTCTATCATTGGTGGGTTCAGCATGTTCTTTGATTGTAGGTGAACTATAAATCTCAGTAACTACAACTCCCAAATGTCAAAGTCTATTTTCCCCAAACTTCACCAGTGTTCACATATGGACATATGGAGTGTTTGTGCCAAGTTTGGTCTAGATCCATCATTGTTTGAGTCCACAGTGCGCTCTGGAAGTAGGTGAACTACAACTCCAAAACTCAAGGTCAATGCCCACCAAACCCTTTTAGTGTTTTCTGTTGGTCATGGGAGTCCTGTGTGCCAAGTTTGGTTCAATTCCATCATTGGTGGAGTTCAGAATACTCTTTGTTTGTAAGTGAACTATAAATCCCAGCAAATGCAACTACCAAATGACAAAAATCTCTCTCTTTTTTAGTGATGGTCACTTTTTGGGTTAGTAGGTGTCTTGTGGCCAAATTTGGCGGCAATTCATCCAGCGGATTTTGAGTTATGTCACTCAAAACAAACAGAGCAATTTTTATATAGACTAGCCATCCCCTGCCATGCGTTGCTGTGGCCCAGTCTGTGTATATGTATTTTTTGTGTGTATATACTTTTGTATATGTGTTTGCGTGTGTGTGTGTTTGTACATGCATTGTAAAGTATTTGGGGGAGGTGTATTTTAAGTCTATTCTGCTGTGTTTTTCAGTGTTTTTATGAGTGATGGTCACTTGTTGGCCTGAAAGGTATATTGTGTCCAAATTTGGTGTCAATTTGTCCAGTGGTTTCTGAGTTATGTTAATCCCACAAACGAACATAACATTTTCATTTCTATAGATGTCCCAGTATCTCTGTCCTCTCATTTTCCCTGGCTCACTTCAGTTGTTACAGTTTGAGTTCAATTTGCAAAAGTAGATTGCACTCTGTTAATTCAGCAAGGGAAAGAAAAAATGGATGGAGTTGAATCTTGTTTTTCCCAGTAGACTTAGGCAAAAGCAAGCTGCTGCAGCTTCTCCTAGCTCTTCTGCTATTTCACATTAATATAGTTTGTCATCTCAATCACACTGTGATGTTGCTTCACCACACGGTTCCCAGGGTTCCTCTATGAAATGTTAAAGAGTATGGTGTCTATGATTCCCCTAAATGTGAACAGCTGACAGTGTATTGTCCTTTATCCTCAGGGTTGGCTCTGCCAAGCAGCAAAATAAAGCAGCCTGTTTCATATGACATCACTGGATAAATAGACAATGATGAAGCAAAGCATTGCTGGTTGTGCAGATTAGTGGTAGTGGGGTTGTGGGATACGGGCTCTGCTTTAGACAGCAAAACATTTGAAATCAACATGGTATACACTTTGATAATGTGGAAGGCCAAAAAAAACTTTGTACTTTGAAATGACTGGTGTTTTTTGTGGGCATGTAGGTTTTGTAGGCTTGACTTATTCATCTCTGACATTTCTTAATCCACAGACCTACCACACTCTGTCTGTGTGATCAATGCAGGCAATTTAGAAAATTCAGATTATATCATCCTGTTTGTTTTCCTGGTTCTCTTAAGAAAGCAATCTTAAAAAAACAAATATTCTGAAGTTCACTGGTTTATTTTATCCATGATTTCCGTACAAACATGTTTGTTCTGGTTAAACTCTTGCAATGCCCTCTCTTAATAATATTCAGCACCCTCCCATGCGAATTGTGACTGAGGTTATATAAATACACAGCTCTTGGCTCCAGCAATTCGAGTTTCACCCTTGTGATGGTTGTCATACCCCTTGCTGCATGTATAAAACCAATCACTAAAGCTGAAATATTACCCACAATTATTTGGGAGTTAGCTCCACTGAACACATTTGGACTTATGTCTGAGAAAAGAGCTGGGGGCAGAGGGAAGGGCAGGGTCAGACTGTCACACTCCTAGAAGAGTGCGTTCTCCCATATGTAACTACTTAAACTATAAGTTAATCTTTGGATGCTCAGGACAAAAGGTTGCATCCAAATTCGTCTAGCTGTCCAGCAGCCAAAGGCTAATATACTTCTGTATCTTCAACATCTACTCCAGGAAGGGTAGGGGATCCCATAGGAGCAGATTTCAAGGGAGCATGGGAAATGAAAAACACCAATGCCTGAGTAGACTTTCAGTGTTGGATGGAGTTCCATTTTCCCTGTTTATATGAAATTAATCAGCACCCACTGATAGATTTGCTTCCCCCAATAACTTCTTTTGGGCATGAGGAGATGTCCTTGTTTATTCATCCATGGCTTTAAAGATTCCCTGGACATTTGCAGTTTTAGTGTGATTTTTAACTGTAGTTTCTAGTTAAATTATGACAATTGTTATTGTTGGACTGCAGTTCCCAACAGTCCTAGCTGGCAGAACAAATTTTACAGAATGCTGGGAACTGCAGTGAAACAACATCTAGCAGGAAGGAGAATGCCTGTCCTAGTTGTTTTGGGATATCTAGAGTAAATGTTAATGTAGCCTTAACCATTATCAGGGAGATGACATGAAACATGCACAGTGACTAGACTGCTTTGTAGCAGCTTGGTTTATTCTTCTGCCAGTAATCCAGTAATCATCACATAAAATGGTACCTTATATTAAGGTTAAACAAATCATTTGTTTAACCTATATTAACCACTTTTACTATTAGAACTGATCCGAGGTGTCAGCAGTAATCTTTTGCAGCGTGTTTAAGTAAAGGTAAAGGTTTCCCCTTGACATGAACTCTAGTCGTGTCTGACTCTGGAGGGTGGTGTTCACCTCCATTTCTAAGCGGAAGAGCTGGCGTTGTCTGTAGATGCCTCCAAGGTAATGTGGCTGGCATGACTGCATGGGGCACCATTACCTTTCTGCCAGAGTTTTCGAACTGCTAGGTTGGCAGAAGCTGGGGCTAACAGCAGGAGCTCACCCCGCTTTCCCAAATTCAACCACCAACCTTTCGGTCAACAAATTCAACAATTCAGTGGTTTAACCCGCTGTGCCGCCGGGGGCAGCGCGTTTACCTGGCATGAAACCAGGGATTAAACCTGAGACCTCCTGCATACAAAGCATGTGCTCTACTAGGGTACAGTGTTTGACTGCAGGCATTTCACATGTGAAATAAGCATGGCAGTCCGCTTGTACAAATCCTCCCCACTTACATAGCTTAGGGGCCTTTCACTGAAACGGGTTGTGCCAGGACTGCCCAGCATGTTTTCCTAGCTGAGGCAAAGGACAAGATGGTGCCCTCCCCTATATATAGAAGCCACCTGACTGGCAATTGATTCTCATTCCAACACTGGAAGGTGATCAGTTTGAGTTCACATCTAATGCCTTAGGAGATGTCCCAATACTCCAATCTCTATTGCCTAAGATTGTTTGCTTCATAGTGCATGATGTGTGGGGATGTTGAGAGTTGAGAAATGCTTAGACAATAACAATTTGAATATGTAGCTAGAATCCTAAATAGTTTTTATTCTATATGTTTTTCTTCAAGAGGCATCCTTGGTCATAGGAAATATTACACATTGAAGCATCATCCATCTGTCTAACCTTTCCTGCTATAAGGGAAGCATGTAAAAAAGAGCTTTAATGACAAACAATGTACAGAACTGTAATTATATATAGAACTTGCTACAGATGGATATAACCGTCATTTATATTTAGGTCATACTAAAGTCATATTGAAACGAATACTTAGTTATTAGAATCAAAGTAACATTTTCAAATCTTTTTGTCCAAGTAAAACAAAAATTCTAGCTACAAGGCGTAATTCCCCCACAATGACCTGGAGAATTCTGGTGCCAGCTGAGAATAGTTGGAGATAGAAAAATTAAACTTTTTCTCCTCCCCCAACCTTATTACTCACCCTGACGTTTGTTACCCCGCTTCACAGGCTGAAAAGATACCGCAAAGCTGACATTTTAGCTATCTCTTGAAATTTCATAACCAAACCTACTACACAGCCATTACCAGGAAGAATTGACAACCATTTGTTTCCAGTTACTTTAGCTGTTCAGTTCATAGTAGATCACTGTTTCTCAACCTGGGGGATGGGACCACTAGGGGGTAATGAAGGGGTGTCAGAGGGGTCACCAAAAAGCATCAGAAAAAACAGTATTTTCTGTTGGTCATTTATTTATTTATTTATTTATTGTTCATTTTTGTATTCTGCTCCTCCCAGCAGGCTCGGGGCGGATAACAGTAAATATAACGGGCAACATGTCACAACATGTCAACATGTGGCCCTACAATAAAAGCATAAAAACATAAAAGCACGTTAAAACACATTACATCACCACATAAGGTATGGGAAGACATACGACATAGTTCTTAGTCCGGTGTGCCTAATTAAAGGCTAAGCCAAAAAGGGCAGTCTTACAAGCCCTCCGAAAGGGGGCCAGTTCCGAGATAGCTCGGGTACTGTCCGGGAGGGCGTTCCAGAGCACCGGTGCCGCTACGGAGAAAGTTCTCTGTCTAATCGTCGATAGATAGATAGTTTGAGTCCACAGTGCTCTCTGGATGTAAATGAACTACAACTCCAAAACTCAAGGTCAATGCCCACCAAACCCTTCTAGTATTTTCTGTTGGTCATGGGAGTTCTGTGTACAAAATTTGGTTCAATTCCATTGTCGGTGGAGTTCAGAATGCTCTTTGTAGGTTAACTATACATCCCAGCAACTACAACTTCCAAATGATAAAATCAACCCCCTCTCCCCAACCCCACCAGTATTCAAATTTGGGTGTATTGGGTATTTGTACCAAATTTGATCCAGTGAATTAAAATACATCCTGCATATCAGATATTTACCTTACAATTCATAACAGTAGCAAATTTATAGTTATGAAGTAGCAACGAAAATGTTATGGTGGGGAGTCAGCACAGCATGTATTAAGGGGTCATGGCATTAGTAAGGTTGAGAAACACTGTGGTAGATGATAATAATATGTAGTCCTAGATGTGTAAGTGTATTGGAAGGAAATGTAATGGTATACTGAATACCATAAAATTGCATGTGTGTGCATGTACTTTTAAGTCACCTGTCAACTTATGGTAGCCCCATGAATTTAACAGGAATTTTTAAGGCAATGAACATTCAGGGGTGATATTTATTTATTTATTTATTTATTTGCTAAATTTAGATACCGCCCCTCTCAGCCCGCAGGCGACTCAGGGTGGTTTTTCCAGTCCTACACAAACTTAATAACAAACAAGAGAGTCTTCAGTCAGGACCCAAGCTGGTTTTGACATCTATCTTCCACTGCAGAAGTGCTTGCTGAAAGTCCTGTTCTACATGTGCTTAGATGACAATGGGGAAATGCATTTCTAGTAGCCAAGAGATCCAGATGCACATGTGAAATATGTCTGAAAATAATAACATTGAAAATAGGCTCACAATTACATAACAATGTATTATTTTATCTTTCAGCTCACAACTCCAGCTTTCCCTGTTGTTGTCAAGCTGGGACATGCTCATGCTGGAATGGGAAAGGTAAGGCAGAGACGTTGTAAAATGACATCCTAACTTGGTGAGAGATGTCTAAGCACTATACACTTTGACCAATAAAGTAACACAAAATCCCTTCACTGGAAGAGAACACTTCCATAATCCTTTGTGGCATTCTTCAGTTGAAAGAGATATACCATGTATTGCAGATAGACATTTGTTCATAATATATGTTAACTGAGGGTGCATCTACACTGTAGAATTACTACAGTTTAACATAAAATAGCAGAATTAATACAATTTGGCATAAAAATACCTTTCCCTGCTAGCAGGCATTTGGAGAAGGGTAAAGGACACACTGCTGGGGAGGTTGTGAGTGAAATTCTGTGGGAGTGGGGAGGGTGTGAGTTTTAAATACTCTTATAAGTGTATTTATTATACTTCAACTGTATTTCAGTCTAAATCCACACAGTGCTATTTGCTTGTTTAATTTTGGTATTCACTTCTTTAAAAATGTAACCAAAGTGTATGATTGTCAGTCACCGTGAGTCTACATGAGGAGAATTGTGGGGTGTAAATCAATCAATCAATAAATTTAACATCACTTTAATTGCCATGGCTCAATGCTATGGAATCCTGGCATTTGTAGTTTGGTGAGTACCAGCACTATTTGAAAGAGAAGGGTTTTGTAAAACTATAGCTGCCATGATTCCATAGCATTGAACCATGACAATTAACGTGAGGTCAAACTGTATTAATTCTACAGCGTTAGAGTAGGCATGGGCAAACTTTTTTGTCTTGGGGTCACATTGCGGAGCTGACCAGGAGAGCCAGGCCAATAGGGAGTTGGGCTAGGCACATGCTGGATGAGCCCGGGAGGGGGAGTGTCCAGGGCAGGGTCTGGGTCATCCTCAGGTTGTCCTCCCAGCATAAGGACAGGGCTGCTTGCCCTATCCTTATGCCAGGAGGAAGGCAAGACACATGGCGACTGCCCCCCTCCCCCTCCCTCGATCCTTGGGCTGTCCTCTTGGCATTATGTCAGAAGGAGGGCAAGACAGGCAGAAATTGTGAGTGCTCTAGAGGGCTTTTAGCTGCTACATGCCTAAATATAAGAACATAAGAACATATGCTGAATCGGACCTCAGCCCATCTAGTCCAGCATTCTGTATCACACAGTGGCCCCCAGTTGTACACGGGGATCTCGAGCAGAAGGGAGGGCAAAACCCTAACCTGCTCCCGACCCCCCACAACCAGTACCCAGGGAAATCCTGCCTACCTCAACCAACTCCGAGGTGCCCCTTGAATGTCCTTTTCAGTAACTACAGATACACTTGGTATCCATGAATCTGTCTAATCCTGCCTTGAAGTTGTTCAGGCTGACAGCTGTCACAACCTCTTCTGGAAGTAAATTCCATAACCCAATGACCCTCTGGATGAAGAAATATGTGAGAGGAAGCCATAGGGAGGAGGGAGCAAGCTTCTTTTCTGCTGCCTGGGAGACTAGGACATGGAACAATGGCTTCAAACTACAAAAAAGGAGATTCCATCTGAACATTAGGAAGAACTTCCTGACTGTGAAAGCTGTTCAGCAGTGGAACTCTTCGCCCCAGATTGTGGTGGAGGCTCCTTCTTTGGAAGCTTTTAAACAGAGGCTTGATGGCCATCTGTCAGGGGTGCTTTGAATGCAATTTTCCTGCTTCTTGACAGGGGGTTGGACTGGATGGTCCAACTCTATGATTCTATTATTCTTTCTCCACCTTTTCCCCCCATAAAGATGTGGTGGGCTGCTGTGTCCTTCTGCCAAGAGGACAGGGAAAATGAGGAGGGCCTGACGTAAGCACCCAGGTGGGCACACCTTGCCCAGACGTAGTGTAGAGGCAATAATCTAATACAACGGGTGTGGTCACAGCAGATTCAATAAGAAATCTGAACACACAAATTTATCCAGGTATAATCATTATATATTCAAGAGCTTCAGCAACAACACATTAGACAAATTAAACATATAAACCCCTGATGGGTGTCTAACCCCCGCTACCAAAACCGCCAAACAAAAGTTCGATACAATGTAGCTGTAGAGCGGTATAGTGAGAGGGGTGAGTTGTCGGGAAGTAGCCGCTACAAAAGTTTTGTAATCCAGACCCCGATGGGTGTTTGTAATCTACAGGAGGAAAATAGAAGCGAGGAGACTTGGAGCAGGCACACCGATGACCAAACTTAGCGGCTGAGTAGCATCCCCAATGCGGGGGTTTAGTGGCTGGGCATAGTTCGTGTTCTCACTGGCCGACGAGGACACGAATGTCAAGGAGTCCAACCTCGTTTCGACCCCTACGGGTCTTTTTCAAGGCCAATAACAAACAAAGATCCTCACATTTCAGGGCAGGCAGGAATCTAATAAAAAACAAAGTAACATCTTATCTCACATAACCATAACCATAACCATAAACAGAGGCCCTCCAGAAAGTGCTCTGGGCGACTTACAGGAATCTAAACAATATAAACAATACAACAATGACAGACAAGTGACAGACAACACAGTCCTGAAGGGCATAACTTATCGGAAGACTAGGCGGCCTGATCAGTGTGAGCGTTCAAATAAAGTAACCACCGTCAATTATACAACAGAAATGAAATGGAAGCACATAGGTACCACAAATTCGGATTTACCTTAGAGAAGAGTTCTCGAGTGTAATCTACCTCCATGGGTGGCACAAATGCACAGACAAAGGTAAAAGGGGGAAGTTTTGTAGGAAGGGGGAATCAGCAGGTAGGTTGATTACAGGAGTAAATTACTGATAATTATCTTTTCGTTTAATCCCCATGGTTGCTCAGTTCTTAAAAGAACCGTCCATTTGCTTTCTGCCCTTAATAATGCTTTTTGGGCATCAAAGTGTGGGGAGACTTTTATGATTCCAAGCCCAAAGAACTGAAGGTCATCCGGGCTATGTCGATATGTTTTGAAATGGATGTATAATGGAGAATCCTCCGATTGTTGGCGAATTCTCGAGCGGTGCTCAGAGACCCTCGTTCAGAGACTCCTCCCCGTTTGGCCCACATAAAGAAGGCCGCAAGTACAGATCAGGCCATACACGAGGGACTCATTTTGGCAGGTGCTAAAGGTAGATAATGCAAAGTTGCATTGTCTGCCAGGACTATAGAATTCCTTCCCCGGGAAGACAAAAGGACACTGGGCACAATGGCCGCATGGATGGGTTTTAGGGGTCAGATTGCTTCTCAGGATGGGTTTTCTGATGGCTGAGTGCACTAAGGTGTCTTTGATGTTTTTAGTCCTCTTGAAGGCCACCATAGGAGGTGTTTCCAAGCCCGGAATATCCTGTATGAGTGGCCAATATTTCTTCACAATGCGGATAATGTTGGTAGAGTGTTTGGTGAGTGTTAGTGGAACTTGTTTGTTTTCAGATCCAGTTCAAAAAGATGTGATTGCTTTATTGCCATATTCTGTTTAATAATGTGGGCTGGATTTTGTTGTTGTTGTTGTTGTTGTTGTTGTTGTTGTTGCACAGTTCCTAGACTATTTCACCCAAACAACAACATTATAGAATGTCTATATAGACTGAAAAATTAAGAGCAGATATTAGAGCACTTCCCACTAAGTAGTTCAAGTGTGTTTTATAACAAATAGCTAATTGTGATCAGGATTAGTAACAAGCTATGCAGAATTTAGATAATCATCTCACTTTGCCTATCTGAAACAATGTCTCTATGTTCAATCAAATCTGGAGGCAATAAGCCTATAAATATACGAGTAAGCATGATGGAAGAAAAGGAGAAATGAATCAAATAATCCATTTTTAAGTCTTTCAGTGGTGTCCCTTCAAGAATGAGACATACATACAATTGTGCATGGAAATGTTATGCTGACTTGGGGTTTATTCAAAGTAGGGTCATTGTTGCTTGATTGTTTCTGTCTGTAGGTGGTTGCCACATTTTACTCCAATGAAACCAGAGTAGTTGTTTTTCAGTGTATCATGAATTTCTACATCAAAGAGTTTATCATCCCTCTATATAGGTATCCTCTAACTATAAAAGCAGTGGTTTATCCCACTGATTGATCCCACTAAGTGGGAAATTCCTGTTTTTGTTTTGTCAAAGGAAATCTAGCCATTCACTTAACCAGAATTTTTCAGAAACAGGAATAAGCAGACAGTTTTTTTTTCTTTGGTAGTATGCCAAAAAAGAAATTCTAAAAAGAGCTTTCTTTCAAACTTGTTTGTTTTTCCCAGACTCTCTGGTATACATCTACACTGAATAGACTAGAAACTTCTCCGCTTTAGGAACTAGAGAAAGCAACAGTTTTTAAAAAAACAAAATACCATCTGTATTTTCAGTGAACATCATATAGATAGTTTGGCTTCCACACAGGAATGCTATTGTTCCTAATATTAGGACAA
Source organism: Anolis apletophallus (assembly GCA_030556195.1). Taxonomy (NCBI): domain Eukaryota; kingdom Metazoa; phylum Chordata; class Lepidosauria; order Squamata; family Anolidae; genus Anolis; species Anolis apletophallus. Next base: position 105,822,889 of record JARBWK010000009.1, read on the forward strand.
CTGAGACTTGTCAGAAATATTAATTATGATCCAATCTGATTTCTTTCTGCACTTAAATTAAACTTATTTTCATATCAATGTTATTAAGTCAACATGAGTGTCACCCACATCTCTTCCCACACTTGTAATAAATAATAGACTAAAGCATTTTTCATTTCTTCATATTCAAAGCTATGCAAACTTACTAGATGGCCATAGTCAGAAATGATTTGCTCTATATTTATTCCCAAGGTCTTGCTTTACATATAGAGGTTCCTTCTTGTTTCACAGAAAGGGCTGAACCTGGGCTCCAGAGTACCTGTAGGATTGGTTTAGTATCCAAAGGAAATATAATTCAACAACAAGGAAAAAGTATTGAAACAAATTTAGGAACAGAGAGAAATTAGCTTTCAAACTTTTCTATTTCACATTGTTCATTAATTCAAATGTATAATTTATTTCAACATTCATTATTTCTAAGTATGGGGTAGTTTTAATGAGAATGGAGATAGTAAGACATTGGATACAAAGAGGTATTATCTAATAGGTTTATAATTTTAAAAATATAACACTCAAATGTTGAACGCATGCAAAAAAATCATTTTCCCCATAAAAAGAAGCATGCTAATTTCTGTTATGTTTTTGTTACGATCTAACAGTTAATATATTATGGCATATCCTCCATCATTTCACAGATGAAAAGTGGGCCATATGTGGCCAAGAAACATCAGAGTATGATCAATAATTATTATTGAGGAAAAACAGAAACTAGAAAAGCTGCAGTAGTTTACTTTTGCCTGAGTCTGTTGGGAAGGGCAAGATTCCTCGTGCTCTTCTTTCCCTGCGTTACTTGAGTGCAAACTACTTTTCCACATCAAACTCAACTTGCAGCAACCGAAGTCAGGACAAAGGCAAAAGTGGAATGAGGAGGAGAGAGAAAACAGCAATGTTTATAAAGAAGCTAAAATGGGATGACAGTAGAATAATCAATACTGTTCCTTCCTAACTAGGACTGTTGGAATGTGTGTTATAGCACTGCACAACACACCCTTATTTAACTAACGACACCTGTGAGCAGAGCCAACAGATCCGGATTTGAAAATTGTTTGGCCAGTGGAACCACATCACAGCAATGCGGATATCAGGTGTGCTCATGGTTTGCTCTTAGAGTCAAGGTTTCCAGCTGTACTAACCTTTTGGTACTGTGGAATTTTTGCAGCTAATCACACCCTATGTTTCATTTATTGCTGCTCTGTTGCTTTCTGTGATGTGGGGCTTAACTATGTCCTGTTTATGTTAAAAGGAAGCTAAGCTTTTCAGTTGAGATGAAAAAATCATTAGCAGACTGCCTGCTGGTTGGCTGGCATGAGGATAGCTGCACCCTTTGCAGAGCAAACTGTGAAGAGGCAACCTCAGAGTTCAAAAAGACTTCAACCAACTCACCCAAATACTTATTGGTGGTCTCCTACAAGATCATGAAATATTTGCCCCATCTACTCAGACCATTTAAAACAATTAGAAGCTAGCTTTAGACTGCAGCACCTAGACAACAAACATCCACAAAAGTCTGTGAAAGATAGCCCTTACTGTTCGTCTGTGGTGTATGTAGCCACCATCTGGGCCTCAAACTGGTTCCAGGATGTCCAATGTGATCATCTGCACAGCGAAACTGCTTTCTTCAGTACTGCTTTGAAACTGCATTAAATTGTCAGTATAGATGAGGATATTGTGGAAGCTCCTGAAAAGGAGGCAATGTGATAGGGAAATAAAATGGCAGGTCTTTGCTGCTTAGTATCACTCACCACAGCACACAAATGATCCCCCTTATCCCAGACCTCTTTCAGTCATGTTTATTAGTGATATTAACTTAAAGCTTCAGCTACTCAGCTGCTCCTTAATAATGCAGCATTTCTCATAAAGATGTTTAGATCTTCTGAACTCCTCCCTTTCCTGCTGTCACTAGAGTGATGTACATATATCTAAACTTTCTGGAACTTGCTGGGAGGTGCTGTCTTAGGGTTCAACCACTGGAGCTTCCAAAGGCTGCCAAATAAGTGGCTGCTGTGAGTTGCTCACTTCAGTCTCAGCTGCTGCCGTTTCCATATGCTCTTCCTTCTCGCTATGGCAATGATAATCTGTGTTTACTTTCTAAGGGCTATTTATAACCCTGCTACACCCAACACTTACTTGATCTACAAAAATGCAGTTTTGGTCTTAGATTATAATCTAAGATTATAATGATTAAATTCATAATTATTAACTCAAACAGCATACAATTGATTAGACCTTTTGGATAATGGTATGCATCCTCCAGCATGCTTTGTTCTGTAAAACCCATTGCCTTTAAGTAACATAGCAAATGGTGAGGAATTTATCAGAGTTGTAGTACAACATCATGGGGAGAAAGGCTGTCTATGCATGTCTTTTATTTATTTGCGGTATTTGTATACAGTCCTTCTCAACCTGGAAGCAGGGGCGGTCCTACAAAGTAGGCCAAGTAGGCGGCCGCCTAGGGCGCCATCTGGGAAGGGGGCGCCATCCTGGCTGCATGGGGCACCATCCTGGCCCTGCCGATGTTCCTCAGGCAGCGCCGCAGCTGCCTGCTTTTGGGCCTTGTGCGCTCCGATGCCGCTTCTGGGCATGCGTGGAGGTTTTCGCGGATGTGCAGTTGCTCCAGAGCTGAGCAGGAGCAACTGCACATCCGCGAAAACCTCCACGCATGCCCAGTAGCTCCCTTGCGCAGAAGCCTGTAAGCAAAGCACTCCCTATCGGGCAGGCAGGGAGTGCTTCCCCTCTCCTTTTGTCTCCGCCGAGCACGCGTTTGCGGGGAAGGAGAAAAGAATCAATGAAGGAAGTGTAAGTGAAGGAATGAATGAAGGGCTTTCCTCCTCCTCCTCCTCTGTGACCTCTTCTCTCCCTCCTTCCTTTCTTCGGCTCTATTTCTGTCTAGACCTGAGGGGCCTGAGGCTATGAGGAGTTGTGAGAGTTGGAGTCCAAAACACCTAGAGGGAGGGAGGGAGGGCCCAAGTTTGCCCAGGCCGCGCTGCCTGTATTTGACCTCATTTGAGCATTTTGGCTGTTTTTCTATTTACATTTACATTGGGATCCTAATTTTGGACTTATGGGAGACTCCTATGAATTATGAGACGGGTGGTAGGTAATATATTCTCATTCTGATGCATTTACATTGCATTTCTTGTTGCTTATTATACAGTTCTGCTTAATATTGTCATACAATATAATAAAAATACAATATAACCATAGAATAATGATATATTTTATATTACATGTAATATTACAAACAATATTGCAGTATAGTGGTATTGTACAAAATAGTGATATATACAATATTTTATTTTACTTTATTTTGGGTTATTTGAGTTTTATAGGAGTAATGAAAATATTTAGTAGAGGATAATTTCATTTAAATTAATAATTTTATTTATTAGTTTATAATAATAATATAATAGAATGTTATATTGTATTATAATGTCAATATATTATAATATAATTATATTGTAAAGTAGTATAATATAATTATGATATAATATAGTATGAGTATGGTATAATATATTGTATATTCAGTACATTGATACAATATAATACTACTAATGGTATTGTGATATTATAATTGTATATTTGTTTTACATGGGGGGCAAAATAATGTTTTTGGGGGGGCACCAAAATTATGTTCGCCTACCATTTAAAATTACCTTAGACCGCCCCTGCCTGGAAGGGGACTCATATTTTAAAGTGTTGTCCAAAGGCTTTCATGGCTGGAATCACTGGGTTGCTGTGAGATTTCCGGGCTGTATGGCCATGTTCCAGAAGCATTCTCTCCTGACATTTTGCCCACATCTATGGCATCCTTAGAGGTTGTGAGGTCTGTTGGAAACTAGGCAAGTGAGGTTTATATATCTGTGAGTAGGAGAAAGAACTCTTGTCTGCTTGGGGCAAGTGTGAATGTTGCAATTAGACACCTTGAATAGCATTTTATGGCCTTGCAAGTTCAAAGACTGGCCAATTCAATGCCTTAAAACATTGCCAATATACATCTTATATGTATTTTATTAAGGTGTCAAAGTCAGAATGGGGGATTTGGAGTCAAATCATTTTAAAGCTTGGTTCAGGTTTAATAACTGTTCTCCAAAACCCTAAATAGGTTTTTTAAAAAATAATTACCGGTACTTGTTAAAATTGAAGCCTCAGAGTAGGGTTTTTTTTCTTTGATCTTGTTACGGACGAAAGAATGACTGAGGATAGAATGGGCTTCCAGTTACCTCTATGTCCCAATGTGCTATGAAGTTTTAGGTAAACCTTGTGTGAATATTTGTCAGTGATGTTGTAAAATGGCCCTCAAATGTTCTGAGGAATATAGCTCAGAGTCATAAATTCCCTCTATCCTTCACCTCTCCTTGACCAGAGTATGGAAAAGAGAAGTACTAGATTTACAGTGGAGGAAAAGAGGAGCTCCTGTTTTAGGGTTATGTGTATTTTTGTTACTCTAACTTTATTTTTAGTTCTCTCTAATTAGACCAGTTAAAGAGTTCCCTTCAGATCCCTACCAGTCCCAGAATTTTTAATATTTTTTTAAAAATAAACACTCTCCCAATGCAGTTCGAGGATGAAATACTTTTACAGCCATGCAAACTAAAAGCTTGTTGTTCATAATGCCACAGTCAACATTATTTTTCTTATGCAGGATGTGGGATTTTATTTTATTTTTGTAAAATATAGCCAAAAATAAGCAGAGTCAATATGTCCTGTTAAAATACCAAGAGTCTATTACAGGGATGACCAACTCATCACAATTATTTCTCAAAACTAGGAAAGAAAATAAAAAAGAAACATGTTCTAAAATCAACAGTATAAAAAAGTGGATGTTTTCAAAAGTCTTCATTGGAAAATGAACAAATGTTTTCTTAAAAGTAGTGTAACAAGTAACTTCAAATGCAATGTACAACGAACCTTCCCATTCATACACATCCTGAGTCATATCAACAGCTGTCACTCATTTCTGGAAATAGCAGACACATCCCAAATAATGAGCCTAATTATCTTTTTTTAAATGCAAAATGGATGTATCACAGTGTCAACATTTGTTAATCCAGATTATCAGCCTTATTTTAGACTCAGAATAATATATTTTAACGTCCTAAACATAAGAACATGCAATCATCATGTCCAAGTAGTCAGTTGAAAACACTTTTTGATTGTAGTTGAAAATACTTTAGTATACTGAAGCAAGAGCTAATCAAGACAGAAAAATTAATAGGTGTAGTCTGCTTTCCTCTGAGTTTGCTGATGGTTTCAAGATCTGTGTTCAAAAGATTCAATTTTTGCTCTCTCTTTCTCACTGAGTGTTCAAAAAACAGATATCTGAAAACATCTTAACACACCAAAAAGAATTAGACTCTGGATCTTAGCAGGACACTGCGGTGAAGTTAGACTTGGGAAAATAATTTTACATCCTATATATTTTCCCCTTTGCCTAACTGTTTTAAACGAACAGAATGACCTTCCCCAGCTGTGATCCCTCCCTCCACAATGTTTTGGCATCCAGTTTAAGATGGGTCTTCTAGAAAGGATGATAGTCACGGATGAGAATTAAAGTTTCAATACAATCTGCACCCCGGAACAGAAGAAACCCTGCTGCAGGCTAAAGATTCCTGTTAAGGCTGGGTTGGCACAATGGGTTAAACCTTTGTGCTGCTGAACTGCTGACCTGAAAGTTGGCAGTTCGAAACCATGAGTCAGGATGAGCTCCCACTGTTAGCCCTAGGTCCTGCCAACCTAGCAGTTTGAAAGCATGCAAATGTGAGATCAATAGGTACAGCTTTGGTGGGAAGGTAATAAAGGCGCTCATGCAGCCATGGCAGCAACACGACCAGGAGGTTTCTACAGACAACAGGCTCCTCAGCTTGGAAATGGAAAAAAGCGCCTTCCCGTGGCCGAAGTTCAGCACAACCTCCAGAAGTTGCAATCAAAGGGGAAGCCTTTCCCTTTGTTTTGCATATTTGTGTGTCATTGTTTCACTATATTAAAAGGCATTGAATGTTTGCCTATCTATGTATGTTGTAATCTGCTCGAAGCCCCTTCGGGGAGATAGAGCAGAATATAAATTATCATTATTATTAATACAGAACTCAGTTAAAAAATGACCTGAAAACACTAAATCTCACTTGATTTTGGAAGCTTAGCAGGGTCCAATGCTAGATTTTGGACAAATGAGGCTCTGTACTGGCTAAGTTATGATGCCCCTTACTTGGGTCCTGAAGGAGATAGGTCCAGTAGGCTCACCACCAGCTTTGTGGCACACTGTCATAGACTATCAACTCTACCATTATGTCTGGAATTGCTCTGAAATAGAATGCCTTCAAATTTAGAATTGTACCACATAAGCAAAATCCATCGTGGGGGGAAAATAGCAGGAAGATGGACCATTGTACACTTAAGGACAATGGTAAATCTGCCACTGACAGGATCAGAACTGTTTAGTACTTAAATGAGAAACCACCAACGAATACCAGATGCTGTGGGTTATGTTTCATAGGAAGAAACTGACAAAATCATTTGCGAATACTCCCCTACTCACATGAAATTCATCATAAGTCAACAGGTGACTTGAAGGCACACGTACTACACACACAGTTATTAAAAAGTTGCTCCTGTTGCTTTTTTCAATGCAGTTTGGAAAGATGATCCTGTTGTGCTTCATATATCTTGCAAAAGACTATGCTAAGCACTTCTGCTAACGTGAAAGAATTTCAATGTATTCTTGAAGAAGTTCAGTTTTAAGACCATGGGTTTTAAAACACATAACCTTTTTCAGTCAGCTCCTTAGATCTTATTGCCAGAAGCAGAAACTAATGCCCATTTTGGGTTTTATCTGAACCAATTTATGAAGCTAGCAGAACCCCAAAATTTAAGCTACTAGAATTCTGCTCGTATTGCAACAATCAAAAGAAACATGTCTGGTCTAAAACTGATTCCATAATTACAGCGGTAGTGATTCCCACCCACTAAGGGCCAAAAACGTGACATGAACTTTAGGAAAGTTTATTATACACTGTATTAAAAGCCCCCATCTTGGATAAGTAGCTTAAACCTCTTGAAATTGAAACAAAAAAGGCAATGTGTGTTACCTGAGAACAACTGTTGCTTGAAATTTCCATTACTTCCTATTTCTAAATAGCCAGACTATACATCTGGCCCCCAGTTGGTTTCACTTTTCATTTATAGTCCAATTTAGCTCCCCAAAAAGGAAACGTTAATGGATGTGAAGTGGGAGGGGGATGGTGAGAAGAGCAATGGCACTGGAATTAAAGCCATAAGGTGCACATGAACCTAATTTCCTGAGATGTGCCTGTTCTTCCCCTCTCTTCTGCTTTGATAAAATGAAATTCAGCAAGGCTGTTCTCCGTAACTCAGATACTGTACACTTTTGAGCTACTATATTCTTCAGTACTTCTGAAAGTAGACTTTGCAGAATCTTCCTCAGAGCCTGAACCTGCCATTTTTGGTCTATGCCGCCAGCATCCCACATCCCACCCTTGATGACTTGGTGATTTGGAGAGATATAATCTGAAAAGGCTGTAGTTTTGATTTTCTTTTCCCAACACTGAAATGTGTTGTTTTTCCTTCCCCACCAAAAATATTTCTGAATATTTAGGGGGGAATGCTTCCAAAGGCCTCTAAATTGGGTTTTATCAGTATGGCCAATATAGATAGTTGCCTTTGGAAGCATTATTCGTTCAGTCCCTTCCGACTCTTCGTGACCTCATGGACCAGCCCACGCCAGAACTCCCTGTCAGCCATCCCCACCCCCAGCTCCTTCAGAGTCAAGCCAGTCACTTCAAGGATACCATCCATCCATCTTGCCCTTGGTCTGCCCCTCTTCCTTTTACCTTCTATTTTCCCCAGCATCATTGTCTTCTCTAAGCTTTCCTGTCTTCTCATTATGTGGCCAAAGTACTTCATCTTAGCCTCTAGTATCCTTCTCTCCAATGAACAGCCAGGCTTTATTTCCTGGACTGGTTGGACCTTCTCGCGGTCCAAGGCACTCTCAGAATTTTCCTCCAACAGCACAGTTCAAAAGCATCTATCTTCCTTCACTCAGCCTTCCTTATGGTCCAGCTCTCACATTTGTAGGGGGAATACCATTGCTTTAACTATGCAGATCTCATGTTAAAATTCTAGGAACCTTTAGAATTGAGCTCGATTCCTTGACCCACTATTTTACAACTACCTCCAATAGCTGGACCACATATATCTTGCAACCTTTCTATCCAATAGCAGGTGATAGTTTCTGATCGAACGCTGCTTAGCAGAGAGGTGGCAAATTGTTTGTAGTTCTCAAAAGTACATACCTGCTCAATGGGTAGCCTAGTTTGACCCTATCTTACTTCTTGAGGAGGAACAGCAAACATTGCCTTTTCGGATATCAAAGTATACCATTCCAAAGGCCAACCAAATTATTTTGGCACTTCAGGTAGGGAATACCACAAGTACCTGTCTACTTGTCTCCTTCCTGGAAGTAAATGGTGCAGTATTAATACATGTAACAACAGCAAAAAGCTATGAATACAGGTGAAGGAAACAGACAATAGCACCACAAATATAAATCCTATAATTCAATGTTTAGTACTACGTGCACCTGGTCGAATAGACAAGGCTTCCATACAGGAACAAGGGTATAATCCCCAGGACAACCAATTCGGTAAGGTATATCACAATTGTGAGTATTAATACATAAAATATTAATTTGCTGCAATTTAACAATGCCTGAGATGGCTGCTTCACTATTCCTAATGGGAGGCTCAGCCATATTTAATAGGAGATTACATGGAAGGCTCAGTCTGTGGTAGGTGGACCACAGCTTTGATGCCTTTGATAATGGTGGCAATAGCTTATGTCAGTAGCAGCTAAAAGCCTATAAAACGTGCATGTTAAGAATTTACTGTTACCATATATTTCAAAGCTTAATTTACCACTCTTTTTCATAATGTGCTTCTTTCAGAAGCACTTCAAAAAAACTAGTTACATGATACCAGCTACTAAGACCTATAGTATGTACATTTATTGGTTAAGTAACTAGGTTCTAATATTAGTAGGGTAGAGACCGTGTGCATAACAAGAATTCTGGAATATTTTTTTAAAACAAAATAACACCATTATACAATTCTAAACTTTTAGCCAGGCACTTTTTACCCATCTCACTATAAATCAGGAATGGACAACGTGGTTTTCCTGATGTTGTTGTGTTGGATCTTTGGCTATACTTGATATGACTTATAGGCGTTACAGTTCAGGTTGCCTAATATTCTACAAATATATGCTAAATTACTGTTAGCATATTTCTGAATTTATGTATACTATAATCCTAAAATGACTCTGAAAAGGATGTTAGCTCTATTTAATTTCTCCTTATTATATCAATGATGCAGCCCATATGTTGTCCATACTGGCTGAATAGTAACAGAATAAAATGCTCAGAACTTCAGAAGGTTTCCTGTTTACAGATCTAGAATAGATTAGCATGCCTTTCAGTCTGCACCTATAGGTTGTTACTGAGGTAAGCTTGATGGAATTAAATGACTGCTCAAATAGCTGGGCGTTTTTCATTTTGCATTTATTTGGACTATCGTTAATAGGGAGCCTTGAAAGGAGAATTTGGAGAACTTTGCATTCCACAAGAAAGAAAATTAAATCAGTGCTTTGGCACAGAGCAGGTTGACATCAGGGTGAGGTTTCCTGGAGCCTTTGGAAGAGCCAGTGTGACTCATCCCTGTACTGAGGTTACGTCATTTACAACTTGCCTCTAGAATTGCATATTAGTTTATTTAAAAAGACTGCAACACCAAGAAACCAGTATGCACTTAATTCTAGCAAAGGACTTACAAAATCATATTTCTGAAAGACCTGTAATGTTCTTAAAACACTCTATTAAGCAACCTGAGGAAGATCTTGTTCTTCATTTTCTTTGGCCTCTTAGTGATCAGTTGTTTTCCAGATAATATTTCAGCTTCCCTTCTGTTCCTTTTCATCAAATAAAGTTTGTAATGTCAAATAAAGTTTGCTTCTAGAACATGGCCATATAGCCCAAAAAACCTACAACAACCCAGTGATTCCAGCCATGAAAGCCTTCGCCAATACAAAGTTTACATTTTTTTTTCAATTTCAGGCCCAACTCCAGTGGCTACTCAGTAGATCCTTTGCCTGAATTTCAGAAAAATAAGTCAACAATGACTGTATTGTCAAAGGCTTTCATGGCCAAAATCATTGGGTTGTTGTGTGTTTTCCGGGCTGTATGGCATTGGCTATGTGCCAGAAGCTTTCTCTCCTAATATTTCAGCTACATCTGTGGCAGGCATCCTCAGAGATTGTGAGACCTCACAACCTTAAGGATGCCTGCCATAGATACAGGTGAAATGTCAGGAGAGAATGCTTCTGGAACATGGCCATACAGCCTGGAAAACACACACAACTCAACCATGATTCATAGTGTTCCCAGGGATACGGTAGAAGGAATAAGACAGCGCTCAGTCAGGATGCAGAGAACTCATCAACCTCCTGCGGCACTGAAACCTCAGCATGTCGTGTGTCTCCATCCCTTTGCTAGTATGGTGCATTTATATTCAAACTTATTGCTGATAATTGTTGTGAAGTCGACTTTGACATATGGTGGTATTATATTATACCCCATCTTTCCCAGTATGAGACTCAGGGCAGTTTCCAACAGGTAAACAAATGTAGCTAACCATTATATTATACAAAAAATAAAAATGCAATTTATAACCAAATAACCAAATATATAGGATCAAACAAGAAGAGATTGTCATCACCACTCCGAAAATCTTTTTGAACACCCCTTAACCTTTCATTGTCCTCTCTATCTACACTATGTGGATACTTTTTTAGCAATCTAGCTCTTTTCGTTGACCTTTTATATCTTTGTACTTTTATTCTTTTTGGCTCTACTAATGTTTTATATTCTATGTTTGAAATCAATAAAGATTTATTTCTTAAAAAATGCAATTAAGCTATATACAAAATTAAGCCATTAAAAGGAAAACTACAGATAGAAAATAAGCATGTTATTATAAATCTTTTCTGCTTGAGCAGTCTTTAAATGCCTGCTAAAATATAAAAGTCTGATCCTGCCTGCAGGACAATAGCAAGAAATTGTTCTTGCTTTCTTCCTGCAGGTACGAACAGACTTTTTATTATTATAAGGCACTTCCAGTCCCTTACTAGGGAGGACAGACGGGTTCTGGCCAGTGTATCCTCTCTGGTAAGGGACTGGAAGTGCCTGAGACACTATAAATGAGATGTCTTCAAGGCACTCTGTTAATAACAGGTCTGCTGAGCTTTTCAGGACCAACGTTTCCTCAGTTTAATCTATCCACTTGTAATGCAGTCTTCTTTTCCTATTGCCTTCCACTTCTGAAAAAACATTGTCTTTCCTAACGAGCCATGCCATTTCATTACATGTCCAACATATGATAGCCATGGGGACCTTGTACATTTACACGATACTGAAGTTTAAAGTCAGGTGATGTGGCATTTTTTCAAAAATCCAAGTTCAGCTAAAAATGGGCAGCAGCTGATTCGTGTATCCCAGATCCAGGTTGAAATCAGCTCCAAAAAATGCAACACTGCTGAAGTGCAGTAAAAGATCCCCAACGGGCTGCCAAATGCAGCTGGGCAGCAGTCTAACTGGCCCCTAGGGATGAATAATTGATTACTTCCTTACCTATCTGTCACCTTCCCTTTTATTCACCCCCTATGCCTCTGGTTCACTAATGCACATTTCTTCAGGAAATTGAGCTAGGGGGAACCAGCAAAGCCTCTTGAGGCCAAGTTCCGTGTTCAATATAATCACCTCCCTGGCCTCAAACCTGTCAATCTAATCACTTCACACTGAAACCAATTACTTTTGAACCGATTCCAATCTAGATTATAGTGGAAGAGCTCTCTCTTTGCTTCTTTTGCCTTCTAAGAAGGGTCCAGGCTAAGAAGGGTTTTAACCATGGATGCTACTCCTGGCATCCTGCTGTGTTATTGTGCTATTGTGATTTGTTGTGTTTTTACTGTGTTTTTTAACTACGTGTAAGTCGCCTCAAGCCAATCAGGAGAGGCGACTAAGAAATCGAAACAACAACAACAATAATAATAATCATAATAATAAATGGCTCAAGGACCAATTTATACAACTTTTCGGCAGGATGTGATATTGTAGAACTTTCCTCAAGCACTATATTTCAAATAATTTCTTCTGTTTTTGTTAACTTTCTTCACTGTTCTGCTATCAAAATATTGAAACATAGCATAGTAATAAGAGAGCTAATATCTTATAGGTTGTTGAGTTTTTGATTATAGAATTAATGCATTATAACACTACTTTAACTGCTATGACTCAGTGCTATGAAATCTTGGCATGTGTAGTTTGTTGTGACACCAACACTCTTTGGCAAAGAAGGTTAAAGGCCTTGTAAATCTACAACTCCCAGGATTCCATAGCGTTGAGCCATGGCAGTCAAAGTAGTATTAAACTGCATTAACTCTACTACATAGATTCATCCTAGGACACAAGGAGTTCGAATCTCCACTCTGCACTGACAGCCATACTTTTTCAACTTCAGAGCAAGGCAAGAGCAGCCCTTCTATGAACAAATTCTACCAAGAAAACCTTGTGATAGGTTTGCCTTAGGGTCACCATAAGTCAGAAATGGCTTGAAACTAAACAATAACCAAGCCAGTTGTGGTTTAGTCTGAATGGTTGTGTATGAGATGGTACCCCTGCCCCTCAAAGCAATCTTGTCATCTTCTTTCTCAGCACAGTAGTAGACATTAGTCTCACTGTGGCATATTTGCCTACCCTGGGAATATATTTATTTTCTAGTGAAGGTTGTTTTACAATGTGCTTCAAAGGAGTGTGTCACTCAGATTTTTCCTTTACCTATACTGGGCAAATTATCCTTGTTATTGCCATTGCCATTGTTGTTGTTGTTGTGTGCCTTCAAGTCATTTCTGATTTATGGCAACCCTAAGGCAAAACTGTCACAGGATTTTTTTGAAGCTGGAAATATAACTCACCCAAGGCCACCCAGTAGGTTTCCATGAGCAAATGTGAACTCAAATCCTGGTCTCCAATTATGTGTTCAAACCACTACACCATGCTCTCTTGTTATAGTTGGGTTACCCCAAATCGACATTTCTTCCTATAGAAATTGAGTGCCTGGATAGACTAGCCTGGGACAAGTCACCAATAGCCTAATCTCTTTCACAGGATTCTTGTGAGGATAAAATAAGGCTTCTCCATATGTAGAATTGTTTTGCTTCTTAGATGAAAGATTGGCCATAATTCAGATAAATCACAACACAACTTCTATTTTGTGGTCCCGCTCCTCATTCTGAGAAACTGCCCTTTTTTACTTCACTGTGCCTCATGTACCATAGATAGAACATCAAGACAAGATTCTGTAGAGGAATTCTGCCAAATTGTCATTAGATTTATGCTTTTTATGAAGTATATATGACTTAAATAGGACAGGCATAAATACAAGAACATGCTGTGTTGTAAAAAAAACCACATTCAATCTTTGCAATTACCTGCACTCTAAATAAACTCTTGTTGACAACAATATGGGCATTGTTTGACTCATTTCCACAGAGGAGCTACACAGATCAGTTGGTAGTAACTCCCCCAAGATCAAAATTTCCAAAACACAGTGAGGAATAGGGAACCCACACAGTGGAGCTATGGTAAAGGATATGTGCCTGTACTGTGGTCTGTGATGTCTCTGTGGACCCCAGAATGGTTTTTAAGGTGTGGGGACCTAACATTAGCAGACAGGTCATTATTAATTTTGCCTATGTTTAGGTACATTTTTTGCAAAACAATGAAAATTCAGAATGTATTACATACAAATAACAGCCAGCAGCAACTGAAGCAGAACATTGGAACCAATGGGAAAATAATGAGTGAAATTGTACAATATAAAATACACTTAATAGATCAAGCAAAGGGAAAACCTATGTAAGACCCTATTAAGTGAATGCTTAGATACCTATAAGATCTTCAGTCACATCTGTTCATCCATTACACTAGTTTAAAAGCAAAATCTGTGGCAATATATTAGAAAATATATGGTCACTAGTATATTTTCAAAAGAAAACATGGAAACGGTATCCATGTTGAACATTCCTTATCCTGAATTGCAAAACGTGAAATATTCCAGAAGCCAAAATTGTCCATATAGATGGTTGAAATAGTGACATCTTTGATTTCTGATAGTACACAAACTTTATTTCATGCAAAAAATATGCAAAATATTGTATATAAAATTACCACAATTGTATGTGCATATGGTGTATGTGTTCAACATCAGTAAAGTTTTGTTTAGATTTGGGTCCCATCTTTGTTATGTATATATATGCAAATAAATATTCCAAAATCTGCAAAATCCGAAACACTTCTTATCCCAAGTATTTTTTATAAGGGATAGTTAATCTGTATCAAGGAAATTTGGAGTTGGCAGAGAGCAAATTATTCCTCCGTGAGTTATAATGTAGTCTTCTTTTAATGTGATGAATCTTGCAAATACAATGTGCATTTCAAAGCTATCCCTTCCCGTGTTCAGCAGACTTGACTGTTCATGGGAAACTCAACTACATTAGCTGTCTACTACGTTAATAGTTCTTGATTATTTAGTGCACATTTAATAATTCCTGAGAGTTTTAATGATGCAATTTATCTCACTGTCTCATGGAAGACCCTTCTAGCTTAGAATTGGGGACTGAACCCCCACCCCTTGTTGTCTCTGTCCCAGGGCCCATTAATATCTCTTTAAAATGAATAATGTTAGGCAATTCCAGAACTTGTGTTAAAGGTGTGGTCCCAGGGTGGATAATAACTATGTTCAAAAATGAGTTATTGTTCTCAGCATTCCCCTGAGATTCAGTATACAAATTCAGACTGACTCATCATGAGTAACTGCATTTCTTGGTTTCCATGTCAACTATCTGTCTATTCCAGAAAATAACTTTACAAACAATAGATATGTGACAGATAAATAATACATAAAATGTAAGATAACATATACAGTTTAGGTATGACGGCTTTAATGACTTGGAAGCCTAGTTAAATAGTTGAATCACTTGTTATGATCAAATTATTTTCCTCTAGGAAAGGAAGGGAGATATTTATTTGCATGCACAGGTATACCTCAGTTAACAAAGAAGTATTCCTAACATAAGCTAATTTTAGAGTCTTTTTACACCTACCCAGCCCTTCCCCCCTTGTCTCCTGTCTAGCTAGATGTTTTCAACAGCAACTACAGCATGTTACTACTAAATCTGTAGATCCAAATGGAAATCACTGCCTAAATGTAGAATACTATATTTTAGGTTGATGAAATTTATTTTGATAGTTTTGGCCCAGTTCTCTAATCTCTTAAGGTCAGTTTGATCCTGTCTTCTAGAGTATTACTATTCCTCCCAATTTGTCGTCTGCAAATTTTATAAGCATGCCCCCTAATCCAATGATTCCCTTTTAGACTTCAACTTCCAGAAATCTCAGGTACTCTGGTTAATAATCAGGGCTTCTGGGAACTGAAGATCAAAACAACTGGAACCAATGTTTGGGACATATTGTGCTAAATCTTCATCCAAGGCATTGATAAATATGTTAAACAGCACTGGGCCCAGGACAGAACCCTGCAACAGACCACAATAAATTGAGAGGAAACGGCCTGGTGAGCATTGATGCCAACTATAATTCATACACAAAGTTCCAGATTTAAAAATTCACCAGTGAAGCAGAGATATATGATCTTATTTCATCTTATTTCATCTTAGCCAAGATGTGATGCTTGCAGCGCCTGCTCCAAAACTTACAAGCATAAGAGAACATGTTTTCTGTTCTCTGCACAACAGTTTTTATACAACAAGGTCCATTATTCTAGTTTGAACTATCCCTCTTCTTTTTCTGGTTGGCTGAGCTCCGATGATGTGGCTGGAAATCCCCTCCCACCCAGGTGGGGAAAGCTCTGTGGGCAGATAGGAATCTCCAGGAAGTGCTGGCCAGGCCAGCAGGGGTCTAGGGTGAGGATGATGGGATTGTGAAACCCAGTCCATCGAGAACAATGGAAGCGGATGTCATCTTGGCTTGTGCAAGGTAAACAAATATGCCTATTGAGGAAGCTGTAGTTGGCTAGTTGAGAAGTATCAATATCTTCTGTTATATTCTTTGCCTGAGGCTGAGAAGTATTGTAGGAAAAGTGCAATTTTAAAAGGTCAGAATCAAGCAAAAGCAAAGTAGGTGTCTCCTTAAGTAACCAAGTTCCCAATGAATAAATTAAAAAAATTAAAACATGCGATGCAAGGATCAGGTGGCTGGATTTTGGAAGAGTACCAGGGCATCACTACTTTGTAGGACACTACCTATAGAAACACCTATTTCCCTATGTCACCAAATTGAATCAAAGTGGGCAAATCTGACAGATCCCATTCCACCTGTTTCTGAACTTAGAAGATGATTTCTGCCCATCTTCTCTCCCCAACCACCCCAAATTTCTTTACGCTTTCTAAACACTTCACTAATGAAGCATGACAGATGTAAGGGGAAACTCTCCCTGTGTTATGTGATGGGCTCTGTTTAACTTCGGTTTTAAACTATTTTTAAAGTGTATAGAAATGGGAATGGGGTGCGTGGGTTGATTTCCTTAGCCCACTTTGCCTTTTCAGCAGTGACAGCCCCAACCTTACCCCCTCACTGTTAATCTGTTAATTCCCAGTTGTGATGGAAGCCACTTTAATTCTTCTTTAAGAGAGGACGGGGAAACAACAACAGCAACAGAGCTTGGCTGGGGAGTAGGTGGTAGAGAAAGAGGGAGGAGAAAACAATCCCAAATTGAATATGGGCATGGGAAATGTGTGTTCATCAAGGTGTGGTGCTAAGGGTGAGATTCTGTAGCACCTCCAGGGCAGAATATTGTGACAATGTGTTTGGATTATTTTAATAAGGTAGACAACATTTTCAGATATATTTCCTCATCAGATATCCTGCACATTTTTGTATATAATCTCATGCTGTTGTTGCAACTTCTTAACTCATACAGGGGTTGTTTTTTTGTTTGTGTTTTCATCTTTTTCAATCCAAGGTAAAAATTGAAAACCAGCATGACTTCCAAGACATTGTAAGTGTGGTAGCAATGGCCAAAACTTATGTCACAACAGAGAATTTCATCGACTCCAAATATGATATCAGAATCCAGAAAATTGGCAACAATTACAAAGCTTACATGTAAGTTTGGTATCAATTCTGGGGTTATATTCTAGACTCATTTAAAAAAACACTCTTGGTGTTCTATGATTAAATACTTTATTATGTTTCAATATTACCACTGTAATTGCCCAAACTAACTGGCTGCCTATATGAGTATATGTTATAGGTGAGAGATCTGTAAATGCAAATAATTCACACTGGAGATTGCTGCTACCTTGGTACATAAGATAAAAAAAATTAAAGTAGAAGATTGGAGTTATAAAGTAATAATATACTTTATAATATCTAAAGTAATAATATAAAGTAATAATGAGGACCGGACAAATGGTAAGACATTGCAGGAGCTGTAGAACAGAGCAGTTGAAGATTTTAGTGAGTACTGGTCCAAATATTGAGATTTTGGTGTCAGAGTTCATCAAAATCTGTAGCATGCAACATATTGTAGGCTAGGGAATGTACTAGTGCAGAAATTAAGGTGCTCTGGCCATATCAGATCTTGTGAGAAAGTTGATTGGACATCTGTGACTAAACTTTGTTATTTGCTTTCACTTCTCTGCGGTCCTGAAAAATCTTTCTTCCTATAAGTCCCCCATTCTCACATTTTTGTCTTTTCTTCAGGTCTTAAAGCCATAAATGTATACACTTTGCTGTTTGCCATCTCTATATGTAGCACAATTAAAAATGATGTCTTTTGATTTTGGAAAGCCCTAAAAACTAGTTATTGTCTCCATTAGAACCGGAAATTATATTATGATATAATCTATATATATATTTTTGTACACGTCGTGCAACGGGAGATATAGACAAAGAAACTATAAGCCTCAGAAACACCAAACTCAACAGCCCCATTAGCCATATCACTAGGTACAACCAGAGCCAAAAAAATCGCCCCTAGGAACCTCTTACCAACCCAAAACACGGGCAACGGAATTCCCATCCCGGCCTCTCCGCTGCCAGCACAAATGTTTAGAACGTTCATGCATGCCAGCCAGAGCGCCCGGCCCCATCCCAAACACTTCGCCACCGAACGCACATGGCGGCCAAAGCGAGGCGGCCCGATCCCATATACTTCGCCACAAAACGTCCCCAAAACAACACACCCCCGCCCCTTCCCGACGTCCCAAAAGCCCCCTCCCTAAACCCCAAAGCAACAAATCAAGAGTGCCCTGGGAGCCAGGGAAGGAGGGGTGGGCCTAAGAAGGGGAAGCAGCGCCTGCTTCCCTCTTCCTTAGGCCCGCCTCCTCCGTCCCGGGTCCCAGCGGCGCCGCCCAGATCGCGATCCGCGGCGCCGGAAGGGGGTGGGCCTAAGGAAGGGGGCAGCAGGCGCCGGCGTCCCCCGTCCGTAGGCCCACCCCCCTCCATCCCAGGCTCCCAGGGCGCGGTCAGATCGCGATCCGCGGCGCCCTGGGAGCCAGGGACGGAGGGGGGTGGGCCTAAGGAATAGGGAAGCAGGCGCCTGCTTCCCCCTTCCTGGGGCCCACCCCCCACCGTCCCTGGCTCCCATGGCGCTGTCAGATCACGATCCGCGGCGCCCTGGGAGCCAGGGACGGAGGGGGTGGGCCTAAGGAAGAGGGAAGCAGGCGCCTACTTCCCCTTCCTTAGGCCCGCCTCCAGCGGCGGCACTGGCGGAAGAAGGTGCCCAACGCCATCCTCTCCTCCTCCTCCATCCCTCGCCAGCCGCCGCCTACTGAGAGGCCGCTGCCGCTCTCCCACACCCCCCTTTGGACGATTTGGGGCTGCCGGTGCTCCCTGGGCAGCCACTTCACACACACACACCCCCCTAAATCTTTCCTTCACCCCAGTCCCCTTCCAAAGGCCTGGCCAAACTTGGGCCTAACAAGGGTTTTTGGACTTCAACTCCCACAGGCCCACGTTTCCCCAGTTGTAGGAGTTCAAGTGAAAAACCCCTGAAAGGCCCAAGTTTGCCCAAGCGAAACTTGAGCCTCTTAGGGGTTTTGGACTTCAACTCCCACAATTCCTCACAAACCCAACCCCCTTCCAAAGGTCTCTTCAACTCCCCCAGGCCCAAGTTTCCAGTTGTGAAGTCCAAAAACCCCTGTGAGGCCTGTGGAAGCGGCCTGGGGCTGTGAGGAGATGTGGGAGTTCAGGTCTACAATCCCAAAAAGGCCCAAGTTTGCCCAGGCTTTTGGAAGAAGATGAGGTCAGGGGAAAGGAAAGGTAGAAAGCATGAAGGATGGAAGAAAGCAAGGAAGGATGGGAGGAAAAAGGAAGAATACCAGGAAAGAGGGAAGAGAACAGGAAGGAAGGATAGAAGGAAGGAAGGAAGGAAGGATGGATGGATGGATGGAAGGAAAGAAGACTATGCCACAGCATCTCCTAAATAGTGCACAACAACGCGTGCCGGGTACAGCTAGTATAGTATAATATGAGTATGGTATAATATATTGTATATACATTGATACAATATAATACTATTAATGATATTGTGATATTATAATTGTATATTTGTTTTACATGCAATATTACTAATGATATTGTGATATAATGTTATAGTGCAATGTGATGTGTAGTACTGATATTGTGCTATGGCAGGAATGTATTTCCAGTTTGCTGTAAGCCGTTCTGAATCCTCTTCGGGGTTGAGAAGGGCAGCATATAAGTATCGTGAAATAAATAAATAAACAAACAAACAAACTAGAAATCCTATTAAAAACAAAACAAAAAAATGTATAACAAACTGTTTGATAACCTCTAAACGCCTTGCAAATGCAATAGAAAAATAGGTTTGTAGGCTTTAATCAAAGTACCGCTTAGCAGATTGTGGCCCTTTAAAGGCTGACAATTTTCATTTGGCATAAGTGTTCATGAAATGTTAACTACAGTCAACAAAAACATATCCCAAAAGAAACATGTTCATTTTTAAGGTATCACAAGACTAAGCATTTTTCCTGCAATAGGCTAGGACAACTCCCCCTACTAAAAAGGAACATCCAAATAACAATGTTTGAGCAACAAAAAAATCATGTCAGAAAATAATTTTTGGAGCAGTTACCCGATAACATATGTACTCCAGGTTCAATGTTTTCCCATGGAAGCTGCTGAAAAGATCAATACATCACTTATCACAGTTGTACAAAAGGATAAAGACAAATATTTTACACTGACCAATTTCATTAAAATATTGCAAGCAAGCTATTACGTTACCCAGAATGTTTGATCAGACTGAATAGAAGGAAATCATTATCAACTAGCATAAGAGACTGTTGTCAGACAGCTTGCAGATTCATTCAACAAACAGATGGGGCAAATGAAACAGCATTACTTTAATCTGTTGTTTCTTTCAGAAACTACAGATGTGCATGTTTTATGTACATCTGCTTAGTTTTTGAAAGTGAAGTTAAGTTGGGTTTTTTTCCTTGAGAAAATGTATGTAGGCAAAATGTATGAAAACTACATTTCAGTTTTAGGTGATGATATCTCCTTATGTAAAATGGTTCCTGAACAATAATAACTTTGTTCAGGGGATTAAAGTATGATTATTTCCTCAGCTTGTTGGCATCGAGTTACAAAATGGAATAGTCATTGTAATTAAGGGGTTTTTGTTACATATTCTTTCTTTCCAAATGCACTAAAATGCCTGAACTACAGTTATTAAGGCAAATTATATTGGTCTTGAATAAATATTGCTAAGATGCAAAGAAGTGTATTTTATAGATGATTTTTAAATCTCAGAATGGGAAAGAATGCTTACTTTGTTTGAATTGATGTATCATGTCAGGAAAAGGAACTGGAATCAGAATATTTTATATGTGCTTTGGAATAGTCCAAGCTTTTGGGAAGCTTTCTCTTTTCTCATGTTTTTCTGTGACACAGGTAATCATGATGCGCACCAGCTGGGGCATGTTTTGTAAATGTGGCATTTTTCCTAACACAAAGCTCAGACAATCATGCTTGCCAGCAACACTAGCAGCATGCATAGATGCTAAGAGCTAGTTATGAGAATCTCTTTTAATAGGTCTTGAGGAGTCGTCCAGAGAAACTGGTGGGTGGCTTTTAGTGCCATTGAGTCTACAGTGGCAAAGCACTATATTTCAACCACAATAAAGCAGACTCGGTGAAAGTCAGCTTTTCTTCAGTGTTTTGCTCAGATGGCCTCTTTTTCAGTACACTCTGAAGCCCACTGATGTCTGTGGGAAGCTTTTTCTTGCTTTTCTGGCATGGCTTTCTGTGCAGTTTCAATTCCACGGTGTAGAGTGCAAGGTTAATTATTCCACCAGCTTTTCATAGACATTTCTACTATACAAAAGCTGACAACCCCGGAAGAGAGTTCATAAGGCCAGTATAAGAATACCCAGCCAGTTTCTGGATAAAGATGTAACTAGGTGGGAGGATGCCAACACACAGGGCGAAGTTCCTTCCCAGCTTATGGATGGATCTACACATTTCCTGGGCCACCAGGAATGGTTAAGAGCACAGAGGATAGCAGGGCTCAAAAAAACAATTGTCTGCCAATATACACACTATCCTGCTCCCTTCATTTCCCCCCTTCTGTCTTGAATTTGGAGAGGAAATTGCCATGTTTAGGGGGATTGATTGTTCTCATGTGGCTTGTTTGTTTTTCCCAGGAGGACATCGATCTCTGGAAACTGGAAAGCAAACACAGGTTCTGCTATGTTGGAACAGATTGCCATGACTGAGAGGTAATGAATAGAAGGACTACAGCCAAAAGTACAGCCCTTGGGTCAGGACTAGGGCTGCATTAACCATTTTCCCCAAAGCCTGCTACAGTAGTGCAGAAGGCCCGTTTGCATTTTGCATTCTGATCTAAGGCCTGTAGGCCATCTGCTTCCCAAGAAAGGAGAAAACTAGAACATTGTCCCTGTTGCTATCCACAGTTCTGCATCAACACCTACACTGCTATAATGTTCTTTCTTCAGATGAATAAATGAAGGTGGGCTATATTTGTTGCCTTTCTTGAGGCTTAAAATGGTTACATAGTAAAGCATCTGGATTGCATGCAAAAGAGCAAAATATCAGTTTGTGTGTCTCCAAACAGTGGTAGGACACATTGAAGAGTTACTTTCATGCAGTATAGTTAATACCGAGCTAGCTGGTCTAAGTCATTATTAAGTGATTTACTAAATATACATCCAAATACATTTACAAGAAGGCGTAATCTACAATAGAATTTTACAAATAGTGTAATAAATCACAAAGAAAACGAATTGTTTTCTACAGTGAAATGCTTTTCAGTAAAGAAATTGTGTTATGCTTGAAGGCCGCCCTGAGTCCCCCTTGTGGGGAGGAGGGCGGGATAGAAATGTATGAAATAAATAAGTGCCCCATATGTAAGTACTTAGGACACATACATTTCTGATCTATCACGTTATTACTCTAGAAGCAGGAACATAGATGGTTCATCCATCATTTGTTTTCTCTTGAGATTTTTTTTCTGTAAGGATAATTTTTCATATTCATATGTTTCAAGTATATCTTTGCACACCTAAAATTTAGAGACCTATGAGCCAAAATCTTTTAGAACTGAAGGAGTTACAAGTTGCATTGAAGTGCTTTGGAACCATTAGTTTATTATTCCTAACCCCTGCATTTGATTCTTGATTGAGACCAACTATTTAATTTCATAGTTGCATTTAGCTAGAATCTGAACTAAGGTTTTGCCATCTCTTCTGTGCATTCCCTCTTTCTCATTCCTTTGTGAGGAGCCATTCTTTTATCACGATTTTGATGCAGTCCCTATGATACATCAGAATGCCTTGCATTGCCTTATATATTAGCATGGATAACCTGTTTGATTCATAAGGTTAATCCCCACTGTCAACAGTGCATTCCTTGGCTCCCCTCTCGTCATAGACACTCAGTGTGGGAAAGAATCAGCTCACTCATGTGAATTTATTCTAACTTTGCAACTCCTCTGCCAAAAAAAGGTATTCAAATGATCACCTCTGGCTCCTATCATTCTCTCTTCTCCAAGTTCTTTGTCATTGTGGGACAACAGTGGAAGCAACAACAACAACATTGTTTACAGTGGTGTTAGTTAGAAATTTAGTCAGGAACTGTCTCCATCAGTTGCATGAGGTTTTACTGTCAAAGGTCTGTTTTGTGGCTCAGATAATGTGATCCAATACAAATGCCCAAGACATTTTGTAATCAGAGGCATAATGTGTGTTGATGGGTACTTCCAGAAAGAGAGCTCCTTATTTATTTTATTTACTTTATTTATACCCTGCCTTTCTTCTCACGGGGACACCTTGTGCTACCAATCCAAAGGCATTGTGCAGCTGTTTCCTCCTTGATAGACTTGTAGATGTATGATAAGGAAAAAATAAGTAGGAAACCACTAGATGGTTACATATGGAAAGATAGCAAAGACGTCCATCTGACCCCTTGATAAAATTTAATTTTTAAACAGAATGACTTTAAATCTGGGAGGATAGAAAACACATAGTTATTTTGAGACCGGAGCCTGAAAATCCTACAAATGCAAGAAGGAAGGGCAATCATATTGAGGGAGGGGGAGGGTATACTCAGAGGGAGAGATCCTACATTACAAGCATGGCTATAATAATAGGACACCTTATTTGTGACATCAGAGAAAACAAAAAAGGAGATGCCACATGTACTTGTCCTGAGAGTACTGGAAAAAGCTAAATATGCTGACAGAAATTGCTTAAGGGGAATAGAAAAGACCACAAAAGATAGAAGAAAGCCTTTTCTCGCTACCTTCTACTCTGTGTAATTCTGACTGGACATCTTAAAAAGTTAGTTTCTTTCCCTTCAGCAATTTGTTGTTTATTCGTTCAGTCGCCTCTGATTCATCGTGACCTCATCGACCAGCCCACACCAGAGCTCGCTGTCAGCCATGGCTACCCCCAGCTCCTTCAAAGACAAGCCAGTCACTTCAAGGATACCATCCAACTATTTTGCCCTTGGTCGGCCCCTCTTCCTTTTTCCTTCCATTTTCCCCTTCAGCAATACCTGCTCCTATGCTCTACAAGACTATTTGCTTCCTTCTTGGTACACACAAAACTTAGTAGTTTGACGTGGCCAGCTCACTCTGCCTAAAGATAGAGATGGCCTTCATAGGATGTCTATGCCTTTATTGGTTGAGTTGAAGGGAAAATTTTGGCAAGTGAAGTGATTTTTGTCATGTCGAGAGCAAGTCACTTCCATCTTCTACTCTACTGTGTACAGAGCAAAGGTTCTTTTATGAATCTTGTTTGTCCCTCCCTTGGTTCTGGAGAAAAAAACATGCTTGGGGGGGGGGGGAATCATTAACCTCCCCAAGGCTGCTTAAGTCGGATCACAATTTCAGAAATAATGGGACACTTGAGTATTGGAGTGGTTGAAAGGCTTTTGTTTTATGTGGCTTCAATAGATTGGAATATACTAGACATTCTTTCATGTAGGCAAAAAAACCAACAAATGAATTGTCCCAGAATGCTTGTATTCATGAAATAGTTCAGACAGTGAGCATGATTTACCAACAACTGAAAATTAATGTCGGAAGATGTATTAACACACCTGCATTGTCACACCCAGCATGTCTATTATTCAACAGAGGAATGGTGGCTATGAGGAATACAAACATATTCCTTGTCTTTCAATCAGTTTTTCAAACTATTGTCAAATGTAACTAATAACAAGTGTATAAGAGATTTAGCTACCAGATAAAAAGGAAGGAAGGAAACAGCTCATCAACAGCTATCTGAAAAACACATAACATTAAAAGCATTCAGGAACAAAAACATCCATATTTAGTATAATCCCTAATGGTTTAAAATAATCAGCCAAGGAACTTGATGAATGGATAATGGGGCAAAAGTTTCAAGTATGAAACATTTAAATGAAAAGAATATTGCTGTTACTCACTGCCCTCGTAGGGCCAGTTTCAGAGATCAGTATCATTGGGTGCATTCAGAGGATACCAAGTTAGGAAGGGACCTGAAATTTACTACTGAAACCTTCTAGACAGGTTTTTTTTTGTTCCACCTCTTGTCACTTCATCTTTTCAGCATATCCAGGTTTTTTTTTCTTTGCATTTAGTTTATTGTGAGAAGAGGAGGCTGAAAACCATACAGCTATTTGCCCCTTAGAGGACACAGACCAGGGAATGTGTCCATCACTGGAGAAAATGTTCAGTTCTGTTGGTGTTGTCTAGCTGAATGAAGAGGTATGGTTTCAGTACTAGGTAATTGCTGTCAGTTATGAAGTAGCTCTTGAATTCTTAAGTACAAGCACTTATCATGACAGCCCTGAGAGTCTAGGAATGCGGTCATGTGATGTACCAGCTGTGACTATCCAAACATACACATAGACATTCCAAAAACCTGCTCATCCAGATTCAGGAGCTATCCAAACTTTGACCCCATTCAACACAGGTTGTTTCACTGTTCTCTGATCTGCCTTTGGACTAAGTATGAGCATCTGTTGCCCAGATTAAGCTACATTAA
The DNA here is from genome assembly GCA_030556195.1 of Anolis apletophallus. Lineage (NCBI taxonomy): Eukaryota > Metazoa > Chordata > Lepidosauria > Squamata > Anolidae > Anolis > Anolis apletophallus. The sequence goes on from JARBWK010000009.1 coordinate 105,848,590, forward strand.
AGCTTTCATTCAATCAGTTATTCATTTACTTGTATTTTAACAGAGAGAAGTCATAGCATACTAGTGGCACTGAGTCTTAAAACTCTAATTACCTCTTATGTATATGTTTGATAGCAGAAGCAGACAAGATCATGCCATAGATCAGTGGTTCTCAACCTGTGAGTCCTCCGATTTTTGGCCTACAACTCCCAGAAATTACAGGCAGTTTACCAGCTGTTTCCCAGGATTTCTGGGAGTTGAAGGCCAAAACCTCTGGAGACCCACAGGTTGAGAGTCACTGTCATAGATTAATAAGAATTACACCTAAGGGGAGTGAGCCATCACCATTCTCTAAATCCATCTCTCCAATGAGAATCTACTATCTCCAATGATAAGCTACTGTGGAAACAGTTTCTCCAGGTTCATCTACATACTTCAGAAGAATGCTATGGTCCATGATTTTGAAAATCATTTAAAAGCCTTAGCCAGGAAGCTTCAGTAACTCACCAAACTCCTAGCCCCAGGCTTCTATGAACTTGAACCACAAGAAAGTGGTACTCGAGCACTATTACAGTACATTATAGTTGGAAAGATCCCCAGATTGAAATTAATCAAATAATGTTTACAACTTATTGAGCTTTCCAACATGACAATATTAGCAATATATTTAATGATCAAGAATCCATCTATATCATTAATGTATTTGAAGCATCCTCATTTATTCCAATGTCCAATGAACTTTTGTAATGTACTGTGTATGTGTAAATAAAACATAAAGATACTGATACCTCTGACTTTTAAAAATGGGGGCTCATATAAACAATCCTATCTTGTTTCTGCAGATACCGGCTTTGGGCAGACACTGTAGCAGATATGTTTGGAGGCCTTGACATTTGTGCAGTTAAAGCTGTCCACAGTAAGGATGGGAAAGATTTCATCATTGAGGTGAGAGACTGAACAAGTGGAATTTAAGTGTCCTTCGAGCAAAAATGTTTAGGAAGGCATACATTACAGAGGGGGGGGGGGATGCTGTGCAAAGATTTCTCCGTACTATCTTCTTCTGCTTTGCCCATGGCTAATTCATTTCGTAGTATCAAATTCACCATGGAAAAAGAAAAGGAAGGAAAACTGCCTTTTCTAGATGTCCTAGGTATCCGCAAACCAGATCAACAATTGGATCACACCATTTACAGAAAACCTACAGACAGAGATAGATACCTACATTAAAACTCCAACCATCACCCAAGTCAAAAAAGAAGCACCATTAAAGCCTTGGCAGACCGTGCAAAAAGAATCTGCGAACCCCACCTCCTCCAAGATGAACTGAACCACCTAAGCTGGGCTTTACAGGCCAATGGATACGCCACCTCAGACATCAGAAGAGCTGCAAGACCGAGAACAAGCCATGAGAATAAAGACAAAGATCCACCCAGAGAAAAAGTGTTTTTGCCATATATCAAGGGAACCACTGACCACACAGGGAAGCTGATGAGGAAACACAACATACAAACTATCTACAGACCCACTAAGAAAATCCAACAAATGCTATGTTCAGCAAAGGACAAGAGGGATCCTCTCACCTCTGCAGGAGTCTACCACATACCATGCAGCTGTGGACAAGTCTACATAGGGACCACCAAACGCAGCATTGCCCAAACATGAATCAAGGAACATAAAAGGCACTGCAGACTACTTCAACCAGAGAAGTTAGCCATAGCAGAGCACCTGATGAACCAACCTGGACACAGCATACTATTTGAGAACACAGAAATGCTGGACCACTATAACAACCTACACAGAGAAGCCACTGAAATCCATAAGCATGTGGACAGAGGCGGATCTTATTGGAGGCCAAGGGAGGCGGCTGCCTCAGGGCGCTACGCATCTGGCCATGGCGAAGGGCGTATCTGGCCATGGCGAAGGACGCATCTGGCTGCGGCCACCAGGTGCAGCACATGCAAGGCCCTTGCCCCCGCGTCTCCTCCCTCTGTTGCCGGCGCTGCTGCTGCTGCCGCCAATGCACGTGGGGCGAGGGAGGAGGAGAGGGTGGCTGCGGTCCGATAAACCCTGACTTGGTGGCTCCCTCCTCCCATGCACTCATCCTCTTCCCCTCACACTGCTCTTTCCCCCTCCCTTCTGCCTCCTGCGCTTTCCCCTCTCTCTTTTCTTCTGCCTTCCACTCGCTCGCTCAGGCTCTCTCCCAAAACATCACGGAGGAGGGGAAAGGGAAAGCTCCCTTCTTGGAGCTGCTCTCCTTCAGAAGCCCAGGCACTTGCCCCTCCCTCCAGGCAGCACTCATACGGCAGGAATGTTAATCAATACCAAGCCCCACCTCAGTCTCACAACACTTTCGCCTTCTCTCAGGTAGCCAAACCCACCCCCCACCCCTCCTAGAGGGCCAAGGGATGCTACTGCTTGCGGGGGGAGGAGGAGGAGGCTGAGGTGAGCGGAGGGAGGGTCGGAAGAGGCCCACCCATCATTATTTGAGTCCACAGTGCTCTCTGGGTGTAGGTGAACTACAACTTCCAAACCCAGCAAACTCTTTCAGTACTTTCTGTTGGTCATGGGAGTTCAATATGCCAAGTTTGGAAGAGTTCAGGATGCTCTTTGATTGTGTGTTAACTATAAATCCCAGAAACTGTAACCCCCAAATGTCAAGGTCTATTTTCCCCAAACTCCATCTGTGTTCACATTTGGGCATATTGAAATTCATGCCAAGTTTGGTCCTGATCCAACATTATTTCAGTCCACAGTGATCTCTGGGTGTAGGTGAACTACAACTTCCAAATTCAAAGGTCAATTCCCAAGCAAACCCTTTCAATACTTTATGTTGGTCATGGGAGTTCAATATGCCAAGTTTGGTTCAATTCAATTGTTGCAAGAGTTCAGGATGCTCTTTGATTGTGTGTTAACTATAAATCCCAGAAACTACAACTCCCAAATGACAAAATCAATTTTTTGACCGAGATCTCCTGCCGTGATATTCTGGGATATAGGGCTGTGTGGAAGGGCCCCCAGATCATCAAGGCAGGAGATCTCACATTATCTGCTTTGAATTGGGATATATGGCAGTGTGGACTCAGATAACCCAGTTCAAAGCAGATATTGTGAGATCTCCTGCCATGATATTCTGGGATATAGGGCTGTGTGGAAGGGACCCCAGACCATCAAGGCAGGAGATCTCACATTATCTGCTTTGAACTGGGATATAAGGCAGTGTAGACTCAGATAACCCAGTTCAAAGCAGATATTGTGAGATCTCCTGCCATGATATTCTGGGGTATAGGGCTGTGTGGAAGGGCCCCCAGACCATCAAGACAGGAGATCTCACATTATCTGTTTTGAACTGGGATATATGGCAGTGTGGACTCAGATAACCCAGTTCAAAGCAGATATTGAGGGGTTTCCTGCCTTGATATTCTGGGGTATAGGGCTGTGTGGAAACGCCCTGAGAAGGAAGGAAGGTGAATAGATACAGATACACACACACACACACACAGAATAGTAAGAGGGCAGGGGAAAGGGTGAGAAGGAAGGGGTGTGTGTATATATATACATATGGCATGGGCGAACTTTGGCCCTCAGTTTGTTTTGGACTTCATCTCCCACAATTCCAAACAGCCAGTAGGAAGTCCAAAATACCTGGAGGGCCAAAATTTGTCTATGCCTCCCCCCCACATACATATGTGTGTGTGTGTGTGTGTGTGTGTGTATGTGTGTGTGATGGGGGGGGCGCCAAAATACTGTTCGCTTACCATTTAAAATTACCTAGATCCGGCCCTGCATGTGGACAATTTTAACAGAAGGGAGAAAACCATGAAAATGAAAAAAATCTTGCTACCAGTATTTTTTAAAACTCCAAAGTTTTAACAGCAAAACAACACTCAAACAAGGGAAACTCCAGAGAGAAAATAATCAGGGACAGCTAATCACCTCGCAACAAAAGATTCCTCCAGGCACTAACAAGCCACACCAAAAAAAACAAAAACAAAAAACTGCCAGGCCTTCAAATGCTAATCAAGGTGGCCAACTGAAACATTCACACCTACCTCCAACAGACAAGAGTTCTTTCTCCCACCCTGGACATTCCACAGATATATAAATCCAAGTTTTTCTAGTTTCTAACAGACCTCACAACCTCTGAGGATGCTTGCAATAGATGCAGGCGAAACGTCAGGAGAGAATTCTTCTAGAACATGGCCATGTAGCCCAAAAACCTACAAGAACCCAGTGATTTCAGCCATGAAAGCCTTCAACAATACATTTTGTAGTAATGCAGAGAACATAAAAGAAGCATCTCTTCCAAGTTTAGATTTCATAAATATGTGTAGGCTAAATTAGTTATTGTTTTCATTTGAACAGTAACGTTGACTGACAGGAAGGAAGGATTTGATTCGGGACTTCAAAGCAGAAATTACTACAATGGCAAAAGGAAAATAAGATCTTCTAAAACAGTTGGTCAGTGCTCACAAAAAGCCATTGGCTATTTTGATCGTATGGCATGCACCTGAGATTTACTTTCTGCTTTATTCCCTTTCTTCACAGGGGTTGGACTCTACACCTCTTACTACCTTTGTGATTCTCTTCTATCATAATCATCAACATTTCTTTATATCATCCTAAACTGAAATAAGGGCCTATCCTGTATATCTTAGTACTCCATCAGACAGATATGATAGTTCTAGTTTGTTGCTGTCTTTCTTTAACAGTAACATCCAGAACTATTTTGTTTGAACACAGAACAAAAATGAGACTTTGCTGGCACTTCTTAAGTTTGCAGTAGCATTTTTTTGCTGCTTCTTGTAAGCATTTTTAAAGGAAATTTCAGAGGACAGCTAGCTAGTGGCTGAAAAACATAAACATTTTTGAACTATGGCTCACAGAATCCCTTTGCCAAGATTATCAAGCTCCGATGTTAACAGGTATGCTCATACCCAGCTATTTTTTTTCCTTGTGGTCATATGTGAAGTCTCACAGCTTGTAGGTGGAATAAACAATAACTGGAACCTCTTTCTTCACATGGAGGTTTTTAAACAGAAACTGGATGGCCATTTGTTTGGAGTGTTTTGGCATTGCAGGGGGTTGGACTCGATGCCCTTCTGGTCTCTTCAAAGTCTTTAATTTAATGTCTCAAAAACTAGAATTTTGAAATAAAACTTGCCATGCTTAAAGGAAAGGACCAAAAGAGAATGGTGGATATTTTTAAAGCAAGTCAGAAGGAGATACCAAAGTTGAAATGTACAGTCTCCACAGTGGGAGAAGATAATCAAACAATTGTATGGAAGAATGAGGAAGTGTCCTTGGTTATACCATATGAGGATGGTGGGACAGAGACTCGGTGTCTGCCCTGCTGTAAACTCCACCAACGCAAGAAGATGAGCAAAGCTGGCCTACTGCTACATTCAAGGCCACTGACACATCCAAGGAATTGTATGTGGGAGTATGCTCCCACCCACTGAGCTTTGGAAAATTGATGAGAACCACATGAGCCCTGCTGCAATAGCACATTCTTGCGCTGCAGAAGAATCCTGCAGGAAGAGTGATAGGTCAAAGGTTGTGTGGGACAAGTGTACTGCCAGGAAGGGAAATATATTTACTCTCCAGCTGCTTCTGCTATCCCTCCTTTTCTTGTAAATCATTCAAGAACAGGTAATGCAATAGAGACTGCCTTTTCCTGTAAATCATTGCAGAGCAAGTAATAGAATTGTGTCCGCCAGGCACTTTAAAAGGTTTCACAAAATCCTAGCCACCAAAGGTCTGATCTAGAATTCACCATGAGATCCATGGCAAGGGCAAAGGGATGGCTCCAGACTTATCTCATGTTTTAATTCTCTTCACAAGCCATATGTAAGGCCCCTTGCACACAGCTGAATAAAATCCCACATTTTCTCCTTTGAACTGGAATATATGGCAGTGTGGACTCAGATAATCCAGTTCAAAGCAGATATTGTGAGATTTCGATGTTCTGGGATATAGGGCTATGTTGAAGGGCCCAAAGAAATTATGTAGCTGTTAATAAAAGATTTTAGAAGAAACCTTAAGAGTACTGCATAAATTTCTAAAACAGCACAGTCTGCAGGCCTTCAATGTAAGAAGATACAGTAGGAAAGAAGAAAAGTAAAGTTAAAAATAGAGAATAATCCATTGGGAACTATTGGTGTGGATACTGCTGTATGTAGTTGATCCGGTTTCTGATACAAACAGAAGCTTCCTTCCTAATGTCAATAGCAGCTGTCTGTGTTGGGAACAAAAAGTTAAACACTTCCTTCCAAGGATAATCACATGAAAAGGAGGGCATGTTTTGTTTAATAGTTATGTATAAGAGGACAGGAATTTCTAATACAAGCTACACCTGCTGAAATTCCAGCCGCAACACAACTATTAAAGCTACAACAACCCCATTTTCAATCCCAATTTAGATCAGGATTTCCTTCAATTGCCACTTAGGAAGAGAAAAACAACTCCATAAAAGCTAGGCTCATGAGAAATGTTAGATCAAGATCAGCCCCAAAGCTGAGCTCGAGCATCTTCGCCTTAATCCTGTCTTGGGAACTTCCTATGGAAAAGGAAGGAGATACCAACATTTCAACTATTCACTACTCAATGAGTACCCAGCTGAATCTGGAAGTTATAGGTTTAGTTAAGATCAGTTTGAAGCTGGACTGTAAGTCTTATCATCCCCAGTCAATAAAGGCAGTGGGTGTGCTGGTGAGGATGATGGGAGATCTTTATTGTCTTTAACTGCAGCTTAAGCTGTAGATATTGCACAGCAATACTTGTATAACCACAGTCCTAGATGCACAGGATCATGCGAGGAGACTTCTTTTTTTTACCAATTAATGCTAGTGTTGTGTTAAGGTTTGAGTGTTGGACTAAACTCTGAAGACCAAAGTTCCCATTTCCTGCTCAGCCATTGACCTTGAGCAATTCACCCACACTCAGCCATGGAGGAAAGCAACAGCAAACCCCCCCAATAAACCTTACTGATAAAGCTGTGTCCTAGGTTTGCCATAAGTTGGAGTCAACACGAAGGTACATAAGAACAACTTTGGAACAGACTCCCTCCTTACATCAGAGCCACCCGTGATCTAAAAGACTTTCACGTGGCTTGTAAAACATGGCTGTTTCAGAGGGCGTTTGGCTGAGAACCATTAGACAGTTAATTGTTTTTAGATGTTTTTATATGCTAATTGCTTTTAAATGTTTTTAGATGTTAGATACGTTTAGATGTTTTAGATGTTTAGGTGTTACCTGTGTGTAAATTGCTCAGAACCATCTGGGATGGGCAATTAATAAATCCCTAAATAAATAAATAGCCAACTCAATACCCAACAATGTCCTGCTTTTCTTTCCAGTCAGTCCATCTCCCATGAGCTTAGTCCTACTGTGCACCATGGACGCCAACTTATTCTTTTGCTCTTGTGTGTTCCCACTGTCCCTTTGATGTGATTGATCAGCTCTTTCCTTCCTTCCAGTTGGCTGACTTCCCCAATCTTAGCTCACTAAAAAAAAGCAGCAAGTAACAGCCACATCTCATTTAGATCCAGAAACAGATGATATGACTGAAGAAAAGAAATTGAGTTTTCCATCCAAATTCTTTTCATTGCCCTTCTCATTCCCTCTGAAATATCTTATCAGGACAAAGCAGTTGGAGCTTATGATAGCCACTGACCTTGCACACTGTCGAAGGTCAGGTCTGCATGGGACATCAATCTCTGGGGTTTTGTTTTTTTGTCTTAACTGTTACATGGAAGGCTTATTCTCAGAGATGGAGAAGGATGTTTTTGTTTTATCCGTATGGACTTTGTATTTAGTTCCATGCACTTATATCACCTTTTGAAGAACAGATTGTATTTAATACCAGTTGGATGCAAAATAATCCTGTTCAGCATTTCTTCTGTGCTGATATGTCGTCTCCATCCTTACCAGTTTCATGTAGCTTCCCTTACGTTATTAATATGAGTTCTGCACAAACATTTCATCACCACAGCTTGCCAGTTGGAGCTATCAATTTTCAGACGTACAATAGGGGAAAATAGTGATCTCCTTGCTGATGATATCAAGATAGCATTTTATCCACTAGGTTCTAGTGACTAGGATATGATTTAGCAAAGCTCAGTGTGGATTGCTATCCTCACAGCACCAGTTCATTGTTCCTATTTTTCCCCTCATGTGTTGGTATATTTGTCTATGTAAAAACATTACTGTCCATTACAGTGTTTCTCAACCTTCCAAATGCCACGACCCCTTAATACAGTTCCTCGTGTTGTGGTGACCCCCAACCATAAAATTATTTTAATTGCTTCTTCATAAGTATAATTTTGCTCCTGTTATGAATTGTCATGTAAATATCTGATATGCAGAATGTAATTTCATAAACATGATCAAATTGGGCACAAATACATGACACACCTACATTTGAATATTGCAGGGGTTGAAGGGGGTTTGATTTTCTCATTTGGGAGTTGTAATTGCTGGGATTTATAGTTCGCCGACACTCAAAGAGCATTCTGAACTCCACCAACAATGGAATTGAACCAAACTTGTTACACAGAAGTCCCACAACCAACAGAAAATACTGGAAGGGTTTGGTGGGCATTGACCTTGAGTTTGGGAGTTGTAGTTCACCTACATCCAGAGAGCACTGTGGACTCAAACAAGGATAGATCTAGACCAAACTTGGCATGAATATTCAACATGGCCAAATATGAACACTGGTGGAGTTTGGGGAAAATAGACCTTGAAACTTGGGAGTTGTAGTTGCTGGGATTTATAGTTCATCTACAATCAAAGAGCACTCTGAACCCCACCAACAATAGAATTGGGCCAAATTTCTCACACAGAATTCCCATGACCAACAGAAATTACTGTGTTTTCTGGTGACCCCTCTGACATTCCCTCGTGACCCCCCCAGGGGTCCTGACCCCCAGGTTGAGAAACACTGGTCCATTAGAAGCTGAGAAAGGATAGAGCCAGCCCAGTCTCCCTAAGGAAGGAGTTCCATATTTTGGGTACTGCTACAGAGGAAATCCTGGCATGTACCCACCAGCATAGCCACACTGGTAGGATATGCACCAGGGTCTCTGCTGCAATTTCAGGCAGACTTATATGGAAGAAAGCAGTCAGCATTCAGTGCAACTGAGCATTTCCAGTGCTCATTGAGGTGTGATTTGTTTCCCACCCAATCATTATTTTCCTTATGGTTTTCAGTACTTCTTCATTAACTGCTGATACCCCCATCTTGGATGGATGATGTCTCTTTGATTCCACAAAGATCCACTCTTGGAAAATAACTTCACTTTTACCATAGCGCAGAAGAGAAGGGAGAGGGATGAAAACAATGATATCTGAGTTATTTTAGTCAATTGAGTATTGAGCAGTTTGGGAGTGCAATGCCACCATCTAGTGGCTGGAATTACCCTCTAACATTAAGAGGAAACCATGTCACACATGAAAGCTGAGATGAGATAAAAATGACTGCACTGAAGCAGAGGGCTTACCAAAGAAAATTGCATTCAGCTGAAGATACCTAATTCACTGGGACTCATAGTTTCCCCAATGTCTGTATATCATGACCTCACCCACTCTACTTACAGTGTATAGGGTGATTTTTTTTTCAATCCAGCTGCAAAGATTGCAGCTATATTGAATTGCTGGAATGAAAGGTAAGTCTTGTCCCTTATGCTCTACCAATTTATTAGATCAATTATAGGCACAGCATCAACTTGTCAAGAGCTGGAATGCTTCCACCATTTCCCAGTGTTTATAAATACTTATTCATCCCAATGAAAAGGTTAAGGGCATGCTTAAATCTTGTCCCACTGAAATCAAACAGGTGTGACAATGCCTAACTTTCCCAGATTGTGCCTCAATTTTACAATTTAAATGTCCGTTGTTTCTGAATCAGCGTCTTCCCTCCAACCCCTTTCAAAAAATTTCTTTCCATCCACTTTTATATAAGAATGTATATGTGCAAGCTTTGTTTTCGTTTGGTTCTTTTTTGCCACAGTTAATGAGTTGACTGTATGTTGAATAATAAATGTGCAAACAAACATGGTGAGACCATAGACACATCATAAGTCATTGATGAAGATAGGACTCTACTTAAGAACTGTGGGTGAGCAAGCAGACAAGGTATTTTTTTCTCAATGCTGTCATAAAATGAAAATTGGCAGCACTGGAGATGGCGTCATAACGCTGTTTGTGTGCAATGATTCACTGCCTAGCTTCAGGGCCACCATTTCACCTTAGCGAGATAGATGAAGACAAACAGTAGGAAGGCAAAGTGTTTACAAATTTGCAAAACACCTTTGCTGAGACATAACCAACCATGCACAATCTGATACAGTGGGGGCTAGACTTCATACTGCTTCTTGTTCTTAAATAATGTCTCATCTGTGCCAGATTTACATACTTTCAGTCATTTTTTACAAATTCCCAGATATGCGCCCCATGTTTGCAGAATTTTAACTGAGTTGGGGATGAGAGAGTAAGCTGCTAGAATAGGTGCACTGCAAACCATTCCTAAAACACTGTTGAGATATTTATCTGCTTGTGGTTGTTAATTATCAAGCAAATGACATTTCAGTGTACAAAAATAGCCTGAGAAAGGTGTCCATATTGCATCTGAACCAGGAGTTAAACTTAGGGCACCTAGACATTTAAAACAGCCCAGCCTACCAAGTGGGACTGAATATTTAATCTTTTACTTGTAATATTTATTTTAAAAGTTTTAAGTTACATTAAAATTCAATAAAGTGAAGCAAGAAAAGAAATATAGAGTATAAACACACACACACACAAAACCAATGTAAGCACAGTTTTCAAGGTTTAAACAGTGTAATGACTACATGTGATCAGATGAAGCAGCCGCTTCCAAGTTCCTCATAAAACAAGAAACGAGAGGAAGGATGTGCATAAGCCCCAGGAACAAACTAAGCTGTTTCCCATATTAAAAATTTTCAGTTTGAAGATCAAATTAATCTTCAGATAAAAATCTTGTACATTCCAGGACTGGGCAGGGTAAAATCATGTTTTAACTTCAAGCTCTTGCTTCCAATTATTAAGCCTTCAGAGGGCCATTTTAACCCTTTGAAATTGGGGAAAGATTGTACAGATGTTAAAATACTATCAAATGTTCCTATCTGGGGGACTCCATGTGACCAAATTAGTTTTCCAGGAAGTTCCCCACACTGGTTTAATAATATGGGTGAACCAGTTCTTTTAAAAAATAGTAAATCATGGAGAAGGGCCCATGGATGATTGGAAAGGGAACCATTGGCAATCATTCCATATTAAGAAAAATGTTTATAAAGCTATTATCTAAGTTGGTATTAGTGTCACCGTAAGTGAGAAATGACTTGAGGGCAAACTAAAATTATAGCAAGCAACAACAAGCAACACAAAACTATATCAAAATGTTGCACCTTGAAATGATAATCAGTTTATTTTAGCATAAGTTTCCTTGATATCATGCATAGTGACGTCACTAACAAAAAAATCCTGTAACTGACAGGCACATCTAAGCCCTAATCTTTAGAATTAAAAGATAGGCGGGACCAACCGTCATGCATTCAGACTATACAAACCAATTGCATTATTTACTGAAAGTCACCACTGAAGATAGCTAGTTAAGTTTCTTTAATACAAAAAAAACATTATGATAATGATATTGAACACTCTTTTAAAAATTCCTGAGTAGTATTGTCTGACTAGTGAGGGCTGCACAAGTGGCCATGACATTATGCATAATGTGCATGAGCATCAGTATATATTTGCAGCATTTATGTCCTGCCACTGTATTGGTTTCATGTGACACAATGTTAAAGATCTGACTCATTTCATTTCTACAGGTGATGGACAGCTCAATGCCTCTGATTGGGGAGCATGTAGAAGAAGATAGACAGCTAATAGCAGATCTGGTTGTCTCCCGAATGACGCAAGTTTTCCTAGCTGTGGGATCCTCTCCTTCACCTTTGAGACCTTGGGTAAGAACAGGAGTTATCTGCCAGAGAAGACAACATACTGTCACAGTCCTGGTAAAGGCTATAAATGAGCAAATAGGATAAGTTTTTCCAGTGCCACCAGAAAACATAAAGCTGCTCTCTATAAGATAAGAGACTGTGGTGCTAAAAATATTTTCATTTCCACGATATTCCATAAATAAAACTGGAGTCATTGTGGTTAGAGCTAGAAATTGCATGTAGTTCTACAGTTCATTTGAAAGGGGAGGTGGGTTGTCATTTTTTTTCCTTCTTGTGCTATTTTGCTCCACAAATTCCTTTCCCAGAGCTGCTTTCATCCACCCTGTCCTATTAAGGGTATGTACATATAGGTCTGTCCAATAATATATAGACAGTGAGGATGAATTCGTATATGTCATTTTTCCTGCATGCTGTCACAAACCACTATAAGGAAGTAATCTCTCCTGACATACTATGCCAGGAAAAGCAGTGGAAAGAGCTCAAAACAATCATGTTATGCACATGGTTGAGAAAGCACATGAACATAGGTGTCGGCACACTATATCATGACCCAATTTACCAACAGAATTGTTCCCATGAAAACTTTCCTTCAAACCAGAAAGATACTACAGAACACAAGTGAGAGATTACACATGGATCTCAAGATTTATGTGCTATCTTTTTAAGGTAGTAAACACATGCTCAGTGCTGTTAAATTTCCATCCCTCTCACTAGATAGGTGATGAGGGTTGTTGTGAAACAAACCATCTTTTCTGATGACTAGACTTGTATCTCTAAATTGCGGATAGAGAAGTATGATTCCATTGCTATTTTAAAAAGCTACTCACCACAAGGTTTTGATTCTACTACTAACATTCTTTCCCTAAACTCTGCAGGTGCATTTTTCTTCTAGAAAGACATTTTTAACAGAAAATAAATGCATGGCTACAAGTCATTGTGTTGTAAACTGCTTCTGTGATCAGACACCATACCTGTGAATACCAGGTGCTGGAAAACAACAGCAGGAGAGTCCGTGGGCTTTAGGCTTCCAATTTGCTGCTGTGAGAAATGGGTTGCTAGTCAAGATAAATCTTTGTTCTTGTGTAAGAATGAGCCTACTGACTGGAACACTTCTCAGTTCCATTAATTCAACCAAGCAGAACTAAACACTTGCTTAATTTTTTAGTTGGGCTTTAAATATACAGTACTTAACACTGCCTGGGTTGGCATCCATGGGAACCTTGAGACAGAAATTCTACAATGCACTGAACAATGATGGACCACATAGCTGGTGTTCAGATTTTTACCACAAAAGCTCGATGTTTAGGAAATTATCAAATCTAATAAGTACACCTCTTCTCTTACTAAGAGAATGTATATAGACAATTGCTTAACACCAGGGGTGCTCATTAGGTAGCTCAGGAGCTACTAGTAGATCTTCGGCCCTCTTCCAGGTGATCTTCGGGCCTCACCACCCGGATGGGGCGCTCCTGCCATGCGCGCGCACACCCTGCGCGCGCGCGTTCTCCTGCTGCTGGCTTCTGCTCTCGCAGTGCTTCTTTCACCTGTGGGGCATTGCAGGAAGAAGGAAGCACGAGGCGGGGCCTTTGGAGGGAGCGCCCTGCCCCTCTCTCGTCCAGAAGCAGCTGTGCAGCCTCTGTTGCTGGTGAGACAGGCAGGGTGGAGCGCTCCCTCTGGATGCCCCGCCTCGTGCTTTCTCCTTCCTGCAATGCCCCGCAGGCTGAATAAGTGCTGCGTGGGTGGAAAACAACAGCAGGAGCACACGCGGTAACGGGAGCGCGCGGGAGGGCACGGCGGCGGGGGTAGGTAGACTTGGTTGCTTTAAGAGTCGCTCGCATGCTGAAAAAGTGTGAGCACCCCTGCTTAACACATATAAGGTGTGCTTATGTTATTCATAAGTATGTGGTACAATTGAAACAAGTCTCAGAAATACTACTTTTTTCTATTACTTTTATGACTATTGGAATGCAATTCTCATAATCCATGAAGACTTCTGAGAATTAAAGTCTAAAACAACTGGAGGGGCTTAGGTTCTCCATATCTGTATTAAGAATTTCTGATCCATATCTGGTTTCCCTACATATAGATATGCCCGACACTTAACAGGTGTCTGTTGACATAATTATGAAGGATTGTGTTGGCATTTTTCAGTAATCTCCAACCAAAAGCTCCTCCACAAAGCTGCCTCTTTAGAGTTTACCAGTATTGTAAAGGTACATTCCCTTTTTGGAAATCTGCAGAGACCTTCTGATGTAATTAGAACACAAGAAATACAACTGTATTTGTAATGTTTCAGATAATCTATTGACTGAAGGATTTTTTGCTCATTTCATTTTTGTTTTGGTCATCTAGCCACAGTCAGTCAAATTACAGCCAGGATCCCAGCTTGGACAGCTTTCCCAACCTCGACCACCACCTCAAGGTATAAACATCTACCTTTCAAGTCTGCTCAAATGTTGAGATCTGTGGGCTTTATCTCAGCCTCATCACCATTACAGGCACCCATGAAAAGGACATGGAAGAGATATCTTGGTGATTGTTCCCAGATTGTAGAATTCCCTTCCAAAATAAGTCCAGTCGGCCCCTTTCCTTTTTTTTGCCAGTAGTCAAGGAACGTTCTACTTAACCCAGCTTTTGACTATTAACTGTTAATATGTTGTAAGACACCTTGAGTCCTATGGCAATAGAAAGTCAGGATATATGTGTGTGTGAGAGAGGGGGGGATTATGCCAGAGGGGGGATTCTGGCACTGGGCCAAAATCAAATAAAATTGCTTGAATAACAAAGAAAAAAATCTGAAATTACAGACATGCTGAAGATTGCATTTTAAAATAGAGGGTAAAGATAGTTACTAACGTGTGAGGGTGACTTAAGAGAAGCAAGAATTGGAATACTGCTGCTTTGTATCAGACCAGACCATGGTAAAATTATTTCATGGAATACACAATAGCCATGGTAGAGGATTGGAGAGATGTATCCTCAAAAGTTTTGTTTTGTACCTGGATCTTTTGTACAGTCTATAAATACAGATTTCTCAAAGAAATTAGCTACAGCTCAAGAGAGGTTTCTTTAGTATGAAATAGTACTTGGAACTGTATTGCTAAATGCAGAGGATTCTGTTATCCATGTAAGCTGTGTTTGTTCCAATGTGATTTCTGTTTTATTTAAATGTAACATTTTGCTCTAGGGGGGCCACGCCAGCCTCAGGGATCGCAACCTGTACGGACAGGAGCTCCACCCCAGCAAAGGCTCTCTCCACAAGGTCAACAACCACAAAGCCCCCAGTCCACTTCACCACAGCAGAGATCACCAGGATCTCCCCAGCAGACTAGATCATCAGCTAGTAGTTCGCCAAGCCAGCCTTCCAAACCGGGCACCTTTCCCCCCCAGCAGCCTCGACCTCCAGCTCAAGGACGGGCTCCTGGTCCACAAGGGTCTGGAGAACCAAACAAACAGCAGGCCCCTCCACATCCTCACTTAAAGTAGGTGCCTTTTATAGTAGATGCTGAGCATAATTCATCATAGAATCCCCACCAAACCATGGGCCAATTTTAATATTTTTGAAGGCAAAAACAAAAGCAAACAGGATATGTAGAAGAATAGATATGGTCACCATAAATCAAAGTTGACCTGAAGGCAACTCGCAACAATTAGAAAACATTGTAACTGAAGCAGCTGAGCTACGTATACCACAAACTAAAGGGAAGGCAATCGCAAATCTGCCCTTTGGTCAATTATTCTGCTCTGAAAGGAAGTTTCTTCCCATCTTTCAGTCACAATGTTGATCTTTAGGGAAGTTTACATTCCACAAGGCCATCACTTTCATTGTTGTGCTTTGTTATTTTGCAAACATAGAAAATAAATGGCTACTAAGAATTTATTGCTATTCTTGTGTGCCTTCAAGTTGTTTGCAATCTATGGTGACCCTAAGGTGAACATATCATGAGCTTTCCTTGGCAAAATCTGTTTATGGATTTTCTTTTGTATTCCTCTGAGGCTGGAGGGCATGACTTGTCCAAGGTTATCTAATGGGTTTTCATGCCCAACTGGTGATTTAAAGTCTGGTCTCCCTGAGATATAGCCCAACATTTAACCATTGCACCACCCTAAAAACTCAGAAGCTCAACGATGAGGTTCTATCATTACTATATTAGCATTAGAGCAAGACCTTCCCCTAGCTGCCAATCTTGCTCTGATACTCCCCCCCCCCCCTACACATGAGGATGTAATGAAATAATGAAATAAAGCATTTAATGTAAGGGCACCATTACAATTATGTGCTATAATGAGTAATGGTTTATTATCTACCAAATCTAGATAGACAGATGGCAAATGGTAGATTTGCGTGAAGCCCAAAGGAGTGGATCGATGATAAATCGGGATAGGTTTTTTATCTGTTTTGAAATTTATTTTATGGCATTTTTGAGAATTGTTCAGGTTTTATGCTATTGAGAAATAATAAGTAATGTAATAAATAACTGATGTTTTTAAAACTTATTTTACCTGCCTTGTGGACTGTTGTAAAAACTTATTTTTAAAACGTATCTTTCGAGAGTTTTTCCAAAGAATGCTACTTCCCGGTAAAAGCATCCAGTTTTCAGTGCATTCTCTTTTGTCTCTTTCCCTTTGTGTGGAAAATGTCCTTGTCTCAATTTCTCCCCTCTATTTTGCAGCAAATCACAGTCTTTGACAAACACCTTCAGCCTCTCAGAATCTTCACGAGGAAATCCCAATGAAGATGAGGCAAAAGCTGAAACCATCCGCAATCTGAGAAAGTCATTTGCTAGCCTATTTTCTGATTAATCTTTTGGCCTAGAGTTTGTGCAATTTGGTTGTTCTTTTAAAAAAAATCTATGCTCCTTTTTATATTCCCCTAGCCAGTCTTGTCATTGAAGTTACTATTAGTAAATATAGTTTCTTATAGAAGGTATTCACCCACACAGATGAGGAGGGAAGTTTCAACAAGCTGTGGGATTTTTGTCATCCCCACATCCAATTGCCCTGCTTCTGGGCACCATTGAAGCTATACAATTTCTATAACATCTGAAATATATAAACAGAATATATGTGTTTTTTGTCCTATGCGAAGTTTGAAAGTAAAGGACATGTACACTAGAGTCGACAAGTGTGTGAATGAGGGGCCAATGTACGTAGGGTATAATTCTACTGCACCACCATTCATTCAAACTGTTATTTTACTGTGTATATATACAAGCCCAAAGCCTACAAACAGAATCATTCAGTTATCTTTCTCCATACATAGTCCCTTCAGTACCTGTATGTTTTTAGTTAACTCAGTTCAAAGAACCACACTGATAATAAAATCACTTCAACCATTGCTTCCCTGAGTAAGGCCAGTAACCAAAAGCACAGCTCCACGCCCAGATGAATGTGTAGAATATCCTTTTGTGTAAAAAAAACAACAACTTTTTCATGGTGTGTTTATATGGTGTGTCACGAACAAGCAGGATTCTAGAGCCAGCTGCTCAATTATTCCTACTTGTAGCATGACTGATACAACAGATAACAGCTTCTTTCTGCAGTCAGGTTAATGTTGTTAGTGGCAAGCGGCTTCACATTTTTGATTTATTCCTTCCCAACAAACCAAAGAAAGAATGCAGAGTTTTATCTAGTTCTTTTCTGCTTTGCTGGGTACAAAACAACAAGTAGAAGCTCCCTGCTGCCAGATGACACAATAAAATCAACTGCAGCACAACGCTCCATTGTTTTTAACTGCTGCTACTTCAAGCTGAGGCAATCTCAGCACCACCATGCAGTTCATTCAAACCAAAGTTCCCTTCTGTTGTGGAAACACATCTAATATGGTGGATCACATAACTTTTAGCATTGTTCATTAAAGCAGGATCACCTTTAGACAAGTGTACCCTAGATAAAATCCATTCTAATTGCAAAATGCAATTAATCTCATCATCCCTATAGCACTGAAAGTAGGAATGATTAATTCTGACACAAACTGTCTTGTTACATTGTCTATAAAGATTAAACTTAAAGATTAAACTTGTCCATACCCTGACAACTTCTAGCCAATGGAATTAAAATATATAATCTATTATACAAGTATCACATCCTAATAAATGAACATGCAAATGTATGAATTACACTTGTGAGCAGGTTTAAAATAGCCATGTGTTTCAGATAAGAGGCAGGATCTCTCACCAGTTTTCTAGAGAAAGTGAATTACAGATATTTTAAAGTAGCCACTGAAATTTAAGTTGGTGGAAATTTATAAGGGTTCTTTTAAAGCACTCAAATAGCCATGTCAGTGGCAACAAAGGATGGAGTAACAGTACCATATGCTGAATTCATAAGGAAATGCTCTCTTTAACCAACCTGACTGTATATTTCCAGTTTCCCAGTGTCAGGACTGGGCCTTAGCTCCATGAAATTTAAACAAGATCAGGTTACATGTCAAGCATTACAGTCACAGAGGATGGAAATATAAAATCCATAGCTAGAATTCTGGCTGTTCCATAATAACTTTAAAACCAAACAATTTGCTTGACTTTCTTTTTACAGCATTATCTATGCAACACTGAAATAAGCAGGACATCAGTCTGGCACCACACATCAGACAGCAGAAAAGTCTTTAGTGTAACGAGGACAGCTGGGCTATTCTAAGCTACCACAAAGATGTCATTTGCCTTCTCAGCACACAATTAAAATAGCTAGGATTGAGATCATAGTTTGTACCTTACCCTCTGACCCCTAAGGGAACAAGTTATCCTTACTCAGCACTAAAAAATGTAGTGAACTTTTTGTTTAACTTGTTTTAAAGCTAAACCTGACTTTCTCTCACAGTCCCTCCACAATTATTAACTTCACAGATCTCAGTTCTGGACCCTGAAATGTATGAGGGTTGAATGAAAAGTAATGTTGCCACCTTCGTTACTTGGGTTTGGATGGGAATATTTTAATAGATCAAATGCAGAAGTAGTCCTTAGAATGTGCTCTTTAACTACCACTATTCACTTTTCCACATAATCACCAGACAATCAGAGACATTTCTGCCAATGATGAACAAGTTTTCTGAAGCTGTCACAGAAATCGGTGCACTTTCATTTCAGGCATCAGCATCCTGGGTACCCATCATGCACAGATCTTCCGATAGCCAAGCAAAGCAATGTGACCCACACGTTCTTGTGAAATGCCAATTATGCTTGAAATTTCTCTCTGAGTGATACGATGATCATCTTGAATCAATCTGTCAACCTTTTGCTTGTGAAACTTGGTGGTTGCTGTCACAGGACATCCAACTCTTTGTTTGTCACGCAGGTCAGATGTTCCCATCTCAACATCTTTAAATTTACATGCCCAGTGACACACAGTACTCACATCAACACAAAAATCATAAACAGCTTGCATTCTTTGATTAATCTCATTTGCGGTGACACCTTCTGCTGTCAATTCAATGACTGCATGTTGCATAAATCGCATTGACTGTCCGTCTGCGCAGGGTTCCATACTTCGCACTTTAACAACACAACCATTCAATGCTAAGGCTTCCTGCCAAAATGGAACTGTAGAGAAGTCTACTGAACAAGCCAGTACCTGCTGCATACCAGTACTGCCATATGTTGAGGAGTTACAAAGGTAGATGCATTACTTTTTATTCAACCCTCGTACGACCTTCAGTGCTCTTACATCGGGCAATGTGTAAACAAAGCTAAAGCCATGAATTTTAGCTTCTTTCAAAGACTTTTTAACTAAGCCATTTGTTTTGCTCGTTTTGCAGATATCAAGTAGGACAGCAATACAACTCTTAACAGTTCTACATCCTTGACTCAGCCTCTGGAACTATAAATGGTTGTATTAATACAGCCTGGAATCAGGACAAACTAGCTCTCTACATATTGCTAGTATGGGCTTTCTAAAGGAACAAGCACACCAAACTATAGCATAGTGATTAGAAACATTGAGGTCAATGTTCAAATCCATACTCAAGCAAGACAGTCCTACCTAACAGGGATAAAATAATGGCATAGCCTTTTGCACGGGAGTACTATTGTTACAAGGAAATACAATCCCTCGTTAGTTGTCTTTGCCAGTCAGAAAGGTTGACTACACCGGTATAATAGATTGTTGAAGAGGGGAAACCCAAAGACCCATATGGGAGTCTGGCTGAAATATGCCAGTAAATATTTCTTACAATTCTCCTACAAAAAACAATGAGAATGGACCACTACTCTAGTATTATATCAAAATGCTATTCTTCTACTCTAAACTATGTTTAGAATTGCCTTAGAGATTATTCAACTCTCACAATTTATTTAGCATATAATCTAAGGCCCCTTCCACACAGCTGTACAAAATCTATATTGAACTGGGATATATGACAGTGTGGACTGAAATAACCCTGTTCAAAGCAGATATTCTGGGTTATATGGCTGTTAGGAAGGGCCCTAGCATTAACATATGAGTTTGTGTTCACAAATGTGATAATGCAGTAGCATCGTTGCACCTCAAAGCTGTAGTAGAACTAAATGTTAAGACAACACGTACTTTGTAAAGTTTCATGCTGCACCTTTAGTATTTGTGCCATCTAAAAACGACCAGTCTGCTAACTGCATGAGCAGGTCTAGTGAAGAAACAAGCAAGCAATAATATATATAAATACTACCAAGTGCTAGTGTAACTCACACACTGAACAGCAGGCGGACATTTTGATATGTGCACCTCAGAAGTTTAGTTTGGAGAACACAGCTGCATTCATTATTTTCCTCCATTATCTTTATATAGCACAGTATCATGTGTGGTCATTTGGAACCCAATCAAACCCCAGTTATTAGAAAAAGATGCTAAATAGACTCACTGAAATTAATGTAACTGGATCAAATTGTGTGTTTAAAACTTTCAGTTGGACTGAAAATACTGGGCAGAAAAGGTTACCGAAAACTAGCAGCTGTAATTCACTCTTCATCACCAGATAATAAAACAAAACTGAAGATATATACAAACTTTTTTCTAACCATACATCTTTGAAAGCTGTATTTGTATTTTCTATTGAGTCTTGTTCTAGCCATCATGTTGACTGTATAAATATTGAGTTTCGTCTATTACTTCCCGAGTATTGTACAGGCATAGTTAGCCATCATACTTCAGAAGACATGACAACTATGAATCTTTATTTACCCTGATATAACGGAACACAAGCATAGCTGGCAAGAACAAAGATGTGGATTCACTCATATCCATTATAGCTGCACAGTTCTCATTTTATTTGATCGTACAGTGGCTGTGGTTTTATTTTGTAATGTACTTAAAGCTTTCTCCTGATACCTGCAAGAAAATCAGCAAGGATTAGAAGGCAACATACTATTGTTAGACCTTTTGGCATTCTCACTCATGATTTTGATCAGGATCTGGGTTGTTTTGTAGCATGTTCTTATTCAACTGTTTGTAGGATGAACTGTCCAGTGTTTTATTCTTTCAAGTGTAACAAAAAAACATTTTAAATCTGTATTCTTTGTGCACTGAAGTCCCCAAACCAAAATTGCTTTTCAAGTAATAAAATGAGGAAAAAACTTCTTGTTACAGAAAATGTTTTTAAAAATCATATCCGATAATTTTCCAGGCTTCCTATATATCAGACATTACAAAAAACACCAAGCTCTCCTATGAAAGACATTTAACAAGACTAATATCATTGAGAGGGAGAGGACATCACCACAAATATTTTATGTTTAAAGAATAAGGCAATCCAGACACACAAATGTTTGTGTTTAAAGTGCTCTTTATTTGATGCAGCTAAGGCCAACCATCTAATGCTTTCTAAGAAGCAATTTGCAGATGGAAGTGGAAAGAATAACGTCCCGTACAGATCTTTCAGAAAGTATCTCCAGTGAGAGAGCATTAGTTGTCAGTACTGAGTTTTTGGGCCCAAGTCCTTGGCATCAGAATACATAGTACATACACACTGCCATTGTTAAAAGAGTCATCCAAGACCTATAACTGACGTACAGTTTCAAAGCAAGCCCAGGAACAGGGAAATGAAAACACTAAAGGAACCATCATATGAATGCACGGCGACTATCAATCGGACGGCCCCGACTGGACCTTCCTGGGAGTGTGGGATTGGGATTTTGAAATGAGCCGAATGGATCCAAGTGTGACCCAAGAGGATACTCACCTGGAAGAAACTCTGTAGAGGCAGGAAAGAGGGAGTGGATTGGGTCACCAATGTAAGAAGGTGTAGGCCTTTCATCCATTTCACCACCAATGATCATTGGTGGGTAGAGAGGGTTAGGAGGAAAAGGATTGGGATACAGTGGATTGGGATGAAGGGGGATGGGAAGGGGAGGAAGGGGTAGAAACATCATGTGCCTCCACCTCAGGGCATCTCTCTTCTGCTTCATTTTTTTCTTGTACAGCTGCAAGAAAAATGAGAACGCTTAAATCCTCGAAGGTTCAATGTTCCACAAAAAAACCCTTCATAGAACATCTGTTCTATGGTGATGTTCCAATGGATCTAGAATTGCTAAACCATCACACAGTGGTTTCAAAAGCAGTTATTTGACTTCATAATTGATAGGAAAAGGTATAACTAGGCTGTCCCCCTTTGTCCCCAGAACTTAATTTAATTTAACCTTTTTTAATGAGACACCTAGAATTCCAAACAAGTAAGTATTAAGCTGTTCCCGAAATGTTAACTATTATTTAAGCACAGCACTAGCAGGGGAAAAGGCTGCCTCCTCTATCCACTGGAGCTTCCATTAGCTTAGAACTTAGTTTGCACATGCCTGTTTTTTATTACAACTGCCATCTGCTTCTTTTTTTTAAAAAAAACTGCAACTAGAAAAAACTTAAGATAAATACCTACCTCCTTCCAGTCGGTGTCACGAGACCTGGCAACAGGATCTGCAAAGAAGCAGCAAAATTCAGTTCGGTATATTAATCTAAAATTGTATTTCTGTAATGCCAGAAAAGAAAAAGAAATGCAGGAGGTCCGTGATCACATAACTTCAAAATAAAATGGCCCTTCTAATGTAGGCAAGGCCAAAAGCCTTCCCCAAAAGCACTGTCAGGTAACTGTCCCTTTGTGTCACTGATTTTGATGGGTCCCTTAAGGGAGGGCTATAGCCTGCCAAGCTGCTTAAGACAGCTGTGAGCAAGATGAAACATCTTTTCACCTTAAGCAACTTAAAGAGGAAGTACATAAATGATCACCTCTGAAATCTCGTAGATAAATGAATCTCCATAATAGCTGGTCATTTGAAGCTGCGTAGAGGTCATGGGAAACAGCAGACAAAGAAAGGAGTGAACGGAAATCCAAGAGACGGAAAATCCGGAGTTTCAGCTCCAGTGGAAGGACCACCAAACCAAACACATCAGGAAGGTTCAAAGCTTTAAAAAAGCATGGAGGAGGAGAACAGAATTATTCACAATGCTAAAGTAACCTGACTGTTTCTTACAATGCACCAAACTACAATCAGATAATAAGCATGACAAAAAGATACAGCTACAGAAAACAGATATAGTAATGTTTTGGAATAGCTGTTCCCAAAGGGAATGGAATACTAGGTCCTCAATGCATTCCTCAATAAAAGACTAGGATTCTATTAACCCAAGCTTCTTTCATTTTTTCAAAGCTATGGTAATTGTAAGAAAATTTAGCCACAATAGAGAACAAAAGAAAGCCCACAAGAGAAATAATCTAACCCAAATACTACATTCAGAACACAAGTATCCTTACCACTGGATTAAATATCTAACGTTTTTGAGAGAAGGGTGACAGAGCATATGCTTTCATATGTAAGGTTCCCATTTTAGTATCCACTATAATCAACAGAAGAATAAAGGGGGAAATAGGAAAGTTCCTTAAAAGCCTCTCAGGATGGATACTATTAGGACTAATAGACATGGTCTGCTTGCAGCTCAAAACATACAGGGCTGCTTCCAACAACCTCATGTAATCACTGGTTGGTTCTCTGGAAACATGAAACCCCAAAATGTGAAAGGAATATTATTTCTGAGAATTAAAAACCTAAAAAAGACTCTGCAGTTTACAGATTTTCCAAATAATTTAACATTATATGCTATACTACAATTTCACATTGAATTTGATACCACCACTTAATGTAATACTTTGGGGGGGGGGGGGGAAGGGTAGAGAAGAGAAGGGTAATCCCATTCTCCAATATTCCAACTACGGTACTGTGACCACTACAAAAGACCAAACCACTCTGGGAGAAGACAGTAAAGTAGTTTGAATAGTTGTCCACGAATTACTGACTGAATGCAACATGCACAATGAAATACATGCTAAGGTTCACACAATCAACGCCTCAAGATGACATTACTAATGTTCAATATTGAGTAATGTGTTATTTTTTCCTTAGCTTAGTCAAAAAGAAAAGGCAAAAGCAAAGAAGAGGAAAAGATCAAAGCTAGCATTTTAATGCTTACTATATTGGCAAGCAATGTAGAGAACAGTCTCTCCAACTGGCTCAATAATAACAGCAGGGGCCTTTGTCCTCTAAATAAAACATGAATCTTTCTGGATTTCAAAAGGGATGCTTCTGATTTTTATCTATTTTATTAGCATTTCCAAAATTAGAAACCGGTGTTTTTAATCCAGTTTTATAAGTCATGGCCACATTACTTGAGAGGAAGAAATTCATTTCCTTGCAAGTACTAGAATGCAACCAAGCATGAAGGCTAGTCATCAAAGTTTCTATGAAAACTGGATTGCTACACCACCAATGCCCATCTAGACATTGCAAGATTTTTGAGGTTGTGGCTGACTCTTAAAGAAGGGTTTAACAGACCTCATTAATTCAGATCCATACACATACCCACAAACACACAGTTTCAGTTACATGTCTTCAGTGTATTGTGGAACTAAGCAGTATCAAGGAGAAGGTAATTGTGTGTATCAGGAGCAGACATGGGGTTTCAACTCATTCAGAACGCAAAAGTTCTACATCTGGTAGAACTTAACATTCAATAACTGAAAGAGTAAAGGAGATGTCAAAAAAATGTTGTCACAAACAAATATTCTTAAACTTGCTTTACCTGCAGCACAATAAACGCTCTTTTAACAAAGAATAGACAATATGCTTTTTCCAGCCCCTCTTTTACCTTGCCGTGCAGCAGCCAGAAGGGGGTAGACCAGCCGATCTTTAAAGAGGCGAGACAGCTTCTGAAGATCCTTATACACACCTACAACATTTGCTTTAGGGGAAAAATAAGTTTCCAACGTCAACAGCTATTATGATGCATTTGTAAAAAATATACTCCATTATTTTAAAGAACAAATTGTCAAGTGATTGATAAGAAAATAGTTGGTTCTCTTATTCAGATTAATGATGTATCACAACAATTATATTTACACAGAACAGTCAAAGTTGACATGGGATGCTAGCCTTTGGTCATTGCTATTACTGGATTACTGTGGGTTTTCCGGGCTCTATGGCCATTATCCAGAATCTTTCTCTCCTGAAGTTTCACCCACATATATTGCAGGCACCCTCAGAGGTGGTTAGGTTTGTTGGAAACTAGGCAAGTGAGGTTTATTTATCTCTGGAGTAATTCAACCTGAGAAGTCAGCTATAGCAGAAAACCTGATGAACCAACCTGGACACAACATATTATTTGAGAACACAGAAATGTTGGACTACTCTAACAACCACCATGTCAGACTACACAGTGAAGCCATTGAAATCCATAAGCATGTGGACAATTTCAACAGAAAGGAGGAAACCATGCAAATGAACAAAATCTGGCTACCAGTAGTTAAAAAAAAAAAACCTCTAAAATCAGGACAGTAAATGAATAGCAATACTAAAAAAAACAGGGAATTCCAGACAAGAATCAATCAGAGCCAGCTAACATCTCCCAACAAAGGATCCCCAGACAGCAATCAGTCAGGCTTTGAAGCTACAAGGCCATTAAATGCTAATCAGGGTGGCAAATTGCAACATTCGCACCTGCCTCAAGCAGACAAGAGTTCTTTCTCCCACCCTGGACATTCCACAGATATACAACCCCACTTGCCTAGTTCCTAACAGACCTCACAACGTCTGAGGATACCTGCCATAGATGTGGGCAAAATGTCAGGAGGGAATGATTCTGGAACATGACCATACAGCCCAGAAAACCAACAGCAAGCCAGCAATTCCGGCCATGAAAGCCTTTATTTATTTATTTACTTATTTATTTATTTATTGTATTTGCTTCTCACCCCCGCAGGAGGACTCAGCACGGCTTACATTTGCAGCACTACATGCCGCACCACCTTTGACAACACATTGCTGTTATTGTTTGCTCCAAATCATTTCTAACTTATGGCGACCCTAAGACTTTATCATGGCATCTTCTGCAGCTGAAAGTAACTTCCCTAGGATTATCCAGTGAGTACTCATTGCTAAGTAGGGATTCAGACCTTGGTCTCCAAAGTTGTACTTTAAGATTATAACCACTACAGCACACTGGTTCTCTTGGGCAATTATTAGTAAAGCTAAGTAGAATAATATTTAAATATAAAGAGATATTTGAGGTTTTTCATGTGAAGGAGGAGGGATGAACCTAATATAATTACAGTCATCGAAACAGCTACTATAAGATTAAACAAAAGTTTTTTAAAAAACTTAACATGTGACCTGCATACATAACACCCCAAACAAAGTGTTTCTACATTTTGCATCAGATTGTTCCAAGCTTTGGCTCTCCCTACTGGCCAATTCTCTGCCATTACACTAAGGACCTCAAACCATAACAATGGCAAATGTTATCTTGCAGAATTTCAAGCACTGTTTCAAGGACCTCGTAAGAACCATTGCTACAAAACTGGTAAAAGTTTACGCACTGCTGCTGTAACAGACATGGTTCACCTTCTCTGCCAATCTGCTCAATCCCACTGTTCACTATCAAAATGAATTCTACATTAATTCTTCAGTAGTCCCTTGCTGTTCCTCCCTGATAATTATTTTTGGATTAGGCTAGATCAGATTAACTACCTGAATCCTGAAAGCAAATGAAAGATGGTGGCAGAAGCTGTAGTCTTTTCACACTTTTGATGTCACTGGCGATCTTTAACATTGCTGTAAAAAAAGAAAGTGGACACTGAAAAACTTTACATCATGCTGCTTATTTGTTGTTTTTTGGTTCCTAGGTTCTTGGGCTGACTGCTGCATGTTTTAGACAGCACTCTGGTTGTGTAAATCATTTTCATTGAAAAAAAACAACAATGTGTCCCCATACTTCTAAGACATATTTGTTATTTTAGAAAATGAATCGTGTATGATTATGTGTTTATATGTATATCGACTATTAATAATGCTGAGGAAGCAGCACAGGCTGAACAAATAAAACAAGCACAGCTGAAAATGGCAACACATAGCCCTCCTTGTCAAAAAAAACCAATGAAATTAACAGTACTGCCACTGACACCAAAGCCACAAGGAAAAATGTGAAGAGAACTTAGAAACCTCGATGGGTTTACCTTCCATTCCAGAAGGAAAAGAGACACTCTCCTCTAAAGACTGGCAGGTTTCTGGGGAGCTTGGGAGCACTATGGCACTGTAAATGTAAAATGAGACCCCCATGTAACATAAAGCTTAGTGCTGGACTGGGACTTGGAAGAGCCAAGTTCTAGCTCACACAGAACCATAACGTCTAATAGTGTTCTTGGTCCAGTCACTCTGTCACAACCTGACTTACATCAAAGGGCCATTTCAGTGATAAATTAGAGAGAAGCCATGTAGGCCATAATGAACTTATTGGAGGAAGGGTGGGATATAAACTCTATCTAGTAATAGTAAAATATATTGCATCTGAGAGGAGTGTTTCAAAACATAGCCACATTTTTGTATGAACAAAAACCCTTTCAGATTGCTTTCTTACTCATGCAGCCACCATCTTTCTGTACAAAATGAAGCAGTTTGTGCCTGTCGGAACTGATCGAAAAAAGCATCACCCATGCAAAAGACTACTATTATGAAATAATTATGTATAGAAATATGTTTAGAATATCACAGAATCCATTAGCTCAGAAAAAAGAGTAACTATTTAAAATATTTCAATCCAAAGAACCTTAGGGTCTCACGAAAGCAATTGCTAGCAGCTTTTACTGTGACTGGAAACTCTCTCGTAATCAATACGAATTTAGTAATCACAGAGTTCTATTAGTTTCACTTCAGTTTATTGGGATTTTTTAGTCGCCATATTCAGACCAATTGAAACTCCTCTATTCTCTAGAACAGAGATTCTTAACCTTTTTTGTTCCACAGACCTCTTTGTTAAGTGAAAAACATGGATCCTTTTTCAGAATGTAGGTAGAGATAGTTTTACAATGCCCAATATCTGCATGTCCCACAATAGTTTGTACTGTGATCACATGTGATTTAGCATAAGATCTAACTACCACAATGTCAAAGTAGGGGTAAGCTTAAGTGATTATTGAGATATATAACAACTATAATATAATATGAAATTAATGCTACTGGAAGTTATTACATATAT
Source organism: Anolis apletophallus (assembly GCA_030556195.1). NCBI lineage: Eukaryota > Metazoa > Chordata > Lepidosauria > Squamata > Anolidae > Anolis > Anolis apletophallus. The sequence continues at coordinate 105,877,032 of JARBWK010000009.1, forward strand.
TCACAAGTCAAGAAAATGTTAGATTTCAGTTGGAGGTCACAAAAATATAAAGGTTTTTGTTTGTTTTTGTTTCTTTTTTTCCCCCTGCTCTAGAAGCTCATTATGACCTACTCACTTGTGAGTATGGTTCTGGGATTTGTAAGATTTTAAAAGAAAAGAAAACATCCAAAGTGTTGAGAAATGGATAGTGAACAATTCCAGAAATGTTTGTACTTTTAGAGAAAATTAAGCAGCACAATTTAGCTTTCACAACAGAGAGCACATACAAGCACATATACATTTTTGCATCTTGAGAAGCAGAAAAGTAAGCGAGTTTTAGAAGGAAAATCAGATTATTTTCTTGCCAATTAAAAGGAATATATTTTAGTTATTTTGCAGCTGTGTGGAGATGTGATCTCCACAAAGCTGCTTGAAGTCTTGTGAAGCCCCAAAGCTCGATAGCTCAGTTACCAACACCACAGCAGCAGACCACGACAGGGAACTAGAGAAAGCAAGAAGTGATACAAACAGTTTTCAGCTATAGGAATTGGCTAACACCCTTACCATTGACAACAATAAGGTTTCCCAAAGGCACACATGTAAGGACAGCAAAGCCATTTTCACAGAGTGGATGAGTATACAGCAGCTTATAAGCTCCTTTGTTCCTCCAGTTCTCAGGCATCGATGATGCCTTTGCTTCTGTCCCCTAGAAACAAGGAAAAAAGCTTTTAACAAGGCGGTTTTCTCACCCATTCAATAGAGACCCTGTCATAGAAACTAAAGACTGACCAGAAATATTTATTTGTTATGATTCAAATACTTCAAATGTTGATTGACCCACAAACTTTCTATTCAGGGACATTGCTGTGATAGACTCTATACTGTAGAAATTAGGTTGTGCTAGAGAATATTATAAATAATATTCCTTAATGCTGTTTAATCCTTAATGTTTAATCCTTGATGCCATTAAGGCTTAATTTACCTCATATATTGCTTTAAAGTAAAAACTAGTTGCAGATTGTTTCAAAGAAATAAAAAATTGAGCTTAATTTCTGTCCAAACAATTCTATCAAAAATATTTCAGTAAAGACCCATTAACCCAACGAAAATCCCCATAGAATAATAGAATAACAGAGATGAAATAGACCACATGGGCCATCTAGTCCAACCCCCTTCCATGCAGGAAAAGCAGAAAGCATTTCACTTGTTTTTTCTAATACTTCGATATCTGATCATGTCTTTCTATGTAGTGGATATTGTAATAACTACTCTAAATAACAGATCATCAATGATTAAAATTTTGAAGAAATCCCTTATTTTAATGTACTGTTATCTACTCAGTCTTCTGGATAGACATGGTATAAATTTGGAGGGTGGGGAGAGAACAAAGCACACTATTCGAATCAGCTCTTGCAATAATTCTTAATGTGCTCTGACTCTTCACAGGAGAAGAGACGAAACACTTCTTCCGACTCTGAAAATCTGCTCATTGAAATAGCACAATAGAAAGATTTTCTATACTCCCAAGCAACCAGGAATATGATGCAATATGAGCACTGGCCACAATCAAATGGGCCACAACCCCTTTTTTCTACAGGCCTGGTTCATTACATATTTTGATCTTGTTACTTCACGCAAAGGATAACCATGAAAGAATGTAGAGTTTATCACTAAAATGCCAAAGATACAATACAATCCAATTAGACAGGATCAGCACTAAATCCACCACTAACAGGACTGGATAATGACATATCAAGGCAGAAGCTAACACGTCATTTTGCTTTCTTGCTATCCATGCCACTGATCCTTATACTAAAAGAGGCAAAGATTACACTTAGAACTGCCTTCTTCCAAAATCCTGTTTATAATACCTCATAAGCATGGACTCCATTCTCTCACCTCTTTAATTCTGTATTATAAACACAACTATACATATCACACTTAAAGATAGCCTTCACTGACTCACAGCAAACACAGAACCCATTACCTGAAAATGAGTTTGGAACCTAGAGTAATGACATAATGTGTTCTATACCAACCATGGCTTGCATAAATGTATTTGTTAATGTCAGAAATGGAATAACTCAGCTTTAATAGAGGAAACACATCTATGTGAATATACTGGATTAAAATCTGTAACTGATTTTGCACGGTGGTAAAAAACCCAAATCCTATTGTTAGTTCCAACTAGAATAAATCCACTAAATCAGTGGAAACACAGTAAATCATCACTTATTAGAGATTACACGAGTTCAGGTGTGTTCAGGGCAGTATGGCCTTACGTCAATCCTTATCTAAGTCCCACTATTTCTACGTTAATCTGAACTAAAAATCAGATTTTGGACAGAAATATTTCTGTACCAGCTCAAGAAAAATCACCTACCTTATATACTCATGTATATATGGACAGTTTTGGGGCTAAAATTATGGAGTTTGATCTGGCCTGTGGGCAAGTTGAACGTCATTCTGTAGAAAGAGGGTAGCCCCAATACCACCTCCAGAGGTCAACTGCCCCTGGAAGCCACTGCCATTTTCTCAACCAGGCATTAAAAAACAAAATGATGCACAGCAGAGATGTAGAGGGAGGTCAGAAAATCTTTTAGATTTTATCGGAATGTACAACACTCTTGCTTTTGGCCCATGGATAGAGTTTTTTGGGTTGATTTTTAACTAAAATGCCTAGGTTTATACAGAGGTATATGGGGTAATAAAGGCATCTGAAATTCCTGTTCACTTTTAGAGAAAGCTGAGTGAGTCATTTTGTCTTATAACCTCCTTACTTGTGGTACATATCCTGTCTCCATCATGATAAGGTGGATTGAAACTATCAAGGCATCATTGGCATTGGTGCACTCTGCAGCATGGTAGAGGGTCTGAAGTGAGTGCGGAACTTGCCCATCAGTAGCTTCACAGCAAAGCATTGGCTCTGAAGGGAAAGAACCTGTAGCTTCTTGAAGGTCAAGGTCATCTGAGTCCCCCTCTGATGTAAACTCTTGACTGGGCCCTGCCTTGAAAAGACAGCAACAGAAACAAGAGAGCATTCAAAAAGTGATGCCAATTCGTGCAAACTGATTTTGAAAAACAAAAGATTTAAAAAACAAACAGTGAGAAAGCAGGTTATTGAAAGTATAGGCAATCCCCAAGTTACAAACGTCCAACTTACAAACACCTAGCAGTTAAGAAAGGGAGTGTGACAACAGGAAGTGAGAGAAATCTACCCTTAGGAAGGGAAATTCACTCCTGAAAGGGTTATCACGGGGGAAAGGTGTCTCCACTGAAGCTTTATCACCAATCCTTGTTTCCACAACAAGCCATTTTTTCCACAACAAATCAAAGTTTTCAAAATCAAATTATCACAGAGACAGAAAGTGAGGTGAAATTTTCAGACAGCAAAACAAACATCATGGGGGTACCCTTCCCTATGCTATCCAGTGTGTGTGTTGGGGGGGGGGGAGTTACACTTTAAAAAGTACCTGTTCTGACTTACAAATAAATTCAACTTAAGAAAAAACCTACAGAACCCATTTTGTTCATAACTTGGGGACTGCCTGTACTTAAAACAGCTCTTCTTTCTACATAAGGTTTAGTATTTGAGAGTCACAAACTGTAACAAGAGTATCTACATTCCTTGTGGTCTTACCATATTGTCACTCATTTGGTCTTCTATGTGTCCATTATGCAATTCATTATCTTCATTTCTGGTGTGACCGTGGGAGACTGCCGAGATAGATATATCATGATTACTCTGTGATGAAGGAAGGGATGAGGAGGAAAGTGAAGATAATCCGAGTGCTGCATCATCTTCCAAAATCAAACATATCAAATCTCCTGAAACAATCCCAAATGATGCTAAGGTGTCCTGGTCTCCAACAAGTGAGTCTTTGTTGTTCAAGGTAACTTCAAATTTTGTTTCAGAACTGCATGGAAAACAAAATAAACAATATTGGGAACATGACATTCACTCCAAGAACAATCTTAAGTAGCATATATAGTTTTGCAAGTACATGATTACACATTGCAAACAGAAAGCATAGTATAAAAATTGAACAATCCCAAAAGATCACTTCATTTTCTCTAATGCTTGTTACACTGACTAAATTCATTTACAAACACATGGAAAGTCAGCTACATTCCACATGGCTTCTAAAAGAGTCTTACAAATTAAAATACATGGATCTTTAATCTACAGGGATTTATCTATCTCAGGTAGAAATATTAGCCTAGTTCAAGTTTTAGTTCAAGTGATTTAGGAAGAGCCAGGAAGAGCAAAAGTTTCATTTTCTCCCCACTCTCCTCTACATACAAGAAAGTGAAAGTTTCCACTTTAGGGCTTACTACAGCTACCAGCCCCCATATCATTTGTAAAACATAAATGTAGCATTGTTTCAAAGGGGAAGAGAAGTTTTCATTTTCCTTCTCTCACATGTGAAGGGGAAGGGAGAATAACCATACCTCTTCCTAAACACTACATGGAGATTTGGATTGCTACAGCTGTCTATTCTAAGTAAGTAGATGCAAAAGTTATATCAACACAGAATGCTACTGAAACAGATATATGAGACTTGTGAAAATACGTACATTTTGGGCAATTAATGTATTTTGATATCATTTAATTGCCATGGCTCAATGCTATGGAATTTATAGTTTGTTTAGGTGCCAGGACTCCTTGACAACAAAGTCTACAAAACTCTTTTCTACCAATAGATTACAATCGGTGCCTCTTTTTTATCTTCTGAACATTAAGCAGATGAGTTTCTAACAAGGCCAAACACAGTATTAAGTTTCTTTAGTGAGCATTGCAGTCACATGACATTATCTCATTTGGTGTAAATGTTTTGGGGCTAGACCACAATTATTCCAACTAACTCCATTAATATTTGGAATGACTAGAATTGAAGATAATTTTGATTTATTTCTTTAATTCTTCTCATAGACTGAATCATGCTTTCTACTACCTTCTCAACTTTAATACATTTTGGAAAGCTAGTAGTCCAGGAGAATGCATTTCCTCATTCTGAAACTGAACTGCACTGGACTAGAAACTAAACTTGATCTATTTAAGACCCACATGAGGTGTTACATAATCTGCTGAGTCACCAGATTAAACATGTTATCCGTCTAGTCTCTTTGTTCCAAAATCATAGGAATGTGTGACAAAAAACATATCATTTATATCTCATGTTTTCCCAAGGAACGCAAGTTGATCCACTCAGATAATTCTCACAATAATCATGTGAGTTATTATACCATTCACATATCACTCAATGAGCTTTACAACTCAGAAGGAATATAAAGCCTGCCGTATCCTTCAGTTGGAATATCAGAGTGTCTCAGAGATATCAAGACTAAAATCCATGGTGCAGAAATAAATACTTTGATCAAATACTTAGGTCATCAAGAGCTTATATGTGCTGGAGTGCATGACAAACCTCTTTAAAAGGTCTAATTCCACTATCATTCCTGTGTACAACACTTATAAGCATAGCTTTGGAGGAAATAATCATTCACCAGGTACCCACATTCTCCAATAACAAATATCCAACAAAATTCAGAGTGCATGTCCCATCAAAATGACCTCCATGCTTACTCAGCTCACCTCAACACTGTGTAAAGCATTGCCTTTAAATATCACTAGTTCTAAGAGACCAGAAAGCTAATCTTGGCTAGGGAACACATTAGAAATATGCTCACCAATACAAAGATCAAGTTGTAACAGAGGAAGATGGGGAAACTCTCTGTGCCCCATTACTCTTACTCAGCATTACAAACTTATACTTCCAGGGCTCATGTTGTTTGCTTTTTCCAGTCCTGTCTGTCACTCTTAAAAACTGCACTAGGTGTTCTTATCTATGTATGTGTTGCTCTGTAGATAAGAACATAAATGCAAAAGGCAGAATATAAGTCTTTCCTAAAGAGAAATTGGAAGGAAAAACGATTTCCCAACTAGCCCCAGCTAAAGCACCCTCTCTTTCCTACAGCCACATTACCATTAAAGAGAACAGTGGGTCCAAGGTATCCGCTGAGGTTTGATTCCAGGATCCCCAGGAATACCAGAACCCATGAATGCACAAATCCCTTTATATATGGTGCTACAATAAAATGGTGTTCCTTCTATAAAATGGTGAAAGTTCACGTTTGGGGGAGGGGTTTCAATTTTTTCAATCTGGATGGTTGAATCAGTGAACACATAGATAGGAAGGGCCAAGTGTATTTCTTATCCAGAAATCCAAAATGCTCCCAAATTCATAGGTGGCGGATAGTAACACCTTTCCTTTCAGAAAGGGGGGAGGGGGATTCAAGATAATTAAAATACTGTACATACATACATGAAACCATTAAAACACATATATAAAGAGGCATAAGATTAAAATAATTCACATGACTGCTACAAAGATAAATATACACATTTATTGAGCATTCAAACTGTAGGGTTAATGCAGTTTGATGCCGTTTTTAACTGCCACGGCTCAATGCTATGGAATCCTTGAAGTTGTAGTTTGACAAGGCTTTTAGCCTTTTCTGCCAGATTGCTGGTGCCTCACCCAACTGCAACCCCCATGATTTTCTAGCATTGAGCAATGGCAGTTCAAGTGCAGTTGAGATGCATTACGTCTCCGGTGTAGTAGCTGCACCCTCTGGGTGCCAGAGTTCCAATTCACGTGTGGAAAAACTCCTGGTCACCCTGTCATACACTCTAAACCAAGCATGAGCAAACTTAGGCCCTCCAGGGGTTTTGGATTACAACTCCCACAACCTACCGGTTGTTAAGAATTATGAGAGCTGCAGTCTAAAACACCTAGAAGGCCAAACTTGCCCATGCCAGCTCTAAACCCAGAAAACTTAAGCCTCTTGGCTTTTCTGCGTGAACGAAGATTCAGGAAGGACTCATCCATCCCATGCTTTCTACAAGCACGTTGATGATTCGGAGGTTGGATGTGTCCCTCGAGCCAGTACAATGGATTTTTCTTGTGGTGGAGGGCAGTGTGCACAGAACAGGCCTCACCCTTTAAACCAAAGGTTCATCTGCCGGGGCCTAGCAAGCTGGGACGGTGGCAGCGAGGTCCTCAGGTCCTAGGTTTGATTGGAGTTTCCTTCTCTAGATGGTTGACCTTATAGGGTTAGACGAGCACCATCTGCCCGGGTTTGAAATCAGAGTTTTCCTTCTCCTAGGATGGTTGCCAAAAGGCTAGAGGACCCATCCTGCCCTTTGACGCTCTTCGTCAGACCCTTCGGTTGTGACCTGTCTGGCACGGGAGGCCCTACCGGTGGCTATTATGCCACCGCCAGCATAGCTCACAACTTCATTAGGGTACGCAAACCTCTCCCCCATGACAAGGGGCACTAATGGAGAGGTTTAACAATATAGTCAGTAGCTTTAGGCACAAACCAGATTGAGATTACTATTGCTTCTGCTTCCCTGATGCTGAATACGTTTACTTGGGAATAGGCACAAATTTCTTATAGAAAATGATAATCTATCTACATGAGTATCTATAAGACAGCTTATCATTTTCTATAAGAAAAAAATGTGCCTATTTTCAAGTAAATAGTTATTTCAAGAAAATGATAATCTTCTTGCCTTTTTTTGTGAACGAAGATTCAGGAAGGACTCATCCCACGCTTTCTACATGCGTGTTGATGATTCGGAGGTTGGATGTGCCCTTCGAGCCTGTGCAATGGATTTTTCTGATGGAGCACAGCGTGCACAGAACTGGCCTCACCCTTTAAACCAAAGGTTCATCTGCCGAGGCCTAGCAAGCTGGGACGGTGGCAGCGAGATCCTCAGGTTGTAGGTTTGGTTTGAGTTTCCTTCTCTAGATCAGTGTTTCCCAACCACTGTGCCGTGGCACACTAGTGTACCGTGAGTGAACACCTGGTGTGCCACGGGAAAACCTCTCTTCCCCCCTTTCTTCCCCCTTCTGCCGAACTCCTGCTGCTGCTGCTTGCAGGGGGGGGGGAGGAAGGGCCGGGTGGTGGCGTAGAAGAAGGGGCTGGGGCGCCGCCTCCTTCAGCCGTTTTTGTGTTTATGTGTACCAACTATTACTACATTTGGCATTGGCTGGACGTGATAGCCTTTCTAGTGACTGTGTAACAACTCTCCTGTTCACCAGTTATACACGAAGGACTCATCTAATGCCCACCTGGAATGATACAGTAGCATATATATTGAAGGTGGAAGCCTCATTATTGTTATTTATTATTTTTATTTGTCATGTTTCTATACCGCCCCTCTCAGCCCGAAGGCGACTCGGGACGGTTTACACAGGCAGTCTCTGCCCTCAATACAACACAGCAGCAAGTCAAACCCCCCCCCCCAGAAAAAACACATATAACAACAATTTAACAATTAAAAACATACAAATTGCAGCCTCAGCGTCATGTTAAAATCAGTTTCCATCGCATCGTCGTCATTCCATATATCCAATTAAGCCTTATATTTCATCAACAAATGCCTGCTCAAATCGCCAGGTCTTGACTTTCTTGCGAAATGTCAGGAGGGAGGGGGCCGATCTGATGTCTTTAGGGAGGGCGTTCCAAAGCCGAGGAGCCACCACTGAAAAGGCCCTGTCTCTCGTCCCCGCCAGTCGCGCCTGCGAAGAAGGCGGGACCGAGAGCAGGGCCTCTCCAGATGATCTTAAACATCTCGATGGTTCATAGGGAGAGATGCGTTTGGACAGGTAAGTAGGACCCGAACCGTTTAGGGCTTTAAAGGCTAAAGCCAGCACTTTGAATTGTGCCCGGTAGCAAACTGGCAGCCAGTGGAGCTGGCACAACAGAGGAGTTGTGCGCTCTCTGAATGCTGCTCCTGTTATCAACCTGGCTGCTATCCGTTGGACTAGTTGCAGCTTCCGAACAGTCTTCAAAGGCAACCCCACGTAGAGAGCATTGCAGTAATCTATACGGGATGTAACCAGAGCGTGGACCACCGTGGCCAAGTCAGACTTCTCAAGGTACGGGCGCAGCTGGCGCACAAGTTTTAACTGTGCAAATGCTCCCCTGGTCACCGCCGAAACCTTGTTCCATGAGGTGTACTGATACATAAGAACAGTACTAGTGGACTGCTTTGAAGCTATATGGACACATTTTTTCTAATCACAGAGAGAGACTGACAGCTGTTGAGCAAGACCTTCGTGTGTGTCTTTCTGCCATTCCTGCCAGGATATCTATGTTGTGTTCATCGAAACAGGCCGAGGTTTCACACTGAGTGTATAATACATCTAAAAACATATTAACTATATGTATTACTGTGTTAGAGTGTCATTTTGTGTCATTTTGGTTGGTGGTGTGCCCCAGGATTTTGTAAATGTAAAAAGTGTGCCGTGGCTCAAAAAAGGTTGGGAAACACTGCTCTAGATGGTTAACCTTCTAGGGTTAAGCGAGCACCATCTGCCTGGGTTTGCAATCAGAGTTTTCCTTCTCCTAGGATGGTTGCCAAAAGGCTAGAGGACCCATCCTGCCCTTTGACGCTCTTCGTCAGACCCTTCGGTTGTGACCTGTCTGGCATGGGAGGCCCTACCGGTGGCTATTAATTATGCCACCGCCAGCATAGCTCACAACTTCATTAGGGTACACAAGCCTCTCCCCCAGAACAAGGGGGTGCCAACGGAGAGGAAACTTAAGTAACCAATAGTTTAAAGACCCTTTAAAACTACAACCCCCCAGGATTCCATAGTACTGAGCCATGACAATCAAAGTGATGTCAAACTTCATTAATTCTATGGTGCTGATGTACTCCAAACGACTTGAAGGGACACAGCAAATACAGTGAGAAACTGCTCGCGTGTCTCTCTGGCTGCATCTATGGGCAAACTTCGGCCCTCCAGATGTTTTGGACTTCAACTCCCGCGGGCTGTTAGGAATTGTGGGAGTTGAAGTCCAAAGCACCTGGAGGGCCGAAGTTTGCCCATGCCTGGTAGCGATTGGGGAGTGAAATCAGTTTGACCTCACTTTGATTGCCATGGCTCAATGCTTTGGGATCCTGGGAGTTGTAGTTTGGTGAGGGACCAGCACTCTTGGGCGGCGAAGACCCAACGACCTTGTAAAACCACAACTCTCAGAATCCCTCGAGAGTTAAAGGGCTGTCAAACATGCGCCCCCCCCCCCCGGCCAAGGCCTAGTTCCAGGAGTCACCTGTATCCCCAAGCGGGCAGCAGAGCCTGGCCGAGGTGCGCCCGCAGGTCCCCAAGAGTTGGCTCCGCCTCAGGCAACTCCAGCGGGGCCGTTCGCTTCCGCGCCCGGACGCGGAGCTTCATGGCGGCCACTCCCTCGCTCCCTGCCACTTGCTTCCTCGCCTCCCTCCCTCAGCGAAGAAGGTGACGGCGGTTGGCGGAAGCAGCCCCAGCTCGCGCGCGGGGCTTCCGGGTGCCGCTGCTATTGTTGTTGTTGTGGGGCTTGGGAAGCCCCGCCTCCTCTTGCGGGCCCAGGCGACACGAAGCCCCGCCCCCTTTCGCTGCCCCTGCCCCGCCCCCTCCCGAGCGGGAGCCGGACCAATCCGGAAAAAAACGAGGCGGTGCCCTTGAGGCAACGCTCTAGCCGGCTCGCCCTCAGCGGGCATGCGCAATGCCTCGAATCTCCGGCGCGCGCAGAATACGCTAGCTCTTACCGTTGCTGGAAGCGCAGGGTCACGTGATTTTGTCGCCTTTTCGATTGGAGAGATTGACATCATGGATTCTGGCGTTGCTTCCCAAGCTCTGGCCTTCCAGGCGTTTCGGGGCCCTTCCACATAGCCCTGTATCCCAGAATATCTGCTTTGAACTGGGTTCTCAGAGTCCACACTCAAGATAATATGGGATTTTCTGCCTTGATGTTCTGGGATATAGGGCTGAGTGGAAGGGCCCTTGGACTTCAGCTCCCAGAATCCCTAACTATTGGCCAAGGCAGCTGAGGCTTCTGGGAATTGAAGTCCAAAACGTTTGTGAGGACTAAGGCCCCTTCCACACAGCTGAATAAAATCCCACATTATCTGCTTTGAACTGGAATATATGGCAGTGTGTACTCAGGGCCCTTCCATACAGCCATATAACCCATGATACCAAGGCAGAAAATCCCACAATATCTCCTTTGAACTGGCTTATCTGAGGGCCCTTCCACATGAAGCTGAACAGAAAGTTTTGGGGTCCTGCTTCCAAGCAGGGATCAGCGGATGACACCAATGAGGGTCCGCAGCGCCTGGCAAGCTGTAGAAGCCAGTACGAGTTTTCCCCAAATACATCTCACCAGGATGAAGCAAAGGCCACCGAACTTTATTTTCTGTTCCAGCTGGAAAAGGATGACAACCACAGTCATCTCCTAAAGAAGCCGGCATACCCAAATACAGAGAAATATACATTTTATACATTTTTCCAGTTTGAATTTCCTGTGCCCACCCCCTGAGCTGGCTTCACTGTGATTGGTCAGGGGAAGCCCTGACATCAGCGGGCCGGGAGGAGTGGCTGGGGGCCGGTGTGTCTCAGCCAATGGGAGCCCGAGCCTCGCTTTGGCCTCTCAGCCAATGGTGAGGCACGGCAGCAGAAGAAACAAATATTTATTTATTTCTGGCATTTTACCCCGCTCTTCTCAACCCCCGAGGGGGAACTCAGAGCGGCTTCCAAAATGGCACAATTCGATAAATAGTCACTTAAATGATCAGATTATGACTCACCTTTCCTGGGCCCATTGATAAGACGATCTGGGCGATAGCTGAGAACCTTCCAGCCTGATCTGGTTATTGACATGAATATTTGAAACAACATATTTCCTTAAGCTGTACTGGCAAGCCTATTGTCCAAAAGTGCAACAATAGTGGTATCTTGGTGGGATCGGCTGATGCAGTCTCCTCGGAAAGGGGGAATGTCATTGTTTGGGAATGTCAATATCCTTCTACTCGCAGAGGGGAAATGTCTGTTGTGAAGAATGATTAGCATGTCCAAAGGTTTCCCAATCCTCAAGTGGCCTGATCCTTGATCTTCCAAGGCTTGAGGAGAGGGGCCATTTATCTATTGTCCATATTTTGAAATTCTTGAAAGTCTACTTAGAAATAAAGACCCAAGGTGGCTTGTGCACCTGAGCCCTGAAATTCTGGCCAGAGTTCATTAAAAGGTCACCTTGCTTCGTATTTTTATACAGACATACATATAAGATCATATAAAATCATTGGTGATATATAGACACACACAGGGGTTCATAAGGGGCAAGGGGACCCGTAACCCTAAGGAAAAAAGGTGCAGGGGTGTTTTGGCAGCATGCAGGCCGGAAGGAGGAGTCCCTGTCATCCAGGATTTCATAAGGGGAAACATGGGGTTCAGTAAGGCACCGATCAGCCAAAGTCCATTAAAAAGGGACGCTCATTCATTAAAAAGGAATCCAATTCATAAAATTGTTTAGAAGGGCCTGACGGGGTTTATTGGTGACACAAAGGAGGTCCATGGGTCAGCAGGCACCATCTAGACACCATTGAAGGCGACACACACAGGGAGGGGGGAAACGTGCCCCAATGTTCCATGAAACCAGGAGACTACAAAAAGGGTCTTTGGTATCCACACAGGTTTTTGGGATAAGGCAAAATGTGGATTTGGAGGACACAGGTCTGTTAATCAAGAAGTGAGATAGCACCTAGTCTTAAAATTAGTCAAGGAGGAAGATGGCGTTGGTTCGGAAGGGATCAGTTAAGCCGCAGATACACAAACCCAGATGGGTCTCGGTATCTGCAGTTTAAAGGATCACAGTTCTTTGCTCTCCGGGACGCTACTGGAGCGTCCGGGCCGAGCCTGCAAAGCTTCACAGCTCAGAAGAAAGTTCATAGATTTGAGTCAGAGAAAGACACGATATATCTTGCAGAGAGTTTAAAGTCAGGAAAGGGATACATTTTATTAGGGACTTCTGTTACATGGTGGCCAGAGGAGACTGAAAGAGGAAAAAGAGAAAAAAATTCTGGTGCAATGCCTTGGTTGAAATCCAGATCAACTCCATGCGGTGGTGAGATCCAGGATCTGCAGAACTCCGTGCTGCAACTGACAGTGGCTAGATCAATTTGAAAGCACCAAATTGAAATATCAATTTCTTCCAGCACCACAGTTCAAAAGCATCTATCTTCCTTCACTCAGCCTTCCTTATGGTCCAGCTTTCACACCCATATATTGCTACGGGGAATACCATTGCTTGTGGATCTTCATTGCCAGTGTGATGTTTCTACTCTTTACTATTTTATCGAGACTGGTCATTGCTCTCCTCCCAAGAAGTAAGCGGCTTCTGATTTCCTGGCTACATTCTGCGCCTGCAGTCATCTTCGCGCCTAGAAATACAAAGTCTGTCACTGCTTCCACGTTTTCTCCCTCTAGTTGCCAGTTATCAATAAGTCTGGTTGCCAAAATCGTGGTTTTTAAATGTTTAACTGCAACCCAGCTTTTGCACTTTCTTCTTTCACCTTGGTTAGAAAGCTCCTCGGCTCCTCATTGCTTTCAGCCATCCAAGTGGTATGAAATGAAGGATACAAAGTTGTAATATACATAGCTTTCTGGTTCCAATAATTGCTGTTTTATTTGCAGAAGCAGATGAAAAGAGACAGAGAAAGGAACAGATAGAAGGGAACGTTTTGTCTTTCTTTGTAATTTAAAGATATCACAAAATATACAGTAAGCACTAACTACAGAAACTCAGCAAAAACCATATAGAATATTCCATGTATTACTACAATATTTTTTCATGTGAAGACTAGATAGAACTATTTTTGAAAAACAAATGCATATTCCAACTACTATGAAATTACATTCAAATTGCAGCCTCAGGAACCACATAACAATAATATAAGCAGCAAGTAAAAACAAAAGCAATCATTAAATTTTTAATCCTAGCCATCAAAGCTGCTCAGCCAAAATAAGAAAGGCCTGAAAGAAAGGGGGAAAAGCCTTTGCAAAATGCTGAATAGTTTCTGGCAGCTCACCAATTTCCACTGTTTGTTTTGAAGTGAACAGGCACATAGCTTCTAAGACTTAAAAACCTAGCAGATTCTATGCAGATTTAGGCACATCAAAGCCCATAATCATTTGGAAATTGTATTTATGCTTAGATTGAAAGCCATGGCCTAGGGTGGCTGGGATGAGGTGTAACTTAATGATTTTGCCTAAAATGCATAGCTATTTGGTATTTTCCGTTCTGCGGAAACCAACAAATATTTGGTTTGATGTATAAATTGTTAATGGCTCTAATATTTTTCAAAAATACATATGCATGCTTTCTCTATTGAGTGGACACTGAGTTGGTATTACAATAATAAAAGAAGTAGGACACATATCATTCTGTAACACAAAGTGGGGAGGAGCCAGCCATGGCCGGGTAAGACGTCTCCATTCCAGCTCGAGAACAAATCTACAAAAAAGCAGTGAAAAGCAATTAAAATGAACCGATAAAGAGAACTGGATATATTCTTCTTGGATCGGAAAGAAGGGGGAAACCGGTGGAGGACTTAATATGAAATAACGAGCCTTCAAAAGGTAAATAAAAGCTTATAATTAATGAAGACCGATCAGTGAATTGAAATCGAAAGTGCCATTTAGAAGAGAACAGAAGATAAGCAGAGGGGGTGAGGCTGCAAACTGCAAACTGAGAGCAAATTGAAAGTGGCTCAAGGTCTCCCCTGTTTTGTTTTGCAACAATTATAAGCTAAAGAGTCTGTTCGCAAGAATTACAGGCAAAGCATGATGCAAAATTAAGACTTTCTTTTTGGCCATGCAGAGTGAAATAAAACTATTTACCTAAGGCTCTATAAACTATATAATTAACTAACTGGATGGCAGAGTTGACTGTTGTCTGAATGAGAAGGAAGGAGCCAAAACAAAAGAAAAGCTCTCCAGATAGGAAGCCACTCTGGGTGCGAACAAAACCTTCAGATAAAATAGTTGCAAGGCTGCAAAAGGTGACCCCAGACAATTCAGACAATTTAGACAAAATGAGAAGAAGCCCTCCAGCAACTAAGAGCAGACAGTTACAACGTACGCCCCCTTCCACCTTTTCACCAACTTCAACTTCCACATCGCTCCCGTCCCTACCTACAGGAGAAGGAAGTAGCGGGAAGAAAGAAATGGATAATAATCAGCTGTTAAGTAAAATAACAGGAACAATAAAAGAAGAGAGTGACAAGACAAAGAAAGAAATTAGCTTGATGTTTGAAAAAGAGAGAGAGCTGAGAGAACAAGAGAGAAAGAGAGACATTCAAGCGATGAAATTGGAAATTCAAACCAACTCCAAAGAAATGAAAGAACAATTGGAAGCAGAAAGGAAAACCTCAGATGACAAATTTAAGGCCATACAAAGTACCTTACAAACAATAAATGGAGAGATACAAACAATAAAATCAGAAGCTGAAAAGAATAAAAAAGAACAGAAAACACTTAAACAACAAATTCAGCAAAATGACAATAAACTCAGATATGGAAAAAAAAAAAGTTTGTGTACATGCAAGACAACCAGAGAAGGAATAATGTTGTAATTAAAAACTATCCGGAAGGGAAAAAGAGAGAAGATTTGAAAACTGAAATATTGAAGTGGTTGCAAAAAGTTACTCCAATGTTAAACTGGACAGAAATGGACTTAGAACGAGTACATCGTCTTCTGGCTGGAAGGAATAAAATAACACCAAGGAATGTAATAATTGGGTTTATAATTTTGCAAAAAAGAAGAGTTGATGAAAATACTGAGGAAGAACCCAGAGAAATTGAAGATGGGAGAAACAAAGTTGGAAATATTTAATGACTACTGCTCAAAACCAAAAATTGGAGATATTCAATGAAGCCAATTACGATTCAGCTAATGAAGGCCGAAATATTGTATACCTGGGGATACCCAATCTTTCTCAAATTTCAATGGAGAGGCAAAAGGTACAGAGTCGACTCTTTGGAGCAAGGACTTCAATTATTGAAGGAGCTTGGCATAACAACAAAACAAGACAGAGACAGAAAGGAAGAAGAGGAGGAAGGAGCTGTGGGAGGAAATATACCAGAGGAAAAAGGAGAGTGGAAGAATTAATCGCGCTGTCGGAGGAATTGAGATGTAAGAAGAAATTTAGAATCACTGCAACCAAAATGTAATTCTTTTTGTTCTAAATATGAGCACTCGGGGAGGGAGACTCTGGGCCATAGGATGACTTCGCCCCCTCCCCACTTGGGAAGGCCAGGGCCATGGTTGGGACAAGATGTCCCAAAGGATGGAAGTGGGGGAAGGGGGAACGAGGGGAGCAGGGGTAATGGGGGGGAAGGGGGAGGGAGGGGGAGGGGATTTCAAGGGACAAGGGTTCACAAGGG
This sequence comes from Anolis apletophallus, assembly GCA_030556195.1. Lineage (NCBI taxonomy): Eukaryota > Metazoa > Chordata > Lepidosauria > Squamata > Anolidae > Anolis > Anolis apletophallus. Next base: position 105,893,285 of record JARBWK010000009.1, read on the forward strand.
TTCAAGCCACAAAAGACTTTTAATGTAAACCATAACGATGTCCAATAAACTACGACTCTCAACATTGAACACCAGAGGCTTAGGGACAGTAATTAAAAGAAGGAGGATTGAAACTCTACTGAAGAAAGACGCAGCGGACGTTATCTTCCTACAGGAAACTCACCAGAATAAACCGGGTTCGAACGAACTAAAATCGAGTTGGATAAGAAGTTATGAAAAATCCTTTGGGTCATCAAAATCAAGAGGTGTAGCCATAATAATTGCTAAGAAATGTAATTTTGTAATAAATAAGGTGTTGAAAGATGATGAAGGTAGATATATAATACTGTATGGGGAAATAGGGGAGGATAAATATGTATTAGTAAATGTATATGCACCAAATGTAAAACAGCAAGAATTTTATGAAAAAGTACTAGGTCAGATAGAGAATTATCACCAACAATATGTAATATTTGGAGGGGATTGTAACTGTTCTATGGATAAAAAAAAAGATAAAACTACACAAATGACAAAAATTAGAAATAGTGAAACAACGGATTTAAGTAGAGTGATGAATAAGTGGCATTTAAAGGATGTGTGGAGAATGGTAAAGGGAGAGGAAAAAATATATACATACTACTCGGCTGTACATAAAGTTTATACGAGAATAGATTATATTTTTGTTTCTAAAAACATGTTAAGTAAATTGTTAAATGCTGATATTGGAAACATCAAGATTTCAGATCATGCTCTGGTGTCAATTGAGATTGCTTTGAAATGTGATTATGATAAAATGAGGAGGTGGAGACTGAATACAAGAATTTTGAACCATAGAGAGATTGTGGATAGAGTGAAGTCCGAATGGCAAGAAACTTGGGACTTTAATGGAAGGGAAGTATCAAAAGGAGTATTATGGGACACAATGAAAGCGGTGACGAGAGGGTTATGTATAAAAGAGATAATTAATCTCAAAAAAAAAGGCAAGAAGAAAGGAAAAAGAATTTAGAAAAAAAGAAATAGATGAGTTGGAAAAAAAGTATATAATAAAAAGAGACACAAATTTATGTAAGGCTGAGAGCTAAAAAAGAGGAATTGGAAAAAAATGGAAATAGATGAAGTACAAGAAAATTTAATATATTTAAGGAGAGAATTTTTTGAATTTAGTAATAAGAACTCAAAGATGCTAGCCAAATCCACACAAAAAAGAAAATGGAAGGTATAATAAGCACGATAAAAGACAAACGGGTAAAATATGTAGATCTATGAAAGAAAAATTGAAGGTTTTTGAAGAGTTTTACAAGGAATTATACCAAACAAAAGTCAGCTCCATAGAAAAAAATTAGGAAATACGTGGAGGAAAATTGGGAGAGTAGGTTGGAGGAGAATGACAAAGAAATGTTGGAACAACCTATTAAGAGGATGGAAATAGAGGAAGTTATTAAGAATTTAAAAGTTGGGAAGGCTCCAGGTCTGGACGGGTTTGGGAACAGAATATTATAAAAGCTTCAGAGATGTATTGATTCCAAAACTATTAGAACTGTACAATGGAATAATGGAAGGAGAAAATATCCCAGAATCATGGAGGAAGTCATTAATATTAATACCAAAACCCGATAGAGATTTAACAGACCCAGGGTCATATAGGCCCATATCACTAGTTAACCAAGATGCGAAGATTCTATCTGCTATAATAGCCAATAGAATGAACAAATGTATGTATAAGTATATAAAAAAAGACCAATGTGGGTTTGTAAAAGGAAGACAAATGTCAAACTTGATAGGGAAAGTACTAAAGATGCCACTTCCGCCTTACAGGATCTGATCGTGGACTGGGCCTTGAAGTTTCCCCGGCTTCTCATACTGGGCGACTTCAACATCCATCCGGACACAGTCCCCTTTCACCCGCTGCACGAGAATTCCTTATGCATATGGATGCCCTCGACCTCCAGGACAGCCACTGGTCCCACCCACCAAGCTGGCCATGCACTGGATTTGATCTTCAGTCAGGGTCTCGCAATACAACACCGTGATACCAGAGCAGTGCCTTGGTCGGACCACCTGACCGTGAGGATAGAGGTCAACATCCCCTCGCAACACCACCAGAGCCTAGGCCTATCCTAGCCCGCCAAGAGCGCGATGACCCCAAAGGCTTTTGCAGCGGCGCTGGAACCCTTGGAAGTCCCCGGAGGATCTCTGCCAGATCTGGTCGCCAGATGGGATAGTGTGCTCTCTAGGGCCATTGATCAGATAGCCCCAAGGCGCCCCTTCGCCCAAGGAAAACCTGCTCTCCATGGTTTACAACACACCTGAAGCAGATAAAACATCGGAGGAAGCAACTTGAGTGTTCCTGGCGACGAAAGCCGAGCGTGGAAACCAGAGCCGCTTATAGAGCCCAGCACAGGCTATACGAACTCGAGATCAAAAGGCGAAGAGATCCCATAACGCAGCCCAGATTTCTGCTGCGGGCTCCCACTCGGCGCAGATTTTCAAAGTTGTCCGGAGTCTCCTCGCCCCCACAAAGGGAACCTAACAACTCGGCGTTAACAGCTGACGACTTCCAAAGACACTTCATTGGAAAAATCGCGGCCCTTCGGAAGGACTTACCATCGATCCCCCGAGGTAGACGGCCTGAGGTCCCAGCTCCCCATCCGGGCAACCGGACAGCGTCTCTCAGAGTTCAGCCCCCTAACAACGGAGGAGGTGAGAAAGCTGGTGACCGGGGCGAGAGCGACGACCTGCCCAACGGATCCCTGCCCATCACATCTAATCAAGTCCAATACTGACATCTTGTCCGGTGCTCTGAGGGACCTGGTGAATCTCTCTCTTGAAACAAGTGCCTTTCCGGACTCCCTGAAAGAGGCGAGAGTCACCCCCCTCTTGAAAAAGACATCGCTTGACCCCGAGGTTCCTGCTAACTACCGCCCGGTTGCCAACCTACCCTTCCTGGGCAAGCTTCTTGAACGAGCAGTAGAAAGGGGGAGGCTCGGCAATCCTAGTCCTCTTGGACCTTACGGCGGCCTTTGATACCGTCGACCACGACCTGCTTCTCCATCGCCTGGCGGCCTCTGGGATCCAAGACAGAGCTCTGGCCTGGCTGGAATCGTTCCTACGAGGCCGCTCGCAGCGGGTCGAGTGGCAGGGTCAAGTCTCTTTGAAAAACGAACTGGAGTGTGGAGTTCCTCAGGGTGCCATTCTATCTCCCACCCTCTTTAATATCTACATCCAGCCCCTGGCTAATATTGCTAGGAGCCACGGGTTCTCCTGCTACCAATACGCAGACGACACGCAGCTGCTCTTGAAGCTTGACCCAGGGTCATCATCAGTACCGGACAGTTTCAGCCTAGGATTGAGGGCGGTGGCGAGCTGGCTCAGAGCATATAGACTCAAGATCAACCCGGCTAAACGGAGATCCTCTGGCCTGGCCGTCCCGACCCCCGCCCACCACTTCCACTCTTCGAGGCGAGTCCCTGGCTCCAGCCCGGCGGTGAAAAGCCTGGGAGTGATCCTAGACGAAAATCTCACGATGGAGGCCCAGATCCAGGCTGCAGCTAAGGGCGCCTTTTTCCATCTCCGTAGGGCCCGTCGGCTGGCTCCCTACCTTCCACCAGAGGCCTTGAGAACAGTGGTCCATGCCACCGTCGTCTCACGCCTCGACTACTGCAACGCCCTATATGTGGGGCCTCCCAGACAACAACTAAGAGGCTGAAACGCATCCATAACGCCGCAGCCAGACTCATTACTGGGTCATCAGTGAGGGATCACATCTCCCCATTCTTAAAGAACTCCACTGGCTGCCCCTAGAGTTCAGAGCCCTTTACAAACTCCTGGTGCTCACCTTTAAAGCCCGGCACAACATTGGGCCTTCCTATCTGAGTGACCGGCTGACGACCCAATGCAGCGAGAGGCCAGCACGCTCCATCAACGGTGACCGCCTGACTACTCCTGGAGTGCGGGAGGCTAGACTGGCGGAAACTCGGCGGAGAGCCTTCTCCGTCGCGGCCCCTTCGACTTGGAACTCACTGCCGCCCGCCCTCAGAGCCTCTCCGACTCTATCTGGATTCCGCCCAGCCCTGAAGACCTGGCTCTTCCGCCTAGCGTTCGGGACTGGCTCGGTACCCTGGACTACTTGAGCCACCCCTCCTGTTTATATTCCATGTTTTTAAACTGTTGTACATTGTTCACCCTAGGGTTTTAACTGTTGTAAGTCGCCCGGAGCACCGCCGGTGGAGGGCGACTCACAAATATTAAAGTATTATTATTATTATTATTATTAAATAAAATTTGTGTGGTTCGAGAGAAGAATTTAAAAGTAGGGATATTATCATTAGATATATTTAAAGCTTTTGATTGTGTGGAATGGCGGGCTTTAAGCGAGATTATGAACAAATTTGGAATGGGAAGTAGAATAAAAGGTTTACTAGAACAATATTACTCAAGAAACTCAGCAGTTGTAAATATAAATGATGGGGTGACAAAAGAAATAAAAGTGACAAGGGGAACAAGACAAGGATGCCCTCTATCACCAATTCTGTTTGCGATGGTGATAGAACTATTTGCAAATGCCATTAGGAATGATAAAAACTTAGAAGGGGTAGGAATAAAGGAAAAGCAGAAGGTGAGCTTATTTGCAGATGATACATTGTTATTTATTGAAAATATAGTAGGTAAAATGGATAAAGTAAAGGAACATCTAGAGAAATTTGGGGAATCAACGGGTCTACAAGTTAATTGGAATAAGTCAGAAATGATGCTATTTAATTATACAAAGAAAGAAGAAAAAGATTTTACAGAACAAAGAAAAATGGGAATTAGACTAAAGAACAAATTAAAATACCTTGGAGTAATAATAACAAAAGATTTAAAAGAAATGGAAGAGGTAAATGTAGTAGCATTGAGAAAAGAGGTTCAAAAAAAATTAACAGAGTACGACAGTATACATCTATCTTGGTTTGGAAAGATAGCATTAGTAAAAATGAAAATACTCCCAAAGATAAACTTCATATTTAGAATGCTGCCACTTCAAATTACAGAGGAAGAATTAAACAGATGGCAACAAATGATAAATAAATATTGCAATGGTAGTAAAAGAAATAGACTAAACAAACAGTTATGGTATAAATCGCAAAAGAAGGAGGTTTAGCACTCCCTAACATTAAAAAATATTATGAAGCGAGTAGATTGAGACTGGTTATAGAAGGAATGATTTAAAAGATGGGGTAGAATGGCTAAGAAATTACTCAGGAAAAGTGGAAGAAGAAATATGGAATATATTTTTAAACAATTCACGAGGAAAGAAATTAGGAAATTAGAAATCCAATGTTGAGTAATATATTAGAAGTGTGGAATAAATACAGGAGAATGTTAATAACGGATGGATCAGTAATAACCCCAATTGTAATGGAAAATAAATTTCCAAAGAATTTAAAACAAATAATGGATAAAAAGTTAAGGGAAAATTTTTAGATAAAATGGAGGATTGGATAAAAGTAGGAACGAAGAAGGAAATGATTATGGAAGAATTTAGAGAAATAAAATTGACATGGTTCCATTGTATACAATTAGAACAATGGTTTAAAAATTGGTTAAAAAACAATAAAAAAGGAAGTAAGGTTAACCAATTTGAACAAATAATACAAAATGGGAGGGATGTAGAAGAGATCACGAAAACTTGAAAGGAATAACTAGTAAAATATATAAGATAATAATTGAAATAAAGGAAGGAAAAACAAAAAATAACACCCTTAAGGAGGTCTGGGAAGAAGACTTAGGGATAAAAATAAAGGAAACAGAGTGGCAACAATTGTGGAGACAAAGACATCTTAAAAATTTATCAATAAGGATTAAAGAAAATTATTATAAATTAATATGGAAATGGTACCTTACACCAGTAAGAATGGCAAATATAAATAAAAACTACTCGAAAAACTGTTGGAGAGGATGCCAAGAAACAGGAACATACATACATATGTGGTGGCAATGTAAATATGTAAGCAAATTTTGGGCGAAAGTATTTAAAGAAATAGAAGATATAATGAATATTAAAATAGAAAGAAGTCCTAGTATAGCTTTATTATCATTATATAATAGTATACAATTGGAAAAAAGGATAAAGATGCGATAACAAACCTATTAACAATAGCAAGACTGCTTATAGCAAGGAATTGGAAAAAGAAATAAATATACAAATAGAGGAATGGTACAAGGAAGTGTGGAAACTGGCAATAAATGACAAGTTAACATGTATATTAAAAGTAAAAAGAGGTATATGGAAACAAAGTGATTTTTATGAGGTATGGAGAAAATTTATTGAAAAAGGATTAGAAAAGGAAGAAGGAAGGTTACCTCCACAAGAAGACACAAAGTTCCTTAAACAAAGGAATAAGAAATCTAATAAAACAAAAGTTATCTCCTTAAAGCCTCAGCAAGACATGTCTGTTATGTTTTGTGAATATATTACAACAGCAACACACCCTTCTGCTTTAGACTGCAATACTATTTTTATCTGAAGGAAAGCTCTACTGGATTCCGACTTTCATATGAGTAGATAGATCTAGATTTGAACTTTCACTAGTTTGGCCTTTCTTCTTTAATTGTGGATATGTTGCTTCCCTATTGCTAGTTGGCCACCATTTAGGAAGGTTCACAGGGTTAGTTGAAAGCATAGCACCAAAAGCACTCAAGTATTTTTGATATACAAGGAAGAAAATTTCATAAATCCTTCCCTAGTCATAGTGTGGAAATAAATATCGTAACATCAAATTAGTTTTCTGCCCTTGCATGACACCCAAGATCTGTTGCATGATGCAATCATCTCATTATTCCTAACATTACTACAGCACTAGCTGTATGGGTGCAAAATAACAGCTTAACTGTGAAGATTCCTTGTTTAGTGAAAGCATCTGCCCTTTTATTAAACCTAACTATGCAACCTATCTTCGCCATGAATATGGTAAGTATAGTGATCACTGTGATATAAGAAACAAATTTACAGAGGATGGAGATAAGCAATTTGCTGGTAATTTCTAGAAGTGCAAGGAGGTGCATCAGATTTGTATCGTCCTCTCATCTTCTTTTGTCAGAGTTCTTTACAGTAAATTGAAATAATCTATTTACTATGGAGACAATCTTTAATCTGAAGTCCCCCTTAACCCTCTATGTTAGAAAGGAATGGATGGTTTCCTCTGCAGAAACTGAAAGCTTTACAAGGCATGCCCTCTGTGGGCCTTGCAATCTTATACTGTATATCCTTCTCCTGAGTTTAGCAGAAGATAAAAGTTCACTATTTAGGTTTTGAAGAATGAATAGAGGACAGTGGCCTGGCACCAATTAAAATTCCTAAAGTGTCTTTACCACTATATCAACAGGAATTTGATAAATTAACACAACAGTTCTATCAGTTCAATGGACCTGCCCTGTTTGGAGCTATCAATTTGATTTAGTCACTGAATTTAGTCACAGGAGAACTTTATTTTGTCTAGCTTCTAATGTAGTTCTTTGGATTTAGTTTTGCTTTTTCCATTGCACTCTGCCAGTACTGATGCTACAATAGAAATAACAGAACAAAAGCGCATTGGCTCATTACAGCTCAAGAGGTAATACAGAAACCTAATCCATTAGTATAATAGAAATGTACATGATGAAATATGCTGGAGTCCACAAAAGCTGATGCCAAGTAAAGTTGTTAATGCTTTAATGTTGTTTTTTAATAGTGTTTGTTTCTGCCTTTTCATAATGCTACTGTCATGGAAGTGATCTATCCATGATACAGTGAACTTTGGTTTTAAAAAAATCCTAGCAAGAATTAACTGGGCATGAAAAAAATCTACTGAAGGCAGCAGGAGATAGTTTGGGATAACAGCGTTTGTTATCTGATCCCATGAAACA
>JARBWK010000009.1:105910483-106225677 GCA_030556195.1 Anolis apletophallus
AAAAAGAGGGTTTGGTGCCAGAAATCAGACAGGCACTTGCAATGAAAGACTAATACTGTGATTTAATGCATTTTAATACACCCTGTGCCCAATTTGAGATAATATAGGCTAGATGGGTGGAAACAGTGCAGTTTGAGCTATGAAAAGTTAATGGAAATGGGAAACAGCAGTGCGCATGGCAAAGAGTCTGTCCTTCTCCGCTGCTGGCACGGAGCCCGGAAATATTGTTTCAAGTCAGGAACAGAGAGACTCAGCATTGATAGCTTGCACTGTGAGAAAGAAATAACTAATAGATGGCTATTGTTCTCATTCTTAGGTATGACAGAGAGATGATGCTAATGATTTATGCAGTGTCTATTGGATTAATGAAATGTCATGTAAACAACAGTAATCACCAGCCAATTATGATTGTTTTATCCATGAAGAAGGGGTGGGCTTGACTGGGATGACTCCATTACGGGTAAAAATGTCTTTGTATGAGAAGTGACGGGGTCTTTTGCCCCTACTTGCAGCTGTGTTCTGCTGGCAGAAGCCCACCAGCTGGTGCCAGAAATAAATCCTTTTGATTTTCACCTATTTCACAGTTGTCGTGTGTTTCCCTCATCCTAGAACCCGCAGTACAATTGGTACAGCTTTGGTAGATTAAATTGGTACTTGGAGTTCCATAATCTCCCTATTCTATCTATCTTAGTACTGATTGGTAATATGACAATCTATCTATAACAAGGGAAAAGACTTGTCCCCTTCCAGTGTGGCCTATTGTCTACACCTTATTAATTTTGCTTTATCAATTTCCTTACTGATGTTCTTTCATCTACTGATTTAGTATCACAAAGTGTGTTCTCACTAGGTTAGTCAAGCCCATAGTGTGGTGTTGTTATGTTGGAGATCATAATTATGTTACATGATCAGCAATACAAACTAGGAGCAGTCCAGACTAGGGGCATGCTTTTACTTTACTTCCACAAATCCATCCAGCAATTTCTATTTGTGTGAATGGTGTTTCAGTTCATTTGCTTTTTATACTGGCAAAAATTAAGGAGACATACCTAAGGCACAACCAGGTACAGGGACTTCCGACAAGTATCTAAAATAAAGACTGTTTTCTATTAAATGGGGATAGTCAGCACTTATATATTCTGTGTCTTGATGAAATGACATGGGTGACCTTATTTGAACAGTGGATAGATCTATTCCCAAAGATAAGCAATACTTTCCTGGGCCATAACATTTAGTAGATTGATATGGCAAATGACTAAAGTTGTGCACATTCTTCTAAATAGTTGGTCATGCCAGTTATATGTAAAACTTAAATACAGTATCCAAGGAGAACACAATCATCCTACGCTTGCTGTGTTACTTAAGGCATGTATGAAAGCCAGAAATGTATCCCTTAATTCACGTCTAAACAAATAAAATCAATGACAAGGTGTAGAAGCATAGCAGCTACACCTTGCTAGTAAAAATAAAACAATGCAAAAGTTTCAAAAAGTTAAAAGGGTTTAAATATTTGAAGGAACTGTAGAAATTAAGCATGTATTCTGTTAATATTATTTTCTTCACAGGGTTATATTCTGATAATCACTGATGTAAGCTATAAATACTAAGAGAACTGGTACCTTAATAGTTGAGAAACTTGGCTAACTGGAAACTCAAAATACAATGGGCATGTTTTTAAGTCTCCAGCTTCTTTTTGGAAATGAGAAATTGGTTGAATGATGTACAGTATACTCCAGATAACTAATTAGCAGTCATGACAACTTGATGAAAGAATTACACATCATAGTGACATCTGGACTATACAAGACCTAATCCCCTTTCGGAGGGCGGTTAAGACCATGCTGTTCAAATTAGCCTTTGACTAGACCACCGGATAGGGCGACTGACTTTACAGCTGCCTAATATACTGGCGTCTCGGGTTTCAGGAAATGCATGTGTTTCTTAATACCTCGTGATGTGATCCGTATTGTTTTAATGTTTTAATATTTTAATGTTTTATTGTATGGCGGCATGGCCACTACATTTTTTTTATATAATAATTTTTTATTGGCATTTTTCATACATAAAAACATTTTCTAAAGGAACTGGGGGTAGGAGAGAAACTGGATAGGGAGGGAGAGATCAGGGAGAAGGGGCTGGGTGTTGGGTGGGGGTAGGTTTGATGTGGATGGGTAAGGGAAGATGGTTAGGGTTAAAGGGTCTCTGGCTTCCGAGTTATCCCTCGGGCGTCTTTAGTCTTCTTTGTTTGTTCCTTATATTTCTTTGACTACGGGCTTCTCCTCTGAATTTGTTTTTTGCTTGTTTTTTGCTCTGGGGTCATTTAGACAGTTTCAGTCTTTCTTTTCATAGTTTGCTCTATACTCCTCGTATAGTTTCCAGTTCGTATTCTTTATTGGTCTGCCATGCGATATCTTTAGGGCATAAGTTAACTTGTCCATGTCTTTTATCTCTTCTATTTTAATCATCCAATCCTCAATGGTTGCTATTTCTTTTAATTTCCACTTCTTTGCATAAACTATTCTGGCCGCTGTTGTCAGGTATGAAAATAGAATATCTTCGTTATGGTCTAGTTCCAATTCCTCATCTATAATTCCTAATAGGAAATATTCTGGTTTCATCGTTATTTTCTTTTTTAATATTTTCTCGCAGCCTTCATGAATATCTTTCCAAAACTTATTCACTTTTGGGCACGTCCACCACATATGGTAGAATGTACCCACTTCCTTCTCGCATTTCCAACATTTATTATTGGCTGATTTATACATTTGGCCTAATTTATAGGGGGTCATGTACCATCTGTGGAACATCTTATACCAGTTCTCTTTCATATCTGTGGCATAAGTGTATTTTTTTTCCATATTTGTTCCCAATCTTTGAACTGTATTGATTTGCCAATATTTCTGGCCCATGCTATCATGCATTCCTTTACTGTTTCTTTTTCTGTCGCCCAGACCAATAATCCATTGTAGATATTTGTAATGTTTTTTTCTCTCTTTTTACCACTTTCTCGTAGAAGACATCTTTATCTGCAAATCCTGCTTGTTTGTCTTTAGCCCAATCCTCTTTGATTTGCATGTATTGTAACCATGAGAAAGATTTATATTTTTTTGTAATTTCCTCCTTTGATTTTAGAGAGAGTTCCTGCTTCTCTTTCATCACCAAGTCTCTATATGTTGGCCATTGGGACCAGCCCAAAAGTCTTCTTTGTCTTGCCTCCAGGGGTGATAGCCACCAGGGTTTTTTTTTCATAGAGTCTGTCCTTGTATTTTTGCCAAATTTTCAAAAGTGATGCTCTAATAAAATGATTATTGAAGTTCTTTTCCCTTTTCTCCTGATCATACCAGAGATAGGCATGCCAACCTACTCTTAAATCAAAGCCCTCTAGGGCCAAGAGCTTCTCCCTTTTTAATGTAATCCAGTCTTTAATCCATGTTAGTCCTGCCGCATCATAATAGAGCCTCAGGTCTGGTACCCCAAACCCTCCTCTCTCTTTTGCATCTATCATGTTTGTGTATTTTATTCTCGGCTTTTTCCCTTTCCATATAAACTTCATTATTTCTTTGTTCCATTCTTTAAACAACTTGTTTGTCCTAAGGACTGGAAGATTCTGAAATAAGAAGAGAAGTTTTGGGAGAACATTCATTTTTATTGTCGCAATTCTTCCCATTATGGAGAGATTTAACGAACCCCATCCTTTCAAGTCCTTTTGGATCTCCTTCCACTTCTCCTCATAATTATTCTTTATCAATTGAGAGTTTTTGGCTGTAATATTTATTCCGAGATATTTAATTTTAGAGGTAATCTTCATCCCTGTCATTTTCTCTAATTCCGTTTGGTTTTTCTTCGAAATGATTTTTTGTCAGCATTGCTGTTTTTGTTTTATTCAGTTTTAGCCCGGCCCATTTCCCGTATTCTTCTATTTTATCTATCCATTTTTTGATATTTGTTCTCGGGTCTTTTACTATGCACAGCAAGTCGTCTGCAAATGCTCTATATTTGTATCCATATTTCCCCACTTTGGTAGCAGGAATGTTTTGGTCTTCTCTGATGTCGCGGAGCAAGATCTCTAAAGCCATTATGTAAACTAGGGGGGAGAGCGGGCAGCCTTGCCTTGTTCCCTTCTCTATTTTTATCTCCTTTGAAGGCTGTCCGTTAATCCATAGGACCGCTTTCTGGGAGTTGTAAATCGCTTCTATGGCTGTTAAAAATTGAAAGCCTATATCTATTTCTTTCATTATACCTTTAAAAAAGTCCCAACTTAGATTGTCGAAAGCTTTCTCAGCATCAATAGCTATGAGAGCTAATTCTGTCTGGTGGTGTTGATCATAAAATTCAAGAGTATTCAAAATATTTCTTAAATTGTCCTTTATTTGCCTGCCCGGTAGGAAGCCCGCTTGTTCCTCGCCTATCCAACCATTCAAGAAGGTCTTCATTCTATCGCTGAGAATTTCCATGAATATTTTGTAATCCAGGTTTAATAAAGAGATTGGCCTATAATTTTTGACGTCCGTACCTTCAGTATTTTCTTTGTGTATAAAGATTATATTGGCTGATTTCCAAGTCTCAGGGACAACTCCCTTGTTTAAAATTTTGTTTAAGAGCTCCTTAAGATGGGGCATTAATTCTTCACACATTACTTTATAATATATTGCTGTGAAGCCGTCTGGTCCCGGAGCTTTACTGGGATTGAGTTTTTTGATTGCTTTCTTTATCTCTGATTCTGTAATTTCCTTATTCAATGCTTCACGCTCTTCTTCTGATATTTTCTCCAGGCGTTGCCCACCTAAGTATTCCATAATATCCTCTTTTCTTCTGTCTTCCTTTTTGTATAGCTCTCCATAAAATTGCTGGAATTCTTCCAATATCTCTTTATCTGTTACTGCCATCTTTTCCGTCGTCTTTATTTTTATTATCTGATTACTTTGTCTTTTTTTTTTAATCTCCCAGCCAGGAGCTTCCCGGGCTTATTCGCATTTTGAAATTCCCTCTGTTTTAGGAATTTTAATTTTTTTGCTAGCTCTTCGACTTCTAAACTGTCTTTTTGTTTTCTCAGATATTGCAGCTTCTTTTCTATCGCTTTATCCCTTGGTGTTGTCTTGAGTTTGATTTCCTCGTTCTCTATCTCCCTTTTGATCCTTTGGAATTCCTCTCTCTTTAGTCTATTTTTCTTAGCTTTTTCCCCTATAAATATGCCTCTCATTACTGCTTTCCCTGCGTCCCAGAGGGTTTCAATTGTTGTCTCAGGGTTTTTGTTTATCTCGAAGTATTCTTTAAGTAACCTTTTAGTTTCTGTTATCTCCTGTTCTGATTTTAGTAAGTTGTCATCTAATCTCCATCGTCTTATCAGGGATCTTTTATTCATAACCAATTGTATAGCGCCATGGTCTGAAATGTCTCTTGCCCTGATCTTGATTTCATCTATTCTTGATGTTAGTAATCTTGTGGTCCAGATCATATCGATTCTGGACCAACTCTTGTGTCTATTCGAATAAAATGTATAGTCGACTACTTCCTCATTGTGGACTCGCCATGTGTCGTCAAGATCTAGGTCCTTTTTTATCTTCAAAAAGTTTTTAGGTAGCGAACTAATTTCCTCATTTTTCTTTCCCCTGGTTGGATTTGATTTGTCTTTTTTCATATTCATTACACCATTAAAGTCCCCCAATACTATTAAATTGTCATAAGCTGTTTCTCTCAGTTTTTTGTCCAGCGTTGATACAAAACTTGTTTTTGGGCCGTTTGGAGCATAAATATTGCAAATTAATATTTTTTCTTCCCCCTGTGTGATCCAAACCGCTACCATCCTACCTTCCGTGTCGTTAAATGTCAATTCTGGTGACAAAGACTCCTTTACATAGAGAACCACTCCCTTTTTTTTCTTTTGAGATGCCGAATGGAATTCTTTTCCTATTTTGTCATTTTTTAGGTGTGCCACGTGCTTTAATGCTATATGTGTTTCTTGTAGTGCTACTATGTCCCAATTTCCCTTTCTTAATTGATTATATAATTTTTTCCTTTTTGACGGGGAGTTCATCCCGTTCACATTGTTTGAGAGTAATCTTATTTGTCTAGGTGTATCACTCATTATCATCCGTATGCTCTGAGTCCAGTTCATCATTATTTTCTCCTATATCCATCTCCGGAACGGGTCCTCCCCCTCCACTTGCTGTTGCCAGTTTCCCAGCCTCTAATGGGTCATCCGGTGAGCCATATTTTCTCTTCTTCTGTACTCCACCTCTCAATGGAGGAGATAATTTGTGGTCTTTTTTTAACTCGGCGTAAAATTGCCTTGCTTTCTCCTCCGAGGTGAGCCAGTGTCTCTGGTCTTTATAGGACACCATTATTCCTTCTGGTTTTTCCCACCGGAATCTGATCTGTAATCTCTTGAGCTCGTCTGTTAGGAAGAAATACTTCCTTCTCTTTGATAACATTGATTTTGGGAACTCTTTCATCACTATTACTTTTCCTCCTTTGTATTGGAGTGGAAATTCGTTGTTTCTCCTCAGAGTATCATCTCGGATTCTTTTTTCCCCGAAGAACACAATGATATCTCTTGCTGATTTGTTTTGTTTTGAATAATTGGTTGCAATTCTATACACTCGGTCAATCTCCGTATCCATATCCAACTCTTCCATCCTTAATAGCTCTGCAAGCATCTTCACAATGATGTCTCATATATCCTCATTTGGCTCCTCCTTCAAATTCCTCAATCTTAGCTGGAATTCCATCTCTTTCATCTCCAATCTCTCTTGGGCATCTTCAGTTTTTTGGATTCTCGTGTCCATATTTTGTACTTTTTTTCCATCCTTTTCTGTGATTCTACTATCTTTACTTTTTCTTCTTTTGTCTCCTTAATCTCGACTTTTATTTGTTTCATCTCTTCCTTATATGATCCTATCTCCAATCTCATAGTTTTTAACTCTTCTTGCATTATTCTTTGTTGTTCATCTTGCTTGTTTTCCATCCTACTCAGATTTTTTTGCAGATCATCTTGTTTCAGCGATAGTTTCTGAATCTCCTTCAAAATTTCCTTTGTTGCTGAGTCCTCTGTCCCTATCCCTGAGATTGAAGCCCTTCTTGGTAATGGTATCCCCTTCCCCTCTTTGGGGTCCCCTTTAATCTTGGGTGTTGTCATTGTCTAAGGTCTGTTTTGCTTTTTAGCTTTTTATTCTTCTCGTTCTTTCTCTATGGTTTTCCCCCTTTCCTTCCCCTTTTTTGATGCTTTCCGATTGTAGGTCTATGCAGTGTTTTTTCCTCTCAATTCCAATCGTTCCCTCCTTCTCTGCTTTGGCTACTTTATGTCGTCCTTGATAGCTTTTAGGTCTTTTCTTGGGTTTATCACCGGTTTGGGATCCCTTGCTTTTCTTCCCCACCAACTTCCTTACTCGCACCTCCCGTCGTGCGCAGATTCAGATCAGCTTCTGCCCACTCCCGCTGGTTCTTTTCCCGTCGTCCGCGTTGCTTCCGTTCGTCTCCGCCGCTCCTTTAATGGCTCCCTCCTTGTCCGTCTTTTGCCCTCCTTCCGCCCTTACTTGTCGCGCCGGATGTACCTCTTCCACGTCACTTCCGTTCGTCTCCGCCGCTCCTTTAATGGCTCCCTCCTTGTCCGTCTTTTTCCCTCCTTCCGCCCTTACTTGCCACGCCGGATGTACCTCTTTCTGGTTGCACGCCTGACCCCGTCATCTGCTGGTGCCTGCTAAACCTCTTCCGCTTCCGCTTTCCCTTCTTTGTTTATTTCTTCTTCAGGCTTCGTAGACACAACAGCTTATTCAAGGTCAGATTTTATCAGGTCTTTCTCTCTTCTCTCTCGTCGCCATTTTCCTTCCCCTTCCGGTCGGATCTATACCACTTGAAGTGGGAGCCGCTGCCTTCAGGGGTTTGGAGGTTGGGGGTTGGGGCACTCAGTCCGGTTGGGGTCGAGGGGTCCCTTTCTTCCTTATAGTGGTTGAGTAGGAAGTCCCAGTTCTAGTACCCTTCCTTTGCGGGTCGGATCAACTGCAAGCTGCCGGACTGTTTACGAGGTCCGCCACTTGCAGGAGCTGCTGCCCGCTATTTGCATTTATTTTCTGCTAGTGTCCATAAGTGTCTTTCGCTTCCTCTGGTTATATAATGCTTTTCCCTTCTTTTTTTCCGGTGAGCTCCAATGGCGGCAGGTCGGGTGCAGGACTAGCTCCGTGGCACCAACTGCGGGCCCGTCTCTAAAAGGGTGTAAAACACCCCTCTCCCACGACGGATCGAGGCCGGGGGGAGTGCGAAACCTTGGCGCACGTAGCTGTTGATCTCTGGAGGATCTCCCGTTAAGGGAGAGACCCCGAAGGTCCGGCGAGTGCGAAGGCTAGCAGGGCGGACCACAGGAAGCCCGGTGTAACCGGGCATTCACTGCCAGCCAAGCTCATTTTAAACAAGAACAAACTGACAAGAAAGCTGATCATGGAGACCAGCGAGAAACGTAAGTTTCTAAAGAAAAGTTATCAGGAGAGGCGGAGGGCTTTCTCAGAAAAATTTAAGAGGGAGAAAAGCCCCGGAAAGGGGGAGAGAACAACACCTCGATCTGGGACCAAAGAAGACAGCAGGAGGATAAAAGGAAAAAAGGGAAAAAAATAAAAATATATGAATATATAAATAACCAAGAGAATCAATAGACAATCCAAAAGGGAAAAAAAAAGAACTTTGAGATTAATTCTCATTTATTGCAAAACCATTAAAAAATTTCATCTTAAAGTAAGAAAGCATTTATGCATGTATGACTTTGAATGAATTTAAACACAATTGTCTCACAATAAAAAGGATGGTGATGTACTGTCGAGAATGCATATGCTATCTGAAAATGCTGGAGTGTTTGTATAAGACCAATGTGTGTTATTTCCACAAAAGATTGTTATGTCTAAAGTTGTTGAGTATACTTTTGCCTTTAAAGATCTCAGTGCAGCAGGAGGGACATCAATTTGTGAGAAACTATTGAGTCACAGAGTTGGGAGAGACGACAAGAACCATCCAGTTCAATCTCCTGCCATGTAAAAATATACAATCAAAACACTCCTTAAAGATGTCAATCTATGCTCTATTTAAAAATCTCTGGAAAATGAGACTCCACCACACTCCAAAGCAATGTATACCATTGTTGAACAGCTCCTCCTGCCAGGAAGTTGTTCTCATGTTTAAGTGGATGTCCTTTTCTGTAGTTAATCCATCGCCCTAAAACCCAGTCTATGGAGTAGGAAATATTTAAACAAGGCTATCATGTCATCCCTAAAATGTCTCTTCTCCAAACTACGCCAAACTGCTCCTCGTGCATGGTTTCCAGACTCGTTTGCCAATACTGTAAAAAGAGATCACATTGATGTGATCAATAAGATCCAAATTTACACATAAACAAAGCAATGGAAAAGTAATCTATCTGCACTGAACTGACATATTTAAAATCTAATCTCAACCGTTTTGACTCATATGATGGGAATGTGGAATATAAATAAAAAGTAGACTTGGCCCTGGATGTCTCATCCTTTGTCATTGTACTGATATGTAAAACACTCCGCTAAGATTAGGAACCCATTGTGCATATAAGTGTTAAAAAGTCTTCCATACAATGGCTTTTCCCCACTGATTTGTATGAGCAATTAGTTTGCTTGCAGTTCCCAAGGAGTGCCTAAAAAAGGCTCTATTGATTTCTGTTATGAGCACCAGATAGAAAAAAAGGATGGCAAAATGCAAAGCCTCACATTAATTGGCACGTTGTGTGTGTAGCTTCCCACTTATTCTATCATGATTGCTAAGGGAAACTATGAGGAAAAAACAAAGAGCAAAACTTAGGTTGTGATGCAAAGATAGGCAATTAATTGCTAGATATCTATGGAGGGTTGTGTTGACTTAAAACAACAGTGCAATTGCTTGAAAGGACTAATTTCTGTGTGCAAAGTCCAGAGCGGTAAGTACTCTGTTTCACACAATCATCTTTGTGGTGTAAACTGGTGTAAAACAGGAATGAATATGAGTGTCTAGCACAGCTCATGTTGTAAATGTGTGTCTTCTCTTCTGTAATTACTTACTTTCTCTCTGATTCTTGTTGCAGACCACAGCATGACCCAGCTTCTCATGTGACTCTTTCTCATCCCATTCCATTGCTTAGATCAGTCATTCTCAACCTATGGGTCCCCAGGCGTTTAGGCCCACAACTCCCAGAAATCCCAGACAGTTTACCAGCTGTTAGGATTTTTGGAAGTTGAAGGCCAAAACATCTGGGGACCCACAGATTGAGAACCACTGGCTTAGATGCAGGACCCATCTACAATGACCATTTAATGCAGTTGGAAGCAAGTTTCAAACTGGTGTCAAGACAACAAACTTCTCAGAAAGCACACAGAAGAAAGCTCTTAATGTGCATCAGTGATCTGTAGTTTGTGTAGTCACTATCTGGATCTAAAACTGATTCCAGAATTTCCAGTGTAAACATCTGCACAGCAAAAACATTTTCTTCAATACTGACTTGAAATTGAAGTGGTCAGAATAAAGAATGTTTTCAAAGCATTGTTGTCTGAACATATCTCCCTCTATGACCCACCTCGGAGGTTAAGATCATCGAGGGAGACCCTGCTCTCGGTCCCACCCTCTTCGAAAGCACGACTGGTGGGGACGAGATTCCTCCTCATCTTTGGAGCCTCAGCCAACACATATACATAGTAATGTGTAACAGGCAGGTACCTAGTACTTATTCTATTGAACAGAACAAATTTTCATTGAGCATCGCTCGAAAATTAATAACAAAAACAGGGACTCAGCCTTTTATTCACACTGCACCCAGATGAATCACACTGCTGCCTCCTTAAGAGTCAGGATCCTAGAGAAGCTCAGACCCAACCCTCAAATGGAGATTAGTGATCAATTAATGAGGTTGGAAAATTTGTGGATTTTACGTCTCAATTCAGAGTGGCCAGCTGGCCTCAATGACCCAATCTGTATCAGCTCCATCTTGTTATAAATCAGTTGGTTTCCCTGTGTTAGCACCTTTGGGTCACCCTACTCTCCACCGAGTGGGGTTATGTGTATCTGCACACCTGATATGGTATGTATAATGCTTTGTATCTCTGTAACTGGCTGTATATTAGTGTTCTTTATATACTTGTGGATATTGATTTCCTTTTATTACTTATGTTTGTAGTGACTACTGCTTGGGCCTAGCCTTTAGAGCCTTGAGAAAGGAGCCCACATATGATGCCCGAAACGGTCTAATGTGGCCGCGCTTGATTCAGCATTAAGCTGGCCGTCGGCTCTGCTACTCACCAAGCCCATGTGAGGAGAGGGAGCCACACCGCCTCCTCCCGCACACGAGTCCTGGGGAAATTTCCCCTCTATAGGCATCCATGCCTTTGTATAGACTACCCACTGTTTGTTTGTGAATCCGACCCACCCCTTTGGAGATCCCACTATCCCCTTCCGTGTCTTGGTTCCCGGGATTCCTGCCCGTGTAGCCCCGTTGGCGCGCCTTGCCACCAACCCGGCAAGAGGGGACGAGAGTTGGGAACTCTCGCAAACAGACGCCAGGGAGCACCGGGGATTTCCCATCAGGGATTCCCTCCTACACACGTCATCCACCGTCGCCTCCCTTGCGCCCCGTACGTGCTGACGCCATACCATATCGCCGCACGTCCACGACGTCCTTTGCGGGCCTACGTCATCCACGAGCGCCGCCCGTCACGCCGGACCGGCTCACGCCGCACTCCAGCAGCAACGTTTGCATCAGCCTTTTCCATCCACAGACGTCGCCAGGCACAGCCCTTAACTCCGTGCAAGTACATTGGGGGGCTGCTTTTCTGCGCCTTGTTTGCCTTAAATTGCATTTGCTATGAATATGCCATTATTGTATGTTTTATGTACCTGCTTTATTCACCAATAGAGTGCTATTTTCATATTTGTGGGGGTTGTGTCATTGCTTACTTGCATTGGGATACAGAGTCTATAACCATCTGGAAACCACACACTGTTGTTTTGTGCTTATTGTTATCAGCCTGCTCGTTTATCTTGTAAACTGGTGTAAAACAGGAATGAATATGAGTGTCTAGCACAGCTCATGTTGTAAATGTGTGTCTTCTCTTCTGTAATTACTTACTTTCTCTCTGATTCTTGTTGCAGACCACAGCATGACCCAGCTTCTCATGTGACTCTTTCTCATCCCATTCCATTGCTTAGATCAGTCATTCTCAACCTATGGGTCCCCAGGCGTTTAGGCCCACAACTCCCAGAAATCCCAGACAGTTTACCAGCTGTTAGGATTTTTGGAAGTTGAAGGCCAAAACATCTGGGGACCCACAGATTGAGAACCACTGGCTTAGATGCAGGACCCATCTACAATGACCATTTAATGCAGTTGGAAGCAAGTTTCAAACTGGTGTCAAGACAACAAACTTCTCAGAAAGCACACAGAAGAAAGCTCTTAATGTGCATCAGTGATCTGTAGTTTGTGTAGTCACTATCTGGATCTAAAACTGATTCCAGAATTTCCAGTGTAAACATCTGCACAGCAAAAACATTTTCTTCAATACTGACTTGAAATTGAAGTGGTCAGAATAAAGAATGTTTTCAAAGCATTGTTGTCTGAACATATCTCCCTCTATGACCCACCTCGGAGGTTAAGATCATCGAGGGAGACCCTGCTCTCGGTCCCACCCTCTTCGAAAGCACGACTGGTGGGGACGAGATTCCTCCTCATCTTTGGAGCCTCAGCCAACACATATACATAGTAATGTGTAACAGGCAGGTACCTAGTACTTATTCTATTGAACAGAACAAATTTTCAACCATAGCCCTTATAGCAAAAAACCCAATAACAACCCCATTGCAGCTTGTTACTGCATGAAATAACTGACTGCCAAATAATGTCTTAAAATGACTTTTTTACCCTTGGTTTTCCTTCTAGCTGACTCCAAAAACTTTGAAGCACTCTTACCTTTTTTGTTTTTTTACTAATATTATTGGACAGTAATAACATCTAGTCCTCCTCCCCCAGACATTATTTTTCCTACCACTTTTAAACCTAGAGAAACTAAAGATCAGAAAATGGGGTAACAGGAAATTTTGAAGGTCAAATGAAAATCACAAAATGTTTCATACTGGTGCCCTGATATACTGTTAGAAGCAGGTTTACCACTGAGAAAGGTTTTTTGCTACAATAAGAGAAAACAGTTATGAATAAAGAATGTTTTCAAAGCATTGTTGTCTGAACATATCTCCCTCTATGACCCACCTCGGAGGTTAAGATCATTGAGGGAGACCCTGCTCTCGGTTCCACCCTCTTCGAAAGCACGATTGGTGGGGACGAGATTCCTCCTCATCTATGGAAATCCCTCCCCAGTGAAATTAGATCCACCCCATCCCTCCTGATCTTCAGGGGGGAAATGAAAACATTGCTCTGGGATAAGGCTTTTAGTCAGCAATGAGAGTAGTGCAATATGTGAGTACAAATCAACATAATGATGACTTAGACTGGCCCTGGAATACAATTTGGATCATGTTATTTAAGTGGAGGTATTAATGCTATGTTTTAATGGTTTGGGTTTTAATGTTTATATTGATTGATTGATTGATTTAATAATATATGGCATTGATTGTTGCCTTTGTAAGGCTGCCCTGAGTCCCCTTGAGATTGAGAGGGGTGGGATATAAATGTGGTAAATAAAATAAATAAATTCATTCAATACTATAGAATGGTCCAGTGATAGAAGAGAGCTCAAGGTATTAGGAGTTTTATCTAACAAGGTCTGTCAAATAGCTATAAATCATCAGACAGAGTGGTAGCAATCCTAAAAAAATACTAAAATAGCCACATTGGATGTAGTTTGCAAAGCACAGACATCGACAAAAAAGGAAGTAAAAGAGCCATCTTTTATCTTTCAAGAAATGTGACTATCACATCATTTGACTATCACATCAATTGTGTGCATCGCAAAGAATAGTTAATGTTTAGCATGGACACGATATAGCTTAAAGGTTTCTTAAAGTTCTCATTTGATGTTCAGTTCTCTTCAGTTTCCAATCTAGCTGGTTGCAATTAAAATATTTATTTCAGTTGGAGGCGAGGCAAATTTTCTACTCTGCAAGGTTTCACCAAGGTAAAGACAGCCAACTGGTTTGATGATAATTTCCCTAAGGGCTGGGTGAGTAAGTGGATACGTTTCTTCATTTGGTTTGGTGGGGGGAAACCGTTAAGTTCAAGGAAAGTACTTTTGGTGCTTACTTGGTGAATACAACACAACAAAAACTTGAGAGGCCTGGGTTGTGGAAGATAAGACCATCGCTTTTCAACAGATTTTGTTTTTGTAACAAAAAATGCTTAGTTCCCACTGAATCACAACTTCTACAGATTTGTTGAAAATATAAAGTGTGCTTGTCATGAGAAATTCAACATAGAAACACTGTTGTGTAACAAAAGTACTATCCTGTGGAAAGTTGAGAGATTTGGTTATACTATTGGGGCCACTTGATATACAGTTCAAGCAAATTTGGTGTTCTAAAGAGAAGTATAACAAAAATTGAAGAAGACTTATAATTGGTAAGAGTGCTCTTTTGTTCCAAAATAGAATAGCTCAACCTGTAAAAGTTGCTGTAGAGTGTGAGTTAGAATACAATATAAGATTCATGGTATAGGGGTGGAGGGAAAGGGGAAGAATAATATTAATTGGCACATGTTTTCACAGGTGTTTTTGAAAAGGGAGGAAAAGAGGAAATAATGAGTGCCTGTAGTTTTTTGCTCCTTTTGAGCCTCTCCAGCTTATGCTTAAACGCTAACCCCGGAATCAAAGTGAAGATTACTGAAGAAGGTTTGCATTTTGGTGAGTTGCAAAGTTACATGTTCAGCATCGTAACTTGATGAGGGAAAGAGGATATTATTTTAGGTAGCTGGTTACATTGGCTTCAATATGTTGTGTGCCCTCATATCATTTCTGACTTATGGTGAACGTAAGGCAACCTTATCATGGGGTTTTCTAAGGCTAAGTGTACATGATTGTCCCAAGGTCGCCCAGTGGGTTTCCATGGCCGAGCAGGTAATTGCTCTCCAGACTCATAGCTCATCTCATAGTCAAATTTAACTAGTCCTCTGACAAAAATGATTTTCTTTTTCTGGCAGGGAGATGCAAAATGAAAAGCTACACCCAGTTGTGGTTCATGCCCTGCCAAAAATTGGCACCCAAGTTCCCAACAGATTACTTTTGAGTGACCTCCTCTTTAGCTCACCAGGTTCTATTTTGCGTCCATAACTAAAGTGGTTTTGCTTTTAGCCTTAATATTAAAACTTATTGACTAAGCATCAAGTAGTGATTAAGCTCAGATGGCAAGCTAATGGGTTATACTGCAGTATGACCATCTCATGACATGAAATTCTTTCCGGCCTTTTAAAAATGCACTTTTGGAAGATGGGAAAAACCTTGTAGAGAACAATGCATTCCCCTTAATACTATCTGTTATGAGTACAATTCTTGTCAACAACACTCCCTATCATTTGGAGCTTTTGAGTCATCTTCAAGAGCAGCCCCATGGTTACTTTGCGTAATCAGGCTTGGAGGTGACCTGAATGAGCATAGCAAGGTCAGGCCATTCTAAAGGTAGATAAACTTCTGCTTTAGTCAAATGAAATCCATATTGACCAATGGAATTAAAGTGGAATGTGCTTTAAAATATAATTTGCATTTTTCTTTATGCACCACATATTTTCATCCAAACAGAAAGTGAATTGAAATCATGTGCTTTTGTAGGCATGCAGGTTGGACTAGAGCTCCTGAAACAAAGATTAAAGGAAGCCATCTTTGAGGACTGGCATGGAGAAGATATGTCTGGATTTAGTGGATATAATTACACAGTCTCAAAGTAAGCAATGTTGTTTACATACATGGGATCTTTAGCACTGAGGAAATTATTGCTTTACAGCAACAAAATAGAGATGGAATGAAAGATATGGAACTTCACATCCAAGATGCTGTTACGGTATTATTCAGTAAGTCCTTACCAAAAGGCCAGGATCCTTTAAGAGCATTTATTCACAGAAAAACCCCACTTCCATTCAGCAAAATGTTCCTGCCATGTTAATTATGTGTAAGTCGCCCGGAGCACTGACGTGGAGGGCGACTCATAAATAATAAAATCAATCAATCAATCAAATCAATCAATTAGTTTTTTCTTCTTTGCAAGTTCTGCTTTTATATTTATTTCTGTTTAGTAGTGTTTGGCACTACTAAATGATGAATTGTCCCATATTTTAGCCCTCTTTTTACATTCCTATGAAGAAGAAATGTGAAGAGAAGAAAGGTACAATTTTGCCCATCCTTAATCACACACTCTGTGGCTTATTTTCCTATAAAGGAAAAGAGAAGCAAAGGTAACCAATAAATAAAATTGTGGTCATCCCTTCCAACCATACTCAAAATTATGCTGAAACACTATCTGTCCAGTTCTGGGTACTACAATTCAAGAAGGACATTATCAAGCTGGAATGTGTCCTGAAAAGGACAACCAAATAGAAAAAGGTATGGAAGCCAAGCCCCATGAAGAATGGTTTAGGGAGCTGGGTATGTTTAGCTTGGAGAAGAGAAGATTGAGAGGTACATGATTGCCATGTTTAAGTGTTTGTAAGGATGTCATATTGAGGAGGGGACAAACTTGTTTTCTGCTGCTCCAGAGACTAGAAGCAATGGAATTAAACTGCAGGAAAAGAGTTTCCATCTAAACATTAGGAGCAATTTCCTGATGGTAAGAGCTCTTTGACAGTCATATATACTGCCTTGGAGTTTGGTACAGTCTCCATCTCTATCAGGATTGTGTATTCCAGCATGGCTGGAAACAGGATGGTCCTTGTGGTCTCTTCCAACCCAATTATTCTATTAACTACTGACAATACAGAAAACAGTCAAAGAAATTAAGAGACAAATCTCCAATTGCTAATAATTGGTCATTGGTTTTATTTTTCTTTAAAAACCCTAACATTTTGTGGTTTGCAGGATAAAAATCCAGCATGTTCAGTTCCCCGGAAAGTCACTGTTTCTCATACCTGGCACTGGGATGAAGCTACTGATTCATGATGCTTTGGCAATTGCTACTGCAGACTGGAGATTTTCCACCTGGTTACTGTGAGTATAATAGGGAAGGGTGAACTAGACATGTATAGACTCAAAAAAGTAAAGTCATCTCTCAACATTTGGTGGGTTAGGGGCACAAGACCTCTGTGAGAGTGAAAAACCATGAATAAATAAATAGCTTTTTTAAAAACCAGAGATGATACTCTTTATGAATTTCTAGGTCTTCCAGCATGACTGTAGGGGTGACTTCCACTGGAAGCAGACATTTGAATTGCACTGGATTGCCTAGAGCAGGGGTGCTCATTAGGTAGATTGCGATCTACTGGTAGATCTCATAGGGCGTCCTGGTAGATCACAGGCAGGGTGGGAGGAAGGCTCAGTCCCACCCCGCAGGCTCCCGACGCTGCCCAAGTGCTGCCGGCCCTGGGTTATCTGAGGTCCTTTCCACACAGTTGAACAAAATCCCATGTTATCTGCTTTGAATCAGATTATATGGCAGTGTGGATTCCGAAAACCCAGTTCAAAGCAGATATTATGTTATATGTTTCACATTTTTGTAGTGGGTAGGTAGATCATTTTGACTTGGTTGTTTTATAAGTAGCTCGCATGCTGAAATAGTGTGAGCATCCCTGGCCTAGAGAGTGAACTTCTCTTTAGAAATCTCTAGGTATTTCAGCAATTGAACTTGATTTTTTAAAACTCAGGGTTCTTTTTGGGCATTTATTTGTTTGTTTTGTATCCACCCTTTCTCCCAAAATGGATCCAAGGAAAATTTACAACAAATTAGAACAAAATGTTGATTAAAATATCAGAGTTTGAAAGCAGGAATTGCTATTCAATGAACAATTCTTTTAAATTATAGCAATAAACTGTTCAGGTTAACGAACTGTGTTTTTTAATAGCAGCAGAAGTTCAGGAAAACTGAAAGTCTGCCTTACAGGGGTGTCTATCTCTGCTGCTGCAAAAGTGTCAGAGGATGAGGATGGTCACCCAAAGTTGTTGCTTGAAAATTGCATTGGAAATGTTGATGGTATTGATATCCAGCTTGATGACACATCTAGGTAAGGCAGAAAAAAAGTTTTATCTGATTTGTGAGAGGAATTAGATAATGATATAAGGTTATTTTTTCCTGGATAAAATAATATATGGATGTTTCATGATTCCATATAATCACAACCAATTTGCTCAAATGCTAACTTCAAAAATACAAAAATGTTTCTGATCCTCACAATAAACCATGCAGAATACATTAAGCTTGCTTTTCAGCCATGGTTATCAGGATTTCCATGAAAAGCCATACCATATACATTCGGCTACTATAAAATAATCCTTCATGATCAGATGGGAACGTTTCCTGAAGGTCCTTTCTGAAGATGTTATTTTGTCATACCTTTTGCTCTTTTCCTATAGACAGTCAGAGAAATAACATAATCCGCCTTCCTTTAACACCTGCATTAAACTTTCTGAGAGGATGTCATAAGTGAATTGAAGTATGAGAGTAGATAGCTCTTCCCACTGCCCTAGCTTTTCCCATTTCATCAAATTGTCACAGAAGATCCAGCAATTCCCATGCCACTAAGTCAATGGTTCTCAAATTTTGGTCCTCCGGGTGTCTTGGACCTTCGACTCCTGTTGGAACAATGCCTTCAACTTAGAAATGGAAATGAGCACCAACCCCCAGAGTCGGAAGCGATTGGACTTAATGTCAGGGGAAAACCTTTACCTTTACCTGGTCAAGCTGGTAGGGATTTCTGGGAGTTTAAAACAACCGGAGGACCAAAGTTTTGGAACCACTGTACTAAAATAATGTCAAAAAGCATTGTCATTTAAGGCACCCATCCCACTAGGACAATGGGCAACCTTGGGCTGACAAAAAACATCCAAGGAGAAAGTTTGAGCATCAAAAGTAATAAAAGAGCTTAGACCTCTGAGACCTATTCGTGGAAGAAACTAAAAAGGAGCAGTCATGGCAAAGTAAAATTAAACTGGACAAAAACAGTTGTTTTGTCCATAAGGGGTTATGCACAGGGCCGTAGCCAGGATTTTGTTTCGGGGGGCTGAGTTTGGTTTGGGGGGGCTGAGACTGGGTGGAAGAGGGTCTACCCTAGCAAACCTTTTGTATTGTTATCCCAATAACCCCATTAATGTGGGATATAATGAGCATGGTGATCAGATTATGATATGAATAAACATAACAGTTTAAATAATGTACCAGTAAGGCCTTTTCACGGGCCACCCTGAGAATTTGGGGGGGCATAGCCCCCGGCTACATGCCTGGTTGTGCATGTACACCTTAAAGGGGGAACATCATGAAATTCCCAATCATCCACAACTGATGCAACTCTGATGCAGTAGAAGCAATCTCCATAGTTAGAAAGTGGAGAACAGCAGGTGCCATCCAGTCAGCCAGCATAGCGAACAGACTAATTGGAATTTATGTTCAAGAACTATAGGAGATTCCCATCCATGCTCCATAATTATGAGATTAATTTTTCTTGGTGGTTCCACAACAAATCTTATATTTAGATTTTATTTAGGAAAGGTTTGTGGTTAGGTGGTAAGCAAGATAGTTACTTCCAAAATAAATAGCATTAGCGCCTTTTATTAACAAACTACAAGGCCTTAACTTGGAATGTTTTCCTGACCCACTTTGAAGGCCCACAACAGTTTTGTACTTGACCAGATACCTCCACAGCTTCTTTTTTGCATCAAAGTGTGTAATCCTCAGAAAGCAAAACCTTTGGAAGGGGGAGGGGGATAGAAAGTTAAATGTGGAGTGGTTTTAAGCAAAAAGTTGATAGAACACTCTAACCAGAATATGGATCACATACAAGATTGAGCCTTTATTACTGTTTTTCATACAAAATCTAAATGTCTGGTTTGAGAATGTGTTCATTAAATGTTTGAATAACATAACATAGAGACTGCCATGAATGGTCCTCTATGCAAAAACCCCATGTATAGAACTACAGGTTGAGTTTCTCTTATCTAAAATGCTTAGGACCGAAAGATTTTTAGGTTTGGTTTTTTAATTGTTATTAGAATACATCTGTATTTGCATATACATAATGAATGAGGGATGGTCAGGAAAGGTGGCTAGTTGCTAGTCCAGTCTCCCCGAGGAGCTCTGCCAGAAGAAAGAGAAGAAGGGGAGGACTCCTTTTCATAAGACCTCTGTAAAAAAGTAAACATCCCAAATGTTTTTGTGGCACTTTTTTAGCAAATCAGCTGGGAAGGAAAACTCCTCCGCTTTCCTGTCCCTCGTGAGTTGTCTTCGTTCTCTTTGGGATGTATAGCCAGTCAACACACCACCTGGCAATTTCCAGGATGCTCACCTGCCACCTGTAACCATTGATGAGGCAGAAAGCCAGCATCTGTGATATCTGGGTTTTTTTACAGAATCTCCTCCCTCCTTCCTCTTTCGCTCTTTCCCTCATCAGGTCTCAGCCCGGGGGGCTCACCTAGACATGTGACTACTAGCCCCCTTTCCCCATAGGTGGAAGGACCAGGATTTATTGCATTATTAATGCTTGCAATATCTATAATTTCACTTCTTTCCCTTTTTTCAGGTGGTTTTATAGACTCCTTGTTAATTTATTGGAAAGGCCTCTTCGCAACAACTTCAACTCAAATGTAAGTCTTCAAGAACCTTTCTACAGTATCTTTTCCCCAGTAAAATGTCCCTTACCTTTCTTTCAAATTCAACTAAAAATAAGTAAATACAAGACATCTGCAAACTTCAATACATGTAAAATGTTTGTGTAGTTTGGAGTTTGACATTAAAGACATTTTGTGTAACTTGACATTTAATGTGGTGTTGAAATTCCAGTATGTTGAATGTATGCATTTAATAATACTGTTTTTATAGGACAACATAATAGTACAGGCAATAAGAACTTTTCCAGTTTAGTTTTCTGGTGATTTGTTATTTTCAAGGAGCTAAAATGTTTCCATGATTAGAATAACAAACATAAATAGATAATTTCAACAAATATAATCATAATGATAATGGTAATAGTTATAAGGTATGTTTGGTTTTTTGAAAAAATGTTTTCCCAAGCTGTATATGTCAGATCTGTGACTGTAAGCGAAGATTTTGATTTATACTCGTTTTAGGAGCCACATATATACCTTACAGGACATTGTGCATATATAGAGCCAGTTCAGCAATTCCAAAATGTTCCCAGTCAATATATTCAGAAACTGTTTCGTATTTATCTCCCTTTATCGTTCAGATAAATTCCTAGTATTTATTTATCAATTTCCCTCTCTACACATGATTTTCTTTATGTTAATACATTCTCTTTGACTGATTTTGACTCATTACTAGGATAATCATTTTGATGTCTTAGCCAGTTTTTCAGAAGTCCCTTCAAGAATTGTAGAATGTATTTTCCCAATGCATTAAAGCTGATGTTTTCTTTATAATGTGTGATAAAGCATCAGCTTTATATAATGAAATGAGTTTTTAAAGGCATGTGTTATGTATTTCTCTGATTTTAATTGACATTGTCCATTATGGATAATTATATTTTAAAATAATTGTTATCCTGGGTATTCAAGATAAAGCAAGCTAACAAAGTAAAAAAAAAAAGACAGGATCATTGATTCTTTGTACCCAACCTGTGAATTGAGCACTGATCAGATTAATGTATTTTTAGTTGTGTCCAAGCATTTATTCGGAGATCGAGCGTTTTAATGCAGAACTGAAACAGCATCAAAGTAAGTTGCAACTGCATCTTCACTGATATTTTGGGAAGTCCTTTTGGCTATGCAACTAATGAGAATCCCCATAATTGCATGTTCACTTTCTATACGATAGACCTGTGCATGACAACAACCCATTACCAGGTCCACATATGTGAGGACACTGATTGAATTTTATTTTTAAAAATTAAGATCTATTTCCTAGGATAGGGAAAGGAAAACACAGAATTTACAGAGATTTTTAAAAGGTAATTTATGAAGGCATTGCATTATTTATCATCATTTTGATATAATAACAATAAACTATGATAGTTGTGGCCATTTTTCATAATTCTGCAATTACAACAGCAGTTGGACTACCTAGGAGAAAAAAATGTATGTTTCCTAGTAATTACCTGTACCCTGTTTGAGTGCTGGAAATTTTTTTGTATTTATTAAGACAATGACTTGAAGATTGTACAACACTAGATAGAAAATACACTATTGCTGCATGGGGTTCAATCGCCTTCTCTCCTTAGACTGTGTCTGGCATAGCCCTAAGAGTGATACAGTTATGCCCCTGGATTTTGTCTGCTCTTGATATTTGTTGTTATTATTATTACTATGCGAAAAGGTCCAACCTATGGTGACACTATCATAAGGTTTTCATGGCAAGATTTATTAAAATCAGGTTTGCCATTGCCTTTCAGAAAGGCTAAGAAGATGTGAGTTGCCTAATGGCATCCAGCATATTTCCATGGTTGAGTAAGGGTTCAAACCCTAGTGTTTCAGAGCGCTAGCTCACACTGGTTCACTTGACTTGTAAGTAACTAAAACAAATATTTCCAGTCTGGCCAATTTTTCAGCCAAGAGTGGCATGTAAATAGTATGCCCCCATTTCAGATAAAGCAATTTATGACTTGGAAAAATGCACATTTTGCCCAAACTATTTTTTGAAAATCAATTTTCAGCACCTGAGGTATCTAAGTGTGTACTGGGAGGGAGGGCACAGAAAAGGATTTTTCCTATCCTGATCTGCAACAAATATTGAGTAAAAATAACTGACTGGATGTTTGTATCACATTTGCGTGATTATTCTTGTATAGATAGTAATCAAACTTATTCAGGTGTTATTTTTATTTGCTGTGGTTGCAATTCTAAGTACAAGACCAAAAAACCCTCTCCTGAATGTATGGCTCTTTAACAGTACACAATTATAGCACGGTGATTCTATTTGATGTAATCAAGAGCTCTAATTCCTCACCAAACTGCAAACCTCAGGATTCCAATATATTAGTCATGAGAGTTGAAGCAGAATCATAGTCCCTTATTCCATATGATTTGGAATATGTGATATATGCAGCTTGAAAACATTCAATTTAACTTTAAAAGGGTCTTATTCTACTAATTGCACCACCACAAGAAGCATTATCAGAATGATTTTGAATCCTTTTTTATCTGGTTATATGGATATCTTTATCTTATAATATCTTTTTTTGTCCCCTAATCTTAACAGGCCGAATCCAGCTTGATGCATTTGCAGTAATAGACTACTCTTTGGTAAAGCCTCCATCTATTTCACTGACATCCGTTAGTGTGGATTTTAAGGTAACATGTTAATCTAACATATTTATTTATTTATTTATTTCCAACATTTCTACCCCGCTCTTCTCTACCCCCGAGGGGGGACTCAGAGCGGCCTAACAAAAGGCACAATTCGATGCCAACATAATAAATACAATATAAAACCAAAAACATACAGCATTAAAACACATTAAAATACAATTAACATTAACACATCATACACATTTTCTTAAGTTAAAAACAGTATTTCGTCCATAACAGGAGCATTGAGCCATATCCATCAACTTGCTCTTACATATTTTCAGGAACTTCATAAAGATAACTTTGTTCATCATTTGAATAAATTACAGAAGTTTGACTAAGTTGGCATTACTTAAATGAAATGATACACTGTATCAATCAAAACTAGCATTTCCAATATCTGCAATGAAAGGTCATCCTTAGTTATCAGTAAAGCTTTGGCCATTTCAAGCATAATTTCAAGAGCTGGTATGACTACCTGACATGTCTTTATCCCCAAGTTTTTGGATTCTGAGAACCTTAATATTTTATTCTTCATGTCATTCTTTTCAGGGGGCCATCTACCCAGCAGTGAACAGAACACAGCTTTCTTTTGAACCGGACCCTTTCCTTCTCCCAAACACAAGTGACTCTATGCTCTATATAGGAATCTCAGAATATTTCTTTCATTCTGCTTCACTGGCTTATTACACTTCTGGGGCTTTTGACGTTTCTACTGAAAAGGAGGTAAGAATAAGCTATGTAGGATTAATACTATCTTTCAAAGAAAATGATCGTAAGTGGAGGCAATGATCTGTTTTTCTATGGAACAGTACTCCATGCATGAGAATCTCATTGCCAAAGTGGTTGGCTTCAGTTTGTTGAGGGAACAAAGGACATGAAAAAGATGAACTCTGAGCCCCCAAAAATTACACTACAAAAGATTCCCAAGACTCTGCAGTTGCTTCATTTGTCCAGCTCTAGAAGCTAGACCTTCCTCTCTCTAGGTCTGTTCTCCAGAACCATCTCCAAGGACGGCTCTACACAGACTATTTATCCTGAATCCGGGGAATATGATTGCTGCCAGATCCATCTCAGAACCAGTCCAATTGCTTACCTAGGTCCAAAGTTACTGTTTGCTCTGGATTCTTAATTCTCTGGTTAATGTGGTTCAAAGCCATATTAAGCAGCCTTGGGCTGTATTGATCCAAATCAGCGCCATGCTTTATTTAGTTGCAACAGAGCTCATTTACCCAGCCCCTGAGATAACTTGTCAATGTAGATGTGGCCCAAAAGTGACTTTATCAAAGCCAGGTAGCTGAAACAGGATTATCCTCATTGTTAGGCAGTCGTGCAGTTTCTCCAAACAGATTTTGGATGTCAAAAAGATGCAGTAAATTCCTAGTTATTTATTCTGTTATTATATTGTTGTTGTTTTTTATTTACGTCTGGCAGTTATGCCCATTGACTTGAGTCAATATTGAGCCCCCAGTGGCACAATGGGTTAAACCCTTGTGCCAGCAGGACTGAAGACTGACAGATTACAGGTTCAAATCTGAAGAGATGAGCTCCCTCTGTCAGCTTCAGCTCCCCATGCAAGGACATGAGAGAAGCCTTCCACAAGGATGGTAAAACATTAAAACATCCAGGCACCCCCTAGGCAACGTCCTTGTAGACGGCCAATTCTCTCACACCAGAAATGACTTGTAGTTTCTCAAGTAGCTCCTGACACAAAAAAACCCTGTTCTTCTTTGGGCAGCCTCATGTCTTGAGCCAGTTTTCAACAGAGTGGGTACAGACCTGTTCAGTACCAGAAGTTTTCTCTGAGAATCTGTTGTTTGAAATGCCAACTTGACAACAGTAATTCTGAAATTCTGTTGCCCCCATCCTATTGTTGGAAGAACATGCTTGTTTGTGGCTTTAGATTTCTCTAGTCTGAAAATACCTAGTTTCCTTTTTGTTGAGGAAAAGGGTATCATTCGGAATGCCACATACAAGCATTGGGGTTATGTCATACCCTTCCTCAGAACATGGGATTGATCAAGAGCAACTGACAAAAAGGAGCCGTTTAGATGGTTTCTGAGCAAGCACGGGGCAAGACCCTCCTTGTGTACTAGTCCTAGTTGGCAACAATTTTCAATTTTAAGGTGGAAATAGGAGATGCATTAGTAGACATTAGTTAGTATAGCCCTCCTACAATCCAAAATAGGCATGACTGTGGCCTTGTGATGTTTCAGCTTCAATTTCTTGCCATTGGCTGTAATCTGTTGGTTTAGGCAATCAAGATCTTCAGCCCAACATCTGCTATTCTTTTAAAGCGTTCCATCAAATGTATACGCCTCGGCAAAACGCAGTAGAGTTCTCTCTGCAAGAATTGGTTGTAAGCTAATAAGCAAACCAAATCAATGCATTATTCAAAACACACACATTTGTTTCTCATTACATTTTATTTTAATTCTCAGCTTTCCGCTTACTTCAGGTTAACTACAGAGACTTTCAACAATATCATTCCCACAGTAAGTTCTTTTATGTTTGTTTATTTATTTATGCTATTTCTATCCCGCCCATATTTGCCCGAAGGTGACTCAGGGCAACGTACAAAGTCGGCACAATTCGATGCCATATATAAAATACAAACATTGATAAAAATCAGAGAAAGAAACACTGCAGTTCATTTAAAACCATAAAACAGTGAACAATAAAAAGTTTAAAAACTATGTCTTCTTGTTCAAATCCTCATCTGTTCCATCATCTTAGCCGTTCCTGGGTCATTTTCCGATATAAGTTTGTCTGGTTATGCTGAGGTTCCAAATGCTTGCTCGAAGAGCCAAGTTTTCACTTTTTTTCCAAAAGGTCAGGAGGGAGGGGGCCGATCTAATATCCCTAGGCAGGGAGTTCCACAACCAAGGGGTCAAACAGAGAAGACCCTGTCTCTCGTTCCTGCCAGACGTGCTTGTGAAGCAGGTGGGATCGAGAGCAGGGCCTCCTCTTCCGATCTCAAGTTCCTGGTGGGTTCGTAGGAAGAGATGCGTTCAGATAGATAAGCTTATTATCCGAAAACATATTCTTCTGCAGTTCCAAGAGTTCTAACCAAGAATGAGTTGTACTATCAAAGTTTATAAAGCAAATAAATAAATAAATTCATCCTCAATATTTTTGTTGTTTTTCAATTCTATAGGTTGCCTTTTATTATGGGGTATCTCATCCAGTAATGATGAATCTAACAGCTACAGCGGCACCTGTGATCAGTCTTCGCAATGGTAGATTTCTCCTTGAGCTGTCTGGCTCCATGGATGTGCTGGTAGTTCAGCCAAATTTCACAACCAACTCCATGTTCACCTTGAACATAGTGAGTACAACATAACAAATTCACTCCCTTTGGGCTTTTTCACCTGCAAGAATCTTTGATACTTGAGTTGCCATCAAAACGTAGTATTCCAAAGTGACACAGCTTGATTATGTTTATTTATATCCTGCTTTTTCTCTTCACAAAGGAGACTTAAGAATACTTGAGCAGGCAATACCATACTAGCTGGATGGATAGATACCTAAGAATATAAAGAGAACTGAATCAGAACAAATATATAGTCTAGCTTTCTGTTCCCTCAGAGATCAAACAGATGCCGCTGTGAGTCCCCCCTCGGGGGTTGAGAAGAGCGGGGTAAAATCCTGAAATAAATAAATAAATAGATGCCATAAGCAAAATAGGATTTCCTTTCTGATTTTCCCCACAAAGTGATAATCAATTCAGATGTGTTCTGCCTCATATAATTATGATTAGGAACCATGATCATTTTGTTTTCCAAAAATTAGCTTCCTGTTGTTTATTGTCTTGTTTTCGTTGTTTTCCACCCCATGTGCCCTTTTCAATTTTGTTAAAGTTTCATTATTCAAAAACTTCTTAAAAATTTAATAGAAGAGTGGATTTTCCAAATGTTTAGTTATGTAAATATTTTGGAAAAGAAAGACAAATGAGATGAAAAAGGAAAGGAAATATGATGCCTAAGTAAACACACCTTTCTCATTTTGCTTTGCAAAAAGCTTTGATGTTGTATTGTCGAAGGCTTTCATGGCCGCAATCACTGGGTTGCTGTAAGTTTTTTGGGCTGTATGGCCATGTTCCAGAAGCATTATCTCCTATTTTGCCTGCATCTATGGCAGGGATCCTCAGAGGTTGTGAGGTCTGTTGGAAACATGGAAAATGGGGTTTATATATCTGTGGAATGTCCAGGGTAGGAGAAAGAACTCTTGTCTGTTTGCGGTAGGTGTGAATGTTGCAGTTGGCCACCTTGTATAGCATTTAAAGGCCTTGCAGTTTCAAGGTCTGGCTTCTTACTGTCTGGGGGAATCATTTGCTTTTTTCGTGTCAGGAATACCTTGAGATTAGCTAAACAAAAGATTCCCCCAGGCAGTAAGAAGCTAGACCTTGAAAACTGCTAGGCCATTAAATGCTAATCAAGATGGCCAGTTGAAACATGTACACCTACCTCCAACAGACAAGAGTTCTTTCTCCCACCCAGAACATTCCACAGATATATAAACCCTATTTTCCTAGTTTCCAACAGACCTCACAATCTCTGAGGATGCCTGCCATAGATGCAGGCGAAATGTTAGGAGATAATGCTTCTGGAACATGACCATACAGCCCGAAAACCTTACAGCAACCCAGTTTTGATATTATTGCCTTGTTGTAAAAGAGGAGTATGATAAATGTAGACTTTTCTCCCAATATAGACAGCCAAAGCCCACATCGACCTGATCATATTTGAAAAGAATCTGATACCTACGTTATGTCTGGACAGGTAATGTTTGGTTGGATTTTTTAACCAACTGTATTTGTGAAGGCCCCTTGAGATAAAACAATTGAAGTTGCTATTCTCTTTAATATAATATCTCAATTAAATTATTGTTTAAATCAAGGCTACTACTAATATTAAAATCTTCTAACCCTTAACGTGTTTCTGTCTTGCTTCAGGTGGGCAATACAAACCACAGATTTTGCTAGAGTTTAATCAAAATCAAAACATTATCTTGTTTGATCATAGTAATTTAATCACCAAGTTTTTAAAAATGGGATGGGAGACTTGTGTTAGTTTTCATAGGGAGTCAATGCTTTTCAGATAGATGATTGGTTACAGCTGTAGAAATTTATCCCCCAGCGAGCATCTGGTTCCAGGTGTCAGTAAATTAACCAATGAATGCCCTTATCCAATCAGCAATGTTCGGGAACCATAATGACAGAACCAACAGAGCACTCAGGTTTGGCCTTCAATGCTATTTAAAGGAAAGGAGTAACCAGCTCTAGGACCAGTGTCACATAAGTGCTGTTAATACAAAAACGTTACATTGAGTAGAAGTTCTATCAGTCCTGGCTGGCAATGATATGTGATCCTGGGAGTGTTAGGTGAACAATGTCTAGAGGACTATAGATTGCCTCACTCTAGCATACAGGACTCACTCTGAAACTTTTCTTTTTCTTTCACAGCTTTGAACTCTCCTTGGCTCACTCCACTATTGGTTACTTCAAGGTAAATTTTAGCCTATAGGAAAAGCAAACTGCAGAAAATAAACTCAGGTGTAGCTTTTGATAAACAATTTCATTGAGTGAAAATGTGTTTCTTAATTTGACTTAGGCTTGCAATTTGTATGGTGGGGTTCTTTTGGTGATTGACTTTTTATTACTCCTTTTCTTCCAATTTTTCTTTCCCTCCATTTTCTTTCTAAACATATTTCATAATTCACAGACTACTACAAGTATACAGTGATCAGCGGCTTAGGCATCAGATGTTCCATAACAAAATTCCCATAATAAATTCCACAAAATAATTATACAGGAGCTTGCTTGCTTTCTTAGAAAATTCTCAGAGATCGCTCCCAGTGATCATAAAACTGTCAATCACATAAAGAAAACAAATCGCTGGGGGGGGGGGTGTCCCATTACTTACCCAACTTTTCAATTCTTCTTTGAGCTGTCACATTTTCTTTAACATTTCAGGCTTCAATTATGAAGAATTTCATGTCTTATATTTTACAAAAAGGAATAATTCCAGCAGCCAATGGTACGTATAGTGCTTGGATTGCCTTCTCATTTCTGCAAATTATAAAAATATTTAAGGAAAATTGCATATATTTTGTTTCTTGCTCCTTCATGGATAATATAAACATATTCATAACAAGAAATGAACCAATGTTATTCCAGTATGTTTATAAACTACTTCTTGATTAATTGGAGCGTAGTTCCATCTATGCACACTACTAAAAATAATTGATTTAAAGGGCCATGTGTGCATATTAACTGACAAACACTGTTTATTTCCTCCTCTCTCCATTATGTGATTACTATATTTTTCCAAATAAGTCCACTAGTTTGTGATTCTGCTATATACAGACCAGAAATTGTATTGGCTCAGGCTGATGATTTGAGATGCTGAGTCCGGAAATTCCTGGAACAATTCACACCAGTGACTACTTTGTTGTACTTGTATTATGTAGTTATAGAGAAATCTTTGTTTGGTATATAACTACATAATAAATTTCAGGAAATATCAAGATTTTCCAATAATTTTTTATTGTGCCTACATATTCCTATGTTTGCATCCAATCTATTTCTTGAAATATCCCAGGTTTACTATAAGTCATTTGTAATCGGGTGTTTGTCCTCGAGTTACATATCACTTTTCAAAAATGAAAACACACACATATACTTGTTTACGCAGTAATACACAAATTGGGATCCATTTTTAAATTGAACCTATGAGCATTACTGTACCCATGACTAGAAACTGTGCTATTATTTTTTTCATAATGGTTACTTTAACAAAACTTTCTTGTTTTAAAGTCAATCTGAAGGATGGGATCCCTCTCCCTATCTTGGACACAATGGTTCTTGTGCAGCCTGTTGTTACAAT
The DNA here is from genome assembly GCA_030556195.1 of Anolis apletophallus. Classification (NCBI taxonomy): domain Eukaryota; kingdom Metazoa; phylum Chordata; class Lepidosauria; order Squamata; family Anolidae; genus Anolis; species Anolis apletophallus. The sequence continues at coordinate 105,940,722 of JARBWK010000009.1, forward strand.
GCACCAGGTGAGGTTTACAATACAATCTTTATTTATTTACAGTATTTATATTCCGCCCTTCTCATCCCGCAGAAGACTCAGGGCGGATTACAATGCACATATACATGGCAAACATTCAATGCCATTTAGACATACAACATATATAGACAGACACCGAGGCATTTAACATTCCAGCTATTCTGGCTTCATGAGGATATGCTCAATTCCAGCCACAAAGTGACACCGTCCACTTGTGACACCAAGTCCTTGATAGAGTACTTCCTTATTCTTACGCACGCTGCTGGAAGGTTTTTATGATGTCATAAATTAGTTAAATTAGCCTCACCACATAAAGCAGTACCTAAATTGTGTAATTGGATTGTTTTAATCTGTTATTGGTTGATATGTTGTAAACCGACCTGAGCCATTTGGAAGGACGGTATACAAATCGAAACAATAAATAAATAAATAAATTTCCTACTGGACAGATGCAACTGTCTTTCAGGCTGCATAGGTCGATAGCAAGCTAGACTATTAATGGTCAGGAGCTTACTTCGACCCAGGCAGGCTTCAGACTCAGGACCTCTTGGTCAGTAGTGATTTATTGCAGCTGTCTACTAACTAGCTGCGCCACAGCACAGTCCTTTATGTCTATGTATCTAGAGAGAAAACAAACATGCTCATTAGCATGTGACTAGGATATACAGTAGAACCTCTACTGAAGGACATCCCAACTTAAGAGCATTTTGAGTTAAGAGCTAGCATGAGAGGTAACACTAGCACAAGAGTAGTGGGCTTTAGGATGCCAAGGGAGCAGCCTCTGTGCCCTGTGCTCTTGTCTGCTTTGGGAAATTGCTGTCCTCTTTGTTCTTGTCCACTTTGAGGAACGCTGGGTAAGTTGATTTTGTGTGGCTTTTATTCCTGGTGTGTTTGTCTTCATAAAGAGAGAGAGGGAGATCAGGAGAAGGTTGGAATGAGTAGAGTATGAAGAAAATGAAGCTTCTGCCTTTACACTTTGTACTTTTTGCTTCCTTGCCAGAGCTTTGTGCTTCTACTGTATCATTTTAAAGTTGATCTTTATTTTATTGTTCCTTATGAATGCATTTATGCATTAGTTGTTATTTATAAAATATATTTTCTTATTTAAAAACATGTAACAAAAATAGGGGGGGGGCTGGAACAGCTTAATTGCATTTCAATGGGAAAATCCACTTTGATATAAGAGTGTTTTGAGTTAAAAGCTCATCCATGGAACAGATTAAACTCTTAAGTCAAGGTATAACTGTATATAGAATGTAGAAAATCAGCAGTGCTCATATCCATCTTGAGGTTCTCATTTGTTGTTTCCTATAATTACTACCGGTGATGTAACAGGATTCAGATATAGATGCAGGCTGATCTAATTAAATTAAAATTTAGACAAAATGAATTCACATTATTTACGAAGGAATGTTAATAATAGTTAGGCCACTGTGATTTTGTCTTTTCAGGGCTACCTTCTGATTTCCACTGATGCTAGGCTCAAGTCCACTAATATTTGGAAACACAATCATATACAGACCTTCTGATATATGGGAACACGGCTATCAATTTTAGGTCACACTGCTTTGGTTGCGATTGAAGAGAGATGTGACAAAAAAGAGACTGGTATATTAAAAGATGGGGGGAAGTATGTGAGTACTTTGTAGCTCAGTAGCAATCGCTGGTATTTTATGCTGTGTTTTAGCATTGTAAATATTCTTTTTTATGGTTGTATGGATATTTTAGTTAATAAAAGCTGGGCTCTTGAAAAAATGTGCTTATCATCATTTCTAACTACAGGAATTTTTGTATGTATGTATGTATATGGGAGGAAACTGACAAATATCTCCTGGAAAAAAAAGGGCAATCATTCTCATGCCACCCGTCTCTGATGGTATCACACCATCAAGTCATCAATTCCCCCCCCCCCAATAGAATTGCTAACTGAAAACAAAAACACATGAGTATTTACAAATACCTTTGCCTCTCTAGGAATGACATTTTCAAACTATGACCACAACACTTTTGGAAAGAAGATATAGGCATATTTTAGGGTGTTTATGGCTCTGTATTTATAGCTTGAGTGAGGCAAGCTATAAATCTCACACTTCTCATAATGTTATGATATAAAGATATCTCACACTTCTCATAATGTTACCTGCCATCTTTTGTGAAGAACATATTGATTCCACACATCAAACTTTGTTGTTACTAGGGGTGCATCTGTAGAATTAATATAGTTTCGCACCACTTTAACTGCCATGGCTTAATGCTATTGATGAGTGATTTTAGTTAACCTCTAAAAGCAGGTTCAAGCCTGACATGCTTCACTACTGCCAATGAGCCAGAATCGAGACACAAACTGGGTTTGAAGGCAACAGGAACAGAGGTTTATTACTTTCAGGGCTGAAAAGGATGTCAGATACAAAGGATGTTAGATCCTTTGAGAGTCTACGCTCTCAAAGGATCTAACATTAAGGATGCAGCAAAGTTCACTTATTCACTTTGACAGCCATTCAAAATAGCCATGCCCTCTCCTGATTGGTTGAAAAGTTGTCCTAGCTAGCATCCAGGCATTAACTGGCTGGGGATGCCTCCTGATGTCACCGGTATTGGGGTTTCCTCCATAATCATTTGCGGATTTGAAATTTGAGTTATTTGGAAGGTCCACTCTGAGAAAGCTGTAGACCAGTGGAATGCGGTGAGGCAACAGGCAAAGCAGTCTGTGATGACATTAATTGCCCAGTCTAGTTTACACAAAAGGTGAGCTCGAGAACACAATGGGGTTTTATGTCAATACAAACAGTTCAATCTGTGCGCTGATATCTAGTTTCTGATGTTATCTCCAAACCCCCTTGGAAAGCTGAGAAACTACTTTAGGTAAAAGTAAAGGTTTTCCTCTGACATTAAGTCCAGTTGTGTCCGACTCTGGAGGTTGGTGCCCATCTCCATTTCTAAGCTGTAGAGCCAGCATTTTTGGTAAACACCTCTAGGGTCATGTGGCCGGCATGACTGTACGGAGCGCAGTTACCTTCCTATTTATCTAATCACATTTACATATTTTTGAACTGCTAGGTTGGCAGAAGCTGTGGCTAACAGCAGGAGTTCATGCCACTCCCCAGATTCAAACCTGCAACCTTCTGGTCAGCTACTTCCAGTCAAACTACTTTACATTATAGCATCAACTTCACATTATGACATTAACTTCACATGTCCTTTCCTGATGTCCCCAATCTCACAATAGGTGGGAATCTGGGGGGGGGGACCTCAGATCAAGACAGGTGCATCATATTTGTTTTCCAGGAGATAAGTGCTATACTGTACGAGTGCAGATATGGTTGCCTCGCTTTAGCACATCTTGTTATCTTTCTTACCACATCTTGTTATTTTTTTAAATAAACATATATGTTGAGATCACAAGGAATTATGAAGGGGACTCCAGCTTTTGGGAGGGAAGTCTGATTTTTCAATAACAGTATGGAACCCTCTGAGTTGTAGTTTTACAAGGTCTTTCGTCTTCTAGGCTGATGCCTCATCATACTCCAACTCCATTATTCCATAGCAATGAACCATGACAGTCAATGCAGTGTCAAGCTGCATTCACTCTACAGCAGGCCTGGGCAAACTTCGGCCCTCCAGGTGTTTTGGACTACAACTCCCACATTTCCTAAAAGCCTACCGGCTGTTAGGAATTGTGGGAGTTGTAGTCCAAAACACCTGGAGGGCCGAAATTTGCCCAGGCCTGCTCTACCGTGTTGAAGCACACCCTATGAGTGGAAAGATCTCTATTTGCTTTTGAATACATCTACACTAGAACTAATGCAGTTTGACACCACTTGGACTATTATGGAAACTTGGCCACAGTGGTCCACGCTCTGGTTACATCCCGTATAGATTACTGCAACGCCCTCTACGTGGGACTGCCTTTTAAGACTATTCGGAAGCTTCAACTGGTCCAACGGACAGCAGCCAGATTGATAACAGGAGCGGCACTCCGGGAGTGCACAACACCTCTGTTGCACCAGCTCCACTGGCTACCAGTTTGCTACCGGGCACAATTCAAAGTCCTGGCTTTAGCCTTTAAAGCCCTTAACGGTTCTGGTCCAACTTACATGTTCGAACGCATCTCCCCCTACGAACCTTCAAGATGCTTAAGATCATCCAGAGAGGCCCTGCTCTCAGTTCTGCCCGCTTCGCAGGCGCGATTGGTGGGGACGAGAGACAGGGCCTTTTCAGTGGTGGCTCCTCGGCTTTGGAATGACCTTCCTTATGACATCAGATCAGCCCCCTCCCTCTTGACATTTCGCAAGAAGGTCAAGACCTGGCTATTTCACCGGGCATTTGCAGATGTAGTATGATTACCAAATTGAGACCTACGGAACGACAACGATGCAATTGGATACCGATTTAATAATGAGACGCTGATATTGTGTTTTTAACATTAAGTGCTAATTTGTATATGATGGAATTGTATTGATAATTGTTGATATGTTTGTCTTGGGCAGTTCTTGCCATATGTACACCACCTCAAGTCGCCTTCGGGCTGAGAGAGGCGGTCTAGAAGCAAAGTAAATAAATAAATAAAGTCATCAGTCTTCTCTGCCATAGTGCTGGCAACACACCAAAGTGGAGCCCCCGGTGGCACAGTGGCTTAAACACTTGTGCTAGCAGGACTTGCTGACTGATAGGTCAACAGTTTGAATCTGGGGAGAGCGGGTTGAGCTCCCTCTGTCAGCTCCAGCTCCCCATGTGGAGACCTGAGAGAAGCCTCCCACAAGGATGGTAAAACATCAACAACAACAAAAATCCGGGCATCCCCTGGGACAGTGTTTTTCAACCTTTTTTGAGCAGCGGCACACTTTTTACATTTACAAAATCCTGGGGCACACCATCAACCAAAATGACACTTTAACACAGTAATACATATAGTTAATATGTTTTTAAATGTATTTATACACTCAGTGAGAAACCTGGGCCTGTTTCGATGAACACAACATATATATGACTTCCTCTCACATATTTATACATGGCTATCATGTCTTCTCTCAGCCTTCTCTTCTTCAGACTAAACATGCCCAGCTCTTCAAGCCGCTCCTCATAGAGCTTGTTCTCCAGAACTTTGTGAAATTTCACCCTGAGTGAAACTTACTTCCAGTTAACTATGAATGCCATGAAGCTGTTATAAACAGTTCCTGGGGGCTCTCAAAAATCCAGTAAAATAGTTTTAAAAAAACATTTCCAAGCGGAGAGGTTCAATTTGTTTCTTGGAAACCTGTGAGGGGCCTGCTAGGAGGGGGGAGAGTGTCAATTTCCCACGGCACACCTGATGATCGCTCACGGCACACTAGTGTGCCACAGCACACTGGTTGGGAAACACTGTCCTGGGAAACGTCCTTGCAGACAGCCAATTTTTTTCACACCAGAAGCAACTTGCAGTTTCTCAAGTCACTCCTGACACAAACAAACAAAAACAAAAAGCAACTCCCAGGATTCCATAGCAGTTAAATGGGTGGTCAAACTGCATTAGTTGTACAATGTATATGCATAAAAAGGAACTTTTACACTTTTGCAAATCTTTCCCACTTGCATACTCTAGGACTGGGAGAGGGAGGGTGGATGAGACAGGAACATTTTACATTTAGTCTGATTGTGGTATATATCATTCAAAAAGTAACTCTACTGTGAAACTATTTTTCCCTCTTTTGCTTCTCCAGCTCCCCTACCACGCCCACTTTGCCTTCATGCTATTGCTTAATGTGGTCACTAGGTGGCGCTCAAGAAAGACAGGGGAGTGCTACTGATGCGGTTTGATCCTCCGCAGGCGCCGTAGAATATCTCCTCTCCTGCCTGTGCCCGCCTACCTTCCTCTCGGCTTCCGTACTCGCGTTAAAGGGGACGTGACAGGGAGTGGGCAGGAGGGTCTCCGTTCCGCTCAGGCTTTCCCTCGCCGCCGCCGCCACCATGAGCCGAAGCTACAACGATGAGCTCCAGTTCCTGGACAAGCTCGACAAGAACTGCTGGCGCATCAAGAAGGGCTTCGTGCCCAACATGAACGTGAGTGGGCCCCGCTTCGCCTCGGAGAGGTTTTCCGAGGCCGGAGAGTCATTCACGAGGGGGCGGCCCATGTCTCGATGAAGGGATCCTGAGGGGAAATAGTGAATGAGGAAAGCAAGCGTCGGGTCTCTCCTGAATGCCAGCCTTTCACGCTCTTACATCATCCCTCATGGAACCAGAATGGCTCACACGGATGGCTGGAACAGCTTCCTTCGGGTTCTGTTTCTGAAAACTTGGGTTGCATGGCCACAGTTATTTTAAAATTAGTCCAGCGGGCGGCAGCCAGATTGCCAACGGGAGCTACATACAGGGAGCACACACCCCCCCCCTGTTGTGTCAGCTCCACTGGCTGCCTGTCCAATTCCGGGCTCAATTCAAAGTGCTGGTTTTGACCTTTAAAGCTCTATACGGTTCTGGCCCAGCTTACTTGTCCGAACGCATCGGCCGCTATGTCCCACCTCGTAATCTAAGATCATCCGGGGAGGCCCTGCTCTCGCTCCCGCCGACTTCTCAAATGCGGCTGGTGGGGACGAGGGACAGGGCCTTCTCGGTGGTGGCTCCCCGCCTGTGGAATGCGCTTCCGATTGATGTACGATCCACCACATCCCTCCTGGCCTTCAGGAAAAAAGTGAAATCCTGGCTGTGGGACCAGGCATTCGTACACCAGCACAAGGCAGCATTTTAGATTGGTTTTTAATGAAAGTGGGTGATTATGGCCAATGTTTTTATATGGACTGAACATTGTTTTAATCCAGAGTGAATGTGTATGGTGCTAATGTAGTTGTATTTTAATGTATTTTTAATGTATTTTAATTGTTGAAGTGTTTTGGGGTTTATATTGTTATTATGTGGGCATCGAATTGTGCCGTACTGTAAGCCGCTCTGAGTCCCCCCTTGGGGGTTGAGAAGAGCGGGGTAAAATCCCGAAAGAAAGAAAGAAAGAAACTAGCTTGAGGAAGGCATTGTGTGCCAAGGTTGGTTCCAATTAGATGTTTATGTAGCTTGCAGTGGTCTCAGGAACTTACTGAAGGTACTGCAAGTCTCATAGGCCGTGGTCCATCCCCCCCCCCCCCCCAAACAGCACCAGGGTGTAGAGTGGGTCAAGGGGGCTCTGTGTGTCACATTTGGTCTTGATCATTCTTTGGATGCAGCGGTCTCGGGAGGTGAGTGAAGGTATTTCAAGTCCCATCATCTGTGGTCCATCCTCCTTGAAACAGCACCAGGGTGTAGAGTGGGTCAAGGGGGCTCTGTGTGTCACATTTGGTCTTGATCATTCATTGGATGCAGCGGTCTCGGGAGGTGAGTGAAGGTGTTTCAAGTCCCATCATCTGTGGTCCATCCTCCTTGAAACAGCACCAGGGTGTAGAGTGGGTCAAGGGGGCTCTGTGTGTCACATTTGGTCTTGATCATTCTTTGGATGCAGCGGTCTCGGGAGGTGAGTGAAGGTATTTCAAGTCCCATCATCTGTGGTCCATCCTCCTTGAAACAGCACCAGGGTGTAGAGAGGGTCAAGGGGGCTCTGTGTGTCACATTTGGTCTTGATCATTCTTTGGATGCAGCGGTCTCGGGAGGTGAGTGAAGGTATTTCAAGTCCCATCATCTGTGGTCCATCCTCCTTGAAACAGCACCAGGGTGTAGAGTGGGTCAAGGGGGCTCTGTGTGTCACATTTGGTCTTGATCATTCTTTGGATGCAGCGGTCTCGGGAGGTGAGTGAAGGTATTTCAAGTCCCATCATCTGTGGTCCATCCTCCTTGAAACAGCACCAGGGTGTAGAGTGGGTCAAGGGGGCTCTGTGTGTCACATTTGGTCTTGATCATTCTTTGGATGCAGCGGTCTCGGGAGGTGAGTGAAGGTATTTCAAGTCCCATCATCTGTGGTCCATCCTCCTTGAAACAGCACCAGGGTGTCGAGTGGGTCAAGGGGGCTCTGTGTGTCACATTTGGTCTTGATCATTCTTTGGATGCAGCGGTCTCGGAAGGTGAGTGAAGGTATTTCAAGTCCCATCATCTATGGTCCATCCTCCTTGAAACAGCACCAGGGTGTCGAGTGGGTCAAGGGGGCTCTGTGTGTCACATTTGGTCTTGATCATTCTTTGGATGCAGCGGTCTCGGAAGGTGAGTGAAGGTATTTCAAGTCCCATCATCTGTGGTCCATCCTCCTTGAAACAGCACCAGGGTGTCGAGTGGGTCAAGGGGGCTCTGTGTGTCACATTTGGTCTTGATCATTCTTTGGATGCAGCGGTCTCGGGAGGTGAGTGAAGGTATTTCAAGTCCCATCATCTGTGGTCCATCCTCCTTGAAACAGCACCAGGGTGTAGAGTGGGTCAAGGGGGCTCTGTGTGTCACATTTGGTCTTGATCATTCTTTGGATGCAGTGGTCTCGGGAGGTGAGTGAAGGTATTTCAAGTCCCATCATCTGTGGTCCATCCTCCTTGAAACAGCACCAGGGTGTAGAGTGGGTCAAGGGGCTCTGTGTGTCACATTTGGTCTTGATCATTCATTGGATGCAGCGGTCTCGGGAGGTGAGTGAAGGTGTTTCAAGTCCCATCATCTGTGGTCCATCCTCCTTGAAACAGCACCAGGGTGTAGAGTGGGTCAAGGGGGCTCTGTGTGTCACATTTGGTCTTGATCATTCTTTGGATGCAGCGGTCTCGGGAGGTGAGTGAAGGTATTTCAAGTCCCATCATCTGTGGTCCATCCTCCTTGAAACAGCACCAGGGTGTAGAGTGGGTCAAGGGGGCTCTGTGTGTCACATTTGGTCTTGATCATTCTTTGGATGCAGCGGTCTCGGGAGGTGAGTGAAGGTATTTCAAGTCCCATCATCTGTGGTCCATCCTCCTTGAAACAGCACCAGGGTGTAGAGTGGGTCATGGGGGCTCTGTGTGTCACATTTGGTCTTGATCATTCTTTGGATGCAGCGGTCTCGGGAGGTGAGTGAAGGTATTTCAAGTCCCATCATCTGTGGTCCATCCTCCTTGAAACAGCACCAGGGTGTAGAGTGGGTCAAGGGGGCTCTGTGTGTCACATTTGGTCTTGATCATTCATTGGATGCAGCGGTCTCGGGAGGTGAGTGAAGGTGTTTCAAGTCCCATCATCTGTGGTCCATCCTCCATTTGAAACAGCACCAGGGTGTCAAGTCCCATCATCTGTGGGTCAGCAAGGGTGTAGGGGCTCTGTGTGTCACATTTGGTCTTGATCATTCTTTGGATGCAGCGGTCTCGGGAGGTGAGTGAAGGTATTTCAAGTCCCATCATCTGTGGTCCATCCTCCTTGAAACAGCACCAGGGTGTAGAGTGGGTCAAGGGGGCTCTGTGTGTCACATTTGGTCTTGATCATTCTTTGGATGCAGCGGTCTCGGAAGGTGAGTGAAGGTATTTCAAGTCCCATCATCTATGGTCCATCCTCCTTGAAAGAGCACCAGGGTGTAGAGTGGGTCACGGGGGCTCTGTGTGTCACATTTGGTCTTGATCATTCTTTGGATGCAGCGGTCTCGGAAGGTGAGTGAAGGTATTTCAAGTCCCATCATCTGTGGTCCATCCTCCTTGAAACAGCACCAGGGTGTCGAGTGGGTCAAGGGGGCTCTGTGTGTCACATTTGGTCTTGATCATTCTTTGGATGCAGCGGTCTCGGGAGGTGAGTGAAGGTATTTCAAGTCCCATCATCTGTGGTCCATCCTCCTTGAAACAGCACCAGGGTGTAGAGTGGGTCAAGGGGGCTCTGTGTGTCACATTTGGTCTTGATCATTCTTTGGATGCAGCGGTCTCGGGAGGTGAGTGAAGGTATTTCAAGTCCCATCATCTGTGGTCCATCCTCCTTGAAACAGCACCAGGGTGTAGAGTGGGTCAAGGAGGCTCTGTGTGCTACTTTTGGTCTGTAGTGGTCATTGGGTGAGGGTCGCATTGTGAAGTGGGCCATTGGGCCCCTGTGTGGCAAGTTTGGTCCTGATCCGTCACTGCTGTATTTATTTATTTTATTTATTTACTTTGCTTCTAGACCGCCTATCTCAGCCCGAAGGCGACTCGATGCGGTGTACAAATAGCAGGAACTGCTCAAGACAAACAAATCAACAATTATCAATACAATTCCAACATATACAATTTAACATTTAACGTTAAAAACACAATATCAGCGTCTCATTATTAAGTCGATTTCCAATTGCATCGTCGTCGTTCCTTAGGTCTCTATTTGATAGTCATACTTCATTTGCAAATGCCTGTAGGCTGCAGTGTCTGACTGCCTGAGGCCTTTCCTTTTCCCTCTGTATCACAATGTTGGAATGTGGATGGCCAATCGGAGTCCTTTATGCAAATACCATTTCAGTGGCAACCAATCCCCTCTGTCTGGGGCCGTGGAATGTTGGGAGTCTGAGGCTGGCCAATCAGAGTCCTTTATGCAAATATTTCCTTAGTGGCAACCTATTGAAATGCTGGCACATATTCCTTGGCACCTCCGCACCTCCCAGAAAATGAACATTCCATTTCCAACTGAAAAAAATTGTCATTTGGCTAACTCAAGCATTGAGTTGCATTCTGTTTTGCTGGCCAATCAGAGTCCTTTATGCAAATAGTTCCTCAGTGGCAGCCAATGCCCTCTGTCTGGTGCCTTAGATTGTTGGAGTTCTGAGGCTGGCCAATCTGAGTCCTTTATGCAAATAATCCCACAGTGGCAACCAATCGAAATGCTGGCACATATTCCTCCACACCTCCCATCCTCCGTACCTCCCACCCTCTGCACCGACGCAAACACTGACTTTTATTATATACATACATACATACAGTACATACATATTGTATACAGTTATGTTCAGGCTATGTGTCGAAGGTATATACCAGGCATGGGCAAACTTGGGCCCTCCAGATGTTTTGGACTTCAATTCCTAAAACTCTACTGGCTGTTAGAAATTGTGGGAGTTGAAGGCCCAGTTTTCCTGTCTGAACGGATTCTCCCCTACGAACCATCAAGGACATTAAGATCCTCTGGAGAGGCCCTGCTCTCGGTCTTGCCGTCTTCGCAAGTGCAACTGGTGGGGACGAGAGACAGGGCCTTCTCCGTGGTGGCCCCTCGGCTGTGGAACTCTACCAAATGATGCTAGATCTGCCCCCTCTCTGTTGTCCTTTAGGAGGCTGGTGAAGACTTGGATGTGGAACGAAGCCTTCCCAGAATAGGCTGCGATTGGCTATAGTCTGAATGAACGACCACGTTTACAGATCGAGTGGAGTTGTTTTTAGTGGCGATGTGGTTTTATGCTTGGGCTTTTTATGTGTTTCAATATGTTGTTGTAGTTCAGTGGTTCTCAACCTGCGGGTCCCCAGGTGTTTTGGCCTACAACTCCCAGAAAATCCCAGCCAGTTTACCAGCTGTTAGGATTTCTGGGAGTTGAAGGCCAAAACATCTGGGGACCCACAGGTTGACAACCACTGTTGTAGTTGTTTTTAAATTGTATAGCATTGAATCTTGCTGTAAGCTGGTCTGAGTCCCTCTATGGAGGTGAGAAGGTCGGGGTACAAAAGTTTTAAATAAATAAGTCCAAAACATGGTAATAGTATGAAAGCTGGGTCTGGAAGCTCTGAGCGCTATGCTGTTTCTGCTTCACTCCTTCGGGAGCACTGTTTGCACAACGCAGACCGGAACACATATTATAGAAGGAATGTAGGAGTTCTTTAATGGTAAAAACCCGAACCCTAATCCTAACCCTTACCCTAAACCAGGCCTGGGCAAACTTTGGCCCTCCAGGTGTTTTGGACTCCAACTCTCACAATTCCTAACAGCCAGTAGGCTGTTAGGAATTGTGGGAGTTGGAGTCCAAAACACCTGGAGGGCCAAAGTTTGCCCAGGCCTGCCCTAAACCTTATACTAACCCCTCCTTTCTATTCTTCCACCAAATGCAGCTACGAAGTATATTCCCGCCCTCAGTGTGCTACTCTCCTTCCCTTATTCACAACCGCCATTGCGGGATGTGCGTAACGCTCAGAGCTTCCGGACCCAGCTATCATACTATCACCCAAAACATCTGGAGGGCCCATGTTTGTCCATGTCTGCTGTATATGAATCATAGAGTCTCGCTTATCCAACATAAACGGGCCAGCATAACATTGGATAAGCAAAAATGTTGGATAATAAGGAGGGATTAAGGAAAAGCCTATTAAACATCAAATTACGTTATGATTTTACAAATTAAGCACCAAAACATCATGTTTTACAACCAATCAGCAGAAAAAGCAGCTCAATACACAGTAACGTTACGTCGTAATTACTGTATTTATGAATTTAGCACCAAAACAGACAAGGGTTGTTTCTTTCTCCCACCCTGGACATTATTCTGGGCGGGAGTTAGACTGCGTTGCATAATACAGAACTAGGCCGCCCACGCATATTAGGCATATTGCTGTTGGTTTTTATGCTTGTTTTACACTTTGTATAATGTTGTTTTATGTTGTTTTAAATTGTTGTTATGCACTCTAATGTGCTACGCTTTAACTCTGTTGTTTGGGCTTAGCCCCATGTAACACACACACACGTGAACAAACGCATTCCAGAATCTGAAATCCAAAACGCATCTGGGCCCAAACGTTTCAGATGAGGGATAATCAGTCTACTAGCAGCTTCATGGATAAGCAAAGGAAGTGGGAAGGGTGAACAGCATGCAGGCCAAACCAATTCCCTCCTACCCCACATACCTTTTGTTCCCTATAAACCCCTATCCACATTCCTGCCATCACTACAAAAGAGGCAAGTGTGGTCATACAGCATCAGGGTGTAGCTCCCGCTGGTTTGAGAGGGTCAAAAATACTCTTCCCAAAATGATTAATCTCTGTTTTATGGACACAAATTCTTAAAACAGCCATGAAAGAAGAAACAGCATTGGTGCTAAATGTATTTATTTTCAACTTTTTGCTTGAATGGTTCTGAACCGTTTCACTTTTTTCTGCATTCATCTGTTTGATTCTAGGTGGAGGGTGTATTCTACGTGAATGATCCTTTAGAGAAGCTGATGTTTGAAGAATTAAGGAATTCGTGCCGAGGTGGAGGTATGTGAATGTTCTTATTGCTGAATCTTGTTTCTGTCGTGCCTAGAGCCCATGCACATAAATAACTTGTATCTACTTTGAGTCCAGATTTGTCAAAAGTTCAACCAATCCAGTTGGAATCTAGAGATTGTGTAATGCTAAGGCATCCTAGCATGACATTCAGTGCCTGAACATAACAACAATATACACATATTGACGAAAATTAACAACCCAACATATAAAAGCAAATTGTAACTTAACAACTAAAGTTAAATGAAAAACACTACCTATTATATCAGACATAAAACAAACATCGAGCAGAATCAAAAATTTCCAGAGCCAACATAATTCTTTGGGGGCATATAAGATAAGATATATTTAACTTGAGATCCAAAAATAAGAATTTTTCATTTGTGATTATCCTTTGTGAAAAACCAGTGTGAGCTTAAGTGCACTTGAAGAATGTCACTCCTCCTGTTTTTGAAGCGCCTGTGTTTTAGTCATAATTTGATCTTATTTCACATATTTGTATCCCGCCCTTCTCACCCTAAAAGGGGACTCAGGGCAGCCTTACAGCAGGCAGAGATTTGATGCCAATACATATAAATATAAAAATAAACTAATACAATTAAAGCCATACAATTAAACAATTATTAAAACATAAATTAAAATCATGTAATTTTATACCTTAAATATATAATGCTTCACAGTAGGAGGACTTTTAAAAATCTTTGTGGCACAGATATTTAAGATTGAAAGCAGCGGTGGACAACCTGTGGCCCACCAAATGTTGGACCTAAACTTCATCAGTCCAAACAAGCACAGGTAAATGTGAGGGATAGTGAGTGAACACTTTTTCTCTGGAGAGCTGCAAGCTGTCCATCTCAGAATTATTGGAAAATAATTGTCATTATAACTGCAAGGCTGGGTCTGAGGAGATATGTATAGAATCGCTCCAGAAATTGCTTTGATATTGTGCACTTTTGTGGAAAGGATAACCATTTTGCTTCTGTCCTCTCTCATTCAGGTGCCGGTGGATTTCTGCCAGCAATGAAACAAATAGGAAATGTAGCAGCACTGCCTGGCATTGTTCATGTGAGTTGATGGAGACTTGTCCCTTATATAAGCCACTCAGAGGGAGTAGAAGCCCAATTTGGAAGAGTTTGTACTCAGAAATCATGCCTGTACTGGTTAAATTTTCAGTAATAATTTTTCCTCTAGAAATTGAACATAATTGTGGCAGTTTGTTGACATGTAAAGTCAGGTAGTCACAGCCAGGATGATTGCTGAGTGTCTCCATTCATCACTAGTTTCAGGATAATATTAACCCACATACTTTTAATGTCTCTTTACTAGTATTTTTATTTGTATGCTTCTCTTCATGTTTCTCTTGATGGTTATAAATAAGTATTTTGGATAGTTAGCAACAAGTCTAGGAAGGCTGAGTCTTAATGTCATAAAACTGTATCCATTCCCATTTTAGGACTGATCTTTCTTTTAAAAATGTATTTCAGAGATCTATAGGGCTTCCTGATGTCCATTCTGGTTATGGATTTGCTATTGGTAATATGGCTGCCTTTGATATGGATGATCCTGAAGCAGTCGTATCACCAGGTATGGCAGTCTGAATTTGATATTTTCAGAAATGTTCATCATTGGTGGGAGAACTAGCAGTGAGAAGGGCAAGTAGGGTTTTTTCTCTCTCTCAATGTGTTCCACAATGTGGATGCCCTCATAAAGAAGATGAAAGCTTGTGCCGCCAGGACATGTATGATGTTGAAAATGTTCCCAGGACATCTGTTGGATAATTTAACTATTTAAATAATGACATTTTTAATTCTTTGGTGTTCTTTTGCAATCCATTCTCAATACAATAGTATTCACTAGTAATGAAGTAGTAAAATCACCTTTCCTGGAACAAATGTTATACCCATAGGAATGATTGTGCTTGTCCTGAATTATATCTATATCTTTTTAATGTAGTTGACCAGAAATAACACTGCATGTTCAGTAGTCACAAACAGAATATTCACAAAGTGTTGGTTTTTATTGTCAAGTGCTATATTTTGTATGATTACATGCAACAACTTACTGAGTTTATGATTAATTTGGAAACAAGATCTTTGGTGCTCAATGGCAAATAAATAATCAAGTTTGGTCAACCAAAGAGTAATTGGGTTTTAAAAATGTGTTGTATCTATTTATAAATACAGGTGGTGTAGGTTTTGACATCAACTGTGGTGTGAGGTTACTGCGTACCAACCTTGATGAATGTGATGTCCAACCAGTGAAGGAGCAACTTGCTCAGTCCATGTTTGATCACATTCCTGTTGGAGTGGGATCGAAGGGTGTCATCCCCATGAATGCAAAGTAAGAACGAAGCAAATATTGAAATGAAATCTCAATATCTTGTAGCAGTAACTGGGAAGTATAAGTCATTGGAGAGCTGCAGTATGCTCCTAGATCTCCTTAGACTCTGGAAAGAGATTAGTGAACATCTGGGTATGTGTCAGGAACTTCAATGCTTTCCAGTAAAGACGCTACAGAACTGCTGCTTCTTCCAGTGGTAGTTTATTGAAGACACAAAACCTAAGGTCCCATCACCACAATCCTTATATACTAATCCCTCCCCATGCAATGCCTCAGCAAAGTTCCCTGGGTATTACATCATACCCCAGAGTCTTATCTAGACCAAAGGTCATAGTCCCAGTATATTCAACTGCAGCAAAGTTCATGGTTGAGTCACTCTCTGACTCACAGGTGAAAGTAAGGCTCATGGCAGGCTGGGATCTGTCTCTTGACAGTATGGCAGTGGCACCAGGAAAATTCACAAGGTTCAGAACAACCTAGTCTAAATACTCTCAGAACACACAAAATTTGATCAAGTTGTAATCTTGTATTTAATATTTTATACCTATTCTAGAAGCCAATTTTTAATTGATAAAAACTTGTTTGATTGATGTGCCTTTCCAGTGCTAGTCAAGAAGAGGGAAGCCTTCAAGACTCCTATTTAGTACAAGACTCAGGTCTCCCATTCTGTCCAACACTTTCTTTAAGATGATGATGAGTGCTGGAGGACACATTCACAAAAGGTCTATTGACAAAATGGTCAGTGATCTGACTACTTAAGAGGATCAGCTTGTTATTTGAAATTAGAAATGACTACAAGTCCCTTCATGGGCTTTATCTGAAAACATTCCTGTAGGTACAGGCTTTTGGGCAATAGATATAGCAGCACTTTAAGGGACAAATTGCAATGGTGATATGACTGTCGAGACTGGTTTTTATTGTTCAATTTTTGTATGGTTTTTAACTAAGTATAGTTTTTATGATGTGATGTTTTAATATGTGATTTTATTACTGTAATTTTGTAAATAGCCTCTAACTGGGCTTAATTGTAATGCCGTCCTGAGTCCCCCTTTGGGGATTGAGAAGTGAAGGGATATAAATGCGATAAATACATACACCCATTTTGCTTTCTCTTAGGTAAGATTGTAAGGCAAGATGCAGTCTTGAGTGATGGTTACAGTCCACTCTGTATTTTGTTGGTGGTGTTCTTAATGGAAGCCTTCTCTCTCTCTTTCCCCATCTCTCTCCAGAGACCTGGAAGAGGCTCTAGAGATGGGGGTGGATTGGTCCCTAAGAGAAGGCTATGCCTGGGCTGAGGATAAAGAACACTGTGAAGAGTATGGGAGGATGCTGCAAGCTGACCCAAATACAGTCTCTGCAAGGGCAAAGAAAAGGGGGCTACCCCAGGTAACTGGTTTTCTGATATGATGTTGAACTTCAATTTGTTTTATTTCTGCCTCCTTTGGGAAAAAAGAAAGTGTCTTAGAAGTTTGAGACAATAGTAAATAACATTTTCTCATTATCTGGTAACTGAGATAGCATTTCTTGAGTTTGTCAGAGCCACCTGGCTAGAGACAGCTGAAGATAAATGCTTTAAATTTTTTTTATTATAATACGCCTATAATACACATATACAAATATGTACACATACATAGACAACCCACCACCCTTTTTACAGTTACCTCTGCGACTGCAGATAAATGCTGAACTACATAGATCTTCAATGTAATGCAATAAGATTTTATTCGAAGCCTTCGACAATACATTGAAACATGTACTGTACAGTTCAGTATATCTCATTGCTACAATATACTTCAGTCTTCTTCCCAAATCCTTTTATCAGAACACTACCTTTGCTAGTTTCATAGTGGAGCCCTCAGTGGTGCAGTGGGTTAAACCCCTGTGCTGGCAGGACTGAAGACCGACAGGTTGAAGATTCGAATCTGGGGAGAGCTCCCTCTATCAGCTCCAGCTCCTCATGCGGGGACATGAGAGAAGCCTCCCACAGGGATGGTAATACATCAAAGCATCTGGGCGTCCCCTGGACAACGTCCTTGCAGGTGGCCAATTCTCTCACACCAGAAGTGACTTGCAGTTTCTGAAGTCGCTCCTGACATGACAAAAAAAATTCTTTTATCAGAACACCACCTTTGCTAGTTTCATAGTGGTAAATTCTGAAATCCAGTAGTTCATTATGAAGTCTCCTCCTAGCTTCTTCCTCAAGAAGAATCTCAGCATTATTTTATTTATACTTAATCATTTAATTGAAAATCTTGCTACTACCTCATGCTCTTGCGAGAACAAGGTATGTTGACTTTCATGACCGTTATCTTTGTGGTTCACTAAGAAATTCTCACATATATCCTAAAAAGCATTCCCAGCTGTTCAACATCTGTGTTTTCCCCTTTGCTATATTACTAATACCTATACATTGTGACATAAAAGTCTCAGAAAACGTTGCCTTTGCCTTTCTAATGTAAATGCCAGTGCTTTCATGTTGTACCTCTCAGTAACCCATTCCATAGATAGCTAAATTTTCTTATTACATTTGACAGCTGGGGACTCTAGGAGCAGGAAATCATTATGCTGAGATCCAGGTTGTTGATGACATTTATAATGAGTATGCTGCTAAAAAAATGGGCATTGACCATAAGGGACAAATCTGCGTGATGATCCACAGTGGCAGCAGAGGGCTTGGACATCAAGTCGCTACAGGTAAGGTATTGGTTCTCATTTCCTTTTTTTCCTCTTGAAAATTAAACCTTGTTCACATTACATGGATATTTTTTTCCATGTACCACACCCAGAACAAAAAAAACCCAACATAGACTAACCTGAATGGGAATGCTTGTTTAGAGTACTCTTTTGCAGAAAGTATTACCAACATAATTATTGTAGATTTGTTGGTAAAATTTTTCCCAGTTGTTTTTTATTGTTTCCTTACTGTTTGTGGTAGATGGTTGAAACTTGGATACTGTTTACAACACTTAAAGCAATAATATCATAAAATGGCTTTCAGATCTTGTTTGGTGTGAATTCTGCAACAGAATGTGACTCCGGGAGAATAAAATGTCAAAATGAGGGTTAGATTGGAAACTTCAATTAGATGCAATGGACATCTTTCTATATCTTATTTGCATATGAGGAATCTGCAGATATCTGTATCTTGTTGGGTTTTTTTAATGAACCTGTTAAGAACCTGTACTGTGCTTGATATTTCTGGCCTTTTTCCTTTCATAGATGCACTGGTGGCTATGGAGAAAGCTATGAAACGAGATAAGATCATTGTGAATGATCGCCAGCTGGCATGTGCCCGGATTTCTTCCCAGGAGGGTCAGGATTACTTGAAGGGAATGGCAGCTGCTGGAAACTATGCATGGGTCAATCGTTCTTCCATGACTTTCCTCACTAGACAAGTAAGAAGGGAGAGTACATCTGTCACTTGTCCTTTTGTCTCTTTAAGTCACTTATAACTCATTTATGGTGGAGTTAAGCTCAAAATTGTCTGTTGCTGTCTGTCTCAAAAAAATGTTGGTTTTATGGAACACATGAGCTGCTGAACTTGAGCTCCTATTGAACTTGAGATGTGTTTGGTTTGCTTGATGCCCAACTAAAATTTGAATTATAGGGGCAGTCCTCAAGTTACAAACATCTGAGTTATAAATGACTCATAGATAAGAACGGGGCTGAGGCAACAGGAAGTGAGAGAAATCTACCCCTTGGAAAGGAAATTCACTCCTAGAAGAGTTATTATGACAAAAAGGTGTCTCGACTGAAGCTTTATCTCCAATCCTTGTTTCCACAACAAGTCAATTTCTTCAAAATCCAATGATCACAGGGACAGAAAGTGAGGT
This sequence comes from Anolis apletophallus, assembly GCA_030556195.1. Classification (NCBI taxonomy): domain Eukaryota; kingdom Metazoa; phylum Chordata; class Lepidosauria; order Squamata; family Anolidae; genus Anolis; species Anolis apletophallus. Next base: position 105,959,986 of record JARBWK010000009.1, read on the forward strand.
GAAATATTCTGAACAGGGGCACAGAGAGCAAAATAAACCCCATAGGGGTGCTAACCCTTCTCTGTGCTATCCGAAGCTAAATATGTATATTTATTTTTTGTCTTGAGTTACGCTTAAGAAATGTACCTGTTCTGACTTACAAACAAATTCAGCTTAAGAACAAGCTTACAGAACCTATCTTGTTCATAACCTGAGGACTGTCTGTATATGAAACTCATTTTGAATCCTGAGCTCCATTCCAAGATCTTCAGTAAACGTGAACCTACTTATTTTAGTGGCTACCTTTCTTTCCCTTAAAAATGAAGTTTTGAATGCAGTTTTGGAGTTTTCTGTAAAATACTGCGCAGTAATTGCTGTTTAGGAAATTGCACACTCTCTTGATTGATGTTCCTATTTATTTCACCGCATGTTGTCAAAAGAAAGCTGCATTGTCTTGTAGATTGGTGGTGCAGTGAGTGCATGAAATATTTACCAGCAATGAGTACTGCTGGACCTCATTCAATGAGTGTTGCCATTTTAAAGAATGCCACTTTTCCCATTTATTTTTAATCTGGGGAGTTCTATACATTGGAAAAATTTAGAAACAATAATGACGAGGAAAACTTTGATGGTTATTCAGAGCTAACAGCTTTCCTTTGACTCTCAGATTGTGTTCTGCAGTTTATTAATGCAGTAATGATGCTTTCCTTCTCCTGATTGAGTGATGATACAGGACTCAATCATAGGCATGTATTGTATTTATGGGCAATGGAACTAGACCATAATTATCCAAGACAAAGAAAGGAATGTAAACATTAACTGAAATTTGAGAAACTATTAGTTACAAAAGAAAATGCTAGTTTCTGAAAACAACTGAGTCCCTATATTCCTGCAAACTGGACTGCCCTTTTTGGTACATCTCTCTGTAACATCTTTTAGGCATTTGCCAAAGTCTTCAATACCACCCCTGATGATCTGGATATGCATGTGATCTACGATGTATCTCACAACATTGCTAAAGTGGAGCAACATGTGATAGATGGGAAAGAACGGACCTTATTGGTTCATCGAAAAGGATCAACCAGGGCATTTCCTCCTCACCATCCCCTCATCGCTGTTGATTACCAAGTATGAGTCTACTGTGTTATTTCACATTTTCACTTCTAATTGTAATTTTGCAATTTTTTGGATTGGTAATAGACTCCATATTTCAGTTAATAGGCTTTTTTTTACAAGTCAAATGGTGCATGGATCCCATTCTGATTTTTCACACAGTTTGCTTGCACAGCCTTTCAACTCTATACGTACATCAGTTGCCATTTTTAAAGATAATCATAATCATAATTTTATTTCTTCCCTTCCTCTCCTCATGATTTGAGGCAGGTTACAGAACAATTAAAACACACAACCGCTGCAAAAAAAACCCAGCACAAATGCACACATTAAAACATACTTCTATAAAAGCTACACAGCAAAACTTATCTCTATAAATACATATTAAAATACACAAAATGAAGATTAAATAAAGGTTACACATTTAAAATTCATGCTGAAAGACTGTCTGAGTAGAAGAGATATGTCTTTACATGGTTTTTAAATTCCAGCCGCTCATTTAGCTGTTGGAGTTCTTCTAGAGATGCTCAGATATATGAGCTTTCTTTGACTTCCTAATTGGAAGTGGCCCTTGAGTAAGTAGTCCAAACTTGAAAAGCAATGTGTATGTATCTACGTATCTTTTCTGAGCAATGCACTTGACTGACAAATGTTTTTCATGTGTGATTACAGCTAACTGGCCAGCCAGTATTGATTGGTGGAACCATGGGGACCTGCAGCTATGTCCTTACTGGTACAGAGCAAGGCATGACTGAAACCTTTGGCACCACGTGTCATGGAGCCGTGAGTAGCAATAGCTTGAAATGTTTATTTTTTCTGACCGAAAATGGAACAGAGAAACATATAAAATAGTGCTATGTAAATTTTGTTTAGTTCAGTTTTTTTAAATGCTATAGTGCTGTGATTTAACCTGACTGAACATCTTTTTTGTACATGTTTAGTAAAGGGATAGGGGCCTAGTATTATCAGGCAGTAAATTACGCCACACTGTCTGTAGATCTTTCATCTCCCTGATGTTCTTCAAGGGAGAGTTTTGATCTCATCAGGATCACAAAGAAGAAGGAATAAAGTCACAGATATGATGCAGTGGAGAGGGATGTATGAGTAGATGTGTAAAACGTTAGGAAATTTATATTGAAAGGGAGGAGTGGAACGCATAGGTCTGTTGATTGGAACGCGGTGGCCAAAGCCATCTGTAAATGAGGTTTTCTTCAAGCTTGTTGCTTCAATACTAGATTGTGGTAGTAATTGAAATGATTACCTTGTTCTACAGGGTCGTGCTTTATCCCGTGCCAAATCTCGACGTAACTTGGATTTCCAAGATGTGTTAGACAAGTTGGCAGATATGGGAATTGCAATTCGTGTGGCTTCCCCTAAACTGGTCATGGAAGAAGTAAGTTTTTGAAAAACTACCAAACTAGATCCTCTGAATAATTTCAACCTAAAAGAGGTCGAATTTTTCTTCTTTTCTCATTTGGGAGACAATTTAGTGTATATGTCATCAGAAACTCTTTTTTTGTATCCATAATGAAATGGCTGTATATACAGTTCTCTTGAGTTGCAACTTTTGCTGGCTCTGTAACATTTTTAAAGGGAGAGAGCCTACTGAACACACTTGAAAAATGCAATTTTATAATATGAGAGCTGAATAATGGATAATGTCATAAATGTCTTCCTTCCCTCTCCTATGAATGGCGAGGAAACAAACCTAAGCTTTTCAGTGAGGGCAGCCACCTGATAAAGTTATAGTTTAATGCAATTTATCACAAACTGTCTGTTCTTTAGAAAGCAAAGATTTTAGCAAGACATTTTGAGAGCTTGTACAAGATTACTGGGCTTTATCAAGATGACTTGAGTCCTTTTTAACAAAACTTTTTATTAGCACATTATTTTACTTTTATGACTCTTCTTGTGTTATTAATAACTTTTTGATAACTTTTAAGCATAGGTTCTTTTATTGCAATTTTCCAGTAAGAGAAAGGTTATCAGAACTTTTATACTTTTACACAAAGAAAGACATTGGACATACAGACATACAGATTCTATGCAACTACATTGTATTCACAAACCTACATTTACATTGGCTAACGAACAAACAAAGGGGAATTACATTTTCACTGAACATTTACACACATATAAACATTCATCCATCACTCTGCATACATCATCATTTCACCATTCTTCCTCCATGAAGAACATCTCTGTTTCCTTGCAGATCTGCCAACACATAGTTCCATAACTCTTGAACTTCAAAACACCAAAATTTCAAAATGCATCTTTCCCTAAGCACAATGCCAAAGATTAGACCTCTGTTTTCCATACAGCAAAACCTGACTTCCTGCACAAAATCCAAAACTCCAAAATCACACACTTTTCCCTTCCCTTGAGAAAAGGAGCAAGTGCCAGAATCCTGCATTCCCATAGCAGATCTGACACTCCATGGTACACTATCACTCTCCTTCCCAATGGAGCAGAGCATAGCAGGTGAACAGTATTTCTGTCTGTCACACTTTTTGGATTGTAATAAGGTCCCTTATATAGCAATATTTCTTTTAATGTCATCCCAGAGTTGTAAATTAATGACAGATATTTTCCATCTGGAAGATGTTGATTCCATCTCAGTTTCCTGGCAGATGTTGATTCTTCGTAATTGGTGTTGATAAATGCAAGGCTTGTGTTGACTTCTTTCTTAACATCCTTAACATTGTCTCTGATTAACATAAACATGTTGTTTCCCCCCAAAAGTTCAACAGTTAATCATTTGTCACAGGTCTCATCAGGATTTTTTAATTACAGTTCCTGAGTGTAGTTAATTATTTTGTCATTGCGGGCCTTAATCTTTCAGAACAGTGTCTTCTTCAGCCAAATTAGGCCCCATCCAGGCACCTTTCTTACAATTCATTCAAACCATTTATCATATTCCATCATGACACTTGTACCTTGTCTGTTCTAAAACTTTATTGAAGTGGAATAAAAATTAAGTTTAATCAATACTAACATTAATAAGTTTAAAAAGCCTCAGTACCAACTGCTAATTCTCTTTTATGTGTTGTTTCTTCTAGGCACCCGAATCTTACAAGAATGTGACAGATGTGGTTAACACTTGTCATGCAGCTGGCATCAGCAAGAAAGCCATTAAACTGAGACCCATTGCCGTAATCAAAGGCTAGAAAAGCCTTTTATCCAAAGTGGCCAGCACTCTCCTTACCCAAGCCTCATGCTACCCAGGGTGTCTGGCAGTTATGCTTCCATCTGGCTGGAGAGTGTACATTGACAGACTTTTTCCTACAATCTTTGGGAGAAAAGTGTATCTAGATTTTGGGCAGAGGGGTTATACAAAAGGATAAGCCAAGACATGATGGCCTGGTTAATTTATGGAGTGATCACTGAAACAGATTGAATCTTTTTAGAAGATCTAAAACACTTTTGGAGGCTGCTCTTTCTACTTGAATGTTAACAGATAGCTCTTAGTCTTTCAGAAGGCTTAGTATAATGTAGATCAGGCATGGGCAAACTTGTCCCCTCCAGGTGTTTTGGACTTCAACTCCCATAATTCCTAACAGCCTCAGGCCCTTTCCTTTTCCCCTTCAGCACTCTGCTGAGGGGGGGAAGGAAAGGACCTGAGGCTGTTAAGAATTGTGGGAGTTGAAGTCCAAAACACCTGGAGGGGACAAGGTTGCCCATGCCTGATGTAGCTCGAGTAGATACTTCAGTTCTTACTTGATTGTCTTTGGTTCCATCTAACAATAATTGCCCCCCTCCTAAAGACCTCACTCTGTAATATATATCACATACTGAATCTGGCTTTTGATAGATGCTTTGTACAGTCTACAGGAAATTCTGTATGTACAGTGAGTTGAAATAAAACCCTGTTGATCCTACTTCTACATCTGACTGCAGCTTCATTCTAAATGTCCACAACCAAAATATGCTCATATTGAGGGAGGGAGGGGAAAATGTAAAAGTTGCTTTTGCCATCTGTACCAGGAGCAGACGCCTCTGTGTGACCCTCATACCCAGTGATATCCATGTTTAAAGCTCTGGTAGCATTTTTTTTCCTATACAACTAAGTGCTTCCCAGAGGGGCTCCCTAGTGGAGCAGTGGATTAAACTGCTGAACTGCTGAAAGGTTGGCAGTTCAAATCAGGGGAGCAGGGTGAGTTCCCGCTGTTAGCCCCATCTTCTGCCAACCTAGCAGTTCAAAAACATGCAAATGTGAGTAGATCAATAGATATCGCTTCAGCAGGAATGCATGGGCGCTCAATGCAGTCATGCTGCCCACATGACCTTGGAAGTGGACAACGTCGGCTCTTCGGCTTAGAAATTGAGATGAGCACCAGTCCCCAAAATCGGACATGACTAGACTTAGTGTCAGGCGAAACCTTAACTAAGTGCTTCCCAGAAGAGACACAACTTCTCTGTTGGTATCCCTCATAACTAGCCATGGTAGAGAAAACGGATACTTCATCTTTCCGTGTTTGCTTGAGCATGAACGCCTTGGAGCCTAATTCTGAAGGCATTTGAACAACAATTAAATGTACAAAAATATATTAGCATCAGTTAAACTAGTGTAATTTTTACTCTTTCTTTACAACTTTACAGTCATCGCCATCTGAAAAGTACAAGATTTTAAGTTTTGAAAATATTCTTCCATCTCATTTTGTAACAATAATGGTTGCTTAATGAGCTGTGGATAATTTGACATTGGCCAAATCACTTGTTTCCCTTTACTCAAAATCTAGAAGTCGCTTTCCAAACCAGAAGTCTAGAAATTTCTAAATAAATAGAAAATGCAAGATGGTCATTTTAAAGTGTCATTATTTATCTTTATTTTTCTTATCCCTTGGGGAGAGAGGGTGGGTTAAAAATAAAGTTTTATTTTATTATTATTTTTATTATCTTTTTCATTGTTTACCTTGATCCTTTAAGGGATTTTTAAAATTTGTATATAGAAATAAGTAAGATTTGCTTGAATCCTGCTCTGATCCTTTCTTCAAGGAAATTTTCTTGTTCCTTTGCCTCGCTAATGTGCAGCTGCAGTCCTCCATTCCCATTGCTGGGAGTGATCCCTGTTAAATTCAGATAATTTTTCCTTTGCTTAGATGTAAATATAACTTCACTGCTAGGGGCTTGCTTTTTCTTGCAAGCCGTGTATCAAACTATGGTCAGTAGGGGGCAGCTAGATAAAGCTAAAGAAACATCTGGTAAAGAACGAAGCCTGGGCCTTTCTTATTCTGTGTTCTTCTGAGGGAGATTGTTCAGCCAATGCTTGCTGGTGTCAGCAGTGGTTTGGAATTAACTTAATTAAAAGAGCTAATAAAATGGAATGTTGCTGAAACGCAGGCCAAAACAACAACAAAATGGTTTATACAGGCTATATAAAACATATCCTTCAGGCCATTAACATGACTCATGTGTGAGCTGAATTGCCCCACCTGCAATGTTAGCTTAATATCACTGTCTGGAGTGTTGATCACATTCTCTCAAATTTACCTATCTATTCTGAAGGCAAAGACTCTGAAATCTGTCCCTTTCGATTTTTGACTCAAATGAGCATTCAATGAGCCTTTGTTTATTGGGTCTTCGGCTCCATCTACACTACCATATGGAGCTCCCAGTGGCACAGCAGATTAAACCACTGAGTTGGTGAACTTGCTGACCAAAAGGTCAGCAGTTCAAATACGGGGACTGGGTGAGCTCTCACTGTTAGGCCCAGTTACTGCAAACCTAGCAGTTTGAAAACATGCAAATGTGAATAGATTAATAGGTACTACTCTGGCAGGAATGTAACGGTGCTCCATGTGGTCATGCCAGCGACATGACCTTGGAGTTGTCTATCAACAACGCCGGCTTTTCGTCTTAGAAATGGAGATGAGCACCACACCCCAGAGTTGGACATGACTAGACTTAATGTCAAGGGGAAACCTTTACCATATAATCCATTTCAATGCAGTTAAAGTGCATTCTGAAACTGCATTATATGGTAGTGTAGATGGGGCTTTAGGTGAGCATTCTCTCTTCAGGTGTGTTGGGCTATAACTTCCATAATCTCTTGGCCAGTGGTTGCTGAGAATGATTCAATATAGTATCACAAATACTTAAAAGTGGATTCATTCAGTTGCTTCAGACCTCATGGACCAGCCCACACCAGAGCTCCCTGTCGGCCGTCACCTCCCCCAGCTCCTTTAGGGTCAAGCTAGTCACTTCGAGGATACCATCCATCCATCTTGTCCTTGGTCAGCCCCTCATCAAGTCTTGTATCCGTGTTTTGTTGGTTAATACATAAAGTAAATTTGGATTGGATGGACATCATGATTGTGGTTCCAGAATTCCAGCAGGAAACCCAGCACCCATAAATGGAAACAAACTACAAGTCAGACGGGAAAAAGGAGATATAAAATTGTAGGCTTGATACCAAACCCTACAAGAAACTTGAGTTGCTATATACTATACTAGCTGACCCGGCCATGCGTTGCTGTGGCGTAGTCTGGTGCTCTAAGAATGTCTGGCTAGTTTAAATAGTATTGTTAGAGGCATACAAAAATAACTATGTATTCTATGTTTAGTATTTATATTAGTGAAATAACTTACTGTTTGCTGGTTCCATAAATGCATGGTTATGGAGTTGAGAAGTTTCTCAGCAGTGTTGTTGTTTGAGGCGTTGCTGTGGTGTAGTCTGTTGGTTTGTGAAGGTCATGGTCGCTCGTGTAGGAAGAATAGTAGTGATAGTACTATTAGTAAGAAGTATTCCTTGTTTGTGAATGAGTTGTAGTACTGAAGTAACTTACTTTTTAGGTGGGTCCTGTAAACGTGTTGTTGTGGAGTGGAGATGTGGGTTAACATCTGAAGTCATCTGGAAGTGTCTGTGCTGAGTTGGGGTCCCAGGCATTGGTGTGGCGTAGTCTTATAGTTTGAGAAGGTTTCTGAAATGAGAGTAAATACAATATCAGTAATAGTACAATCAGTAATGAGCATCCCTTGGTTGTATAGGAGGTATGAAAAAGGAAAAACTTACGTTTTTGGTGGTGCTGTGAATGCATTGCTGTGGTGTTGAGAGATGGGTGGAAAGCTGAAGTCATCTGGAAGTGTCTCCGCTGAGTTGGGGTCCCAGGCATTGATGTGGTGTAGTCTAGTAGTTTGAGGAGGTCTCTGAAATGAGAGTAAATACAATATCAGTAATAGTACAATCAGTAATGAGCATCCCTTGGTTGTGTAGGAGGTGTGAAAGAGATAAAAGTTACGTTTTTGCTGGTCCTGTGACTGCATTCCTGTAGAGTTGAGAGATGGGTGGAAAGCTGAAATCATCTGGAAGGTTCTCTGCTGAGTTGTTGTCCCAGGTGTTAGTGCAGAGTAGTCTAGTGGTTTGAGAAGGTCTGTGAAATAAGAGTAAATAGAATATCAGTAATAGTAATATCAGTAATGAGCATCCCTTGGTTGTGTAGGAGGTGTGAAATAGGAAAAACTTACATTTTTGCTGGTCTTGTGAATACATTCCTGTGGAGTTGAGAGGTGGGTGGAAAGGTGAAGTCATCTGGAAGTATGTCTGCTGAGTTGGGGTTCCAGGCGTTGGTGTGGTGTAGTCTAGTGGTTTGAGAAGGTCTGTGAAATAAGAGTAAAGACAATATCAGTAATAGTACTATCAGTAACAATCATCCCTGGTTGTATAGGAGGTGTGAAAGATAAAACTTACTTTTTTGCTGGTCCTGTGCTGCATTCCTGTAGAGTTGAGGGGTGGGTTGAAAGCCGAAATCATCTAGAAGTGTCTCCGCTGAGTTAGTCTCCCTGGCATTGGTGTGGTGTACTCTAGTGGTTTAAGAAGGTCAGTGTAATAAGAGTAAATATTATATCAGTAATAGTACTGTTAGTAATAACCCTCCCTTATTTTGTTAGAGTTGTAATAGAGGAATAACTTACGGTTTTGGTGATCCTGTGAATGAGTTGTTCTGGAGTGGACAGGTGGGTTGAAAGATGATGTGAAGTGGAAATATCTTTGCTTAGTTGGTTATGTTTTGCAAAGCTTGTGGATAAACAATATTTCTTGTTTTCCTTCCTGGGTGTTGATGTAGAGGTTTTCAGGTTTTCCAACTCTGGAGCATGCTACATACAGTTGTCCATGTGAGAAACAGTGCGTGTCTAAATCAATGCCGCAGGTTTCTAGTGTTTGTCCTTGTGCTTTATTGATGGTGATAGCGAAAGCAAGTGTTACAGGGAACTGCAGTCTGGAAAATTCAAATGGCATATCTGTAGGTATCATTGGGATACGTGGTATCAGCACGTCTTCTCCTTTGTATGGTCCTGTCAGTATGGTTGCCTCAATGACATTGTTGAATGGCAAGGCGGGTGCCATTGCACAGTTTGGGCTGATCTATGTTTCTCAACATGATAATTGCAGCACCCAATTTCAAAGGTAATATGTGCGGTGGAAGTCCTGGAAGATGAAGAGAATTAAGGAACTCTGTTGGGTAATGAACAGCTTGATCTTGTTCGACCACAGTGTCAATTGATTTGTATGTGACAGTTTCACTGGGAATGCTTCCTAGTATCATATAGTTAAGTGTGTAGACGTCAGCATTTTTCGGTGCCAGAATAGCTCGTTCACTCAGCCAGTTGTGATTCTTGTAGTTGTGCTGAATGTTTGGGAAGACTTTTTCAATGAGTTGTTGTTTGGATGTCACAGTAGTGCAGAAATGTGGTGGCAATGTAATGAGCCTCGTGGTGGGATCTATTGGAATATCTCCGTTTCCAATGTCCAAGAGTTGATGTGAGAATCTTTCTGATGTCTGATCATTCTGGAGTTGAGCACGCATATTAGTTGTTAACTGCAGTGTTTTGACATGTCTCCAAAAAGTGGAGTATTTGAGGCAAGCATTGATTTCATCAGCTGGTGTTGATCGTGGTATCACAGGCAGTGTTTGTCTGAAATCTCCTGCCAGGAGTAGTAGTCCATTTCCAAATGGTTGTTTGTTGTCCCGTAAGTCTTGTAGTGTTCTATCTAGAGCCTCCAAAGCCTTCTTGTGGGCCATTGTGCATTCATCCCATATGATAAGTTTGGTCTCTTTCAGTATTTTCCCCATTTTTGATGCTTTGGAGATGTTGCACATAGGTGTTTCAAGGTACTGCATGTTTAGAGGTAGTTTTAATGCAGAATGTGCTGTTCTTCCACCTGGTAACAGTGTTGCTGCTATTCCAGATGATGCTATTGGCAAGGCAATGTGGTTTTGTGATCGTATTGTTGCTAGAAGCAGTCTTATGAGGAAAGTTTTCCCTGTTCCTCCGGGGGCATCTAAGAAAAAGACTTGTCCTTCTCCATGTTCAACAGTATACATTAGTTGATCATATACTGCTCTTTGTTCTTGTGTAAGTTTTTGTAAATTGTCCTGTACATACGTGCGCTGTTCTTCAATGTTGTACTGGTGTTCTGTTGGTAAGTCTTTGCTGTAGGTATGTGGTGTTGCCCGATTAGGTGTAGGCATTCCAAGTTGTTTCAGTTGTTTGTTTGCAACCTGTTGGCAGGAATTCTCAATCTGGATAAGTAGCTCATTTTCAATTCGTGGTGTAAAACTGTGAAGAAAGTCTGGATGGTCTTTGTTTAGTTGATGGATTATATCTTCTGCCATGTATGTTTTGTATTTGTCCCATAACTGCATTGGTGAAGATGGAGAACAGGCAGTAAGTATGATGACAAAAAGGGACCGAATTTGTCTGGGACTGGATGTGCTGCATGCCTCACTCATACATTCATTCCAGTGTTGGTCGTTCTCAAGTAAATTGAGAGCTTGGCAAGCACTGCGAAATGTCTCATGTGTAATTCCATGGACAGTCCTGAGGTCCTGGAAAGATGTTGGTCCTGGTACATTTATCAGGAGTAGACGTAAGAAGAAACATTCATCCTGTCTTGGATGGATGGTGTATAACCTTCCGATGATATCGTCTTTGAGTATGCCGGGATGATCAATAAGTGGTTGTCCTCTTTTGCGGCGGTGGAATTCTCGTTTGGATGTATCCCATGTATAATATGTCGGTACTTCAGAGTATAGCAGTGTTCTGGCAAATGGGTCTTTTTCACACAATTTGAAGAATGCTGTAAGTGTTGTTGCTGGCGGGTTCTTGACAATCTCTGGCATAGTGTCTTTTGTGAAATATACGCGTTGTCCGTTCTCAAGATGTACGGATAGGTGGACAACTGGAGGATGGCGTTCGTGGAGTGGAAATGTGAGAATGCGCCACACAGCCTCGTTGCTGCTGATGTATCTTCCGGCTAGAAAGTGGGTGATTTCATCAACATGTGTGTGTTCAGTAGCCTCCATGCCGAAAACAGCCATATCACTGCCTTTATTGACGTACTTGCAGATATACTTGATAGATTTTACGGAGTTGCAGTATTCCACATTGATGTGTGCCTTGTATGTTTTGGAAAGGAGAGGAGAGTATGGAACCACCCAGCGATTGTCTATGTCCATGATTTTTTTTCATGTGTATGGTAGTTCGATATCCGCCGTCTTCCGGAGCCCTTCGTCGGTACAAAGGATATCCATCGTTTCCTGTGATTGTTTCAGCGAGTAGCATGCGTGGGTATCGCTTTGTGCATTTACCATCTCTCATACATGGTGATGTTGGGTTTAGTGTGCCACATGGCCCATGGATCATATGTTTGGTGACAATAGCATGGAGGTCTGCATCGTCCTCAGGATTAGGTATTTCTGCAGAGATGACTTTGTCAACTTCATCTGATGTTATTTTCTGCTCCAACCAAAGTAAGATATGTGCATGTGGGAGTCCTCTTTTCTGCCATTCAACAGAGTACATCCAGCAGCGTGCTGTGCCAAAGACTTGATGTTGGACCATAAAGGTCATGATGGATTTGAGCTTCTGTCGGAACACTCGAGCTGTGATGTCATGTCTGTCACTTGCCTTCTGCCCAGGAAGTAATAGCTGTTGTATACTGTCCCATGCTGGGTTGCATGTGAAAGTGATGAAAAGATCTGGACGTCCATAGAGACGCACATATTGTATGGCGTCTTGTGCATATTCATGCATATGACGTGGGCTGCCTGTGTATGATGACGGGAGAATTGTCAATTTGCCAATGTTTGTAGTGTTGCCGTCTTGTACTACAGCATCTCGCAAATGTATGTATTCTTCAGAGCGCAGTTTGGTTTGATTGTAGCGAATGAATTGTAAGCGCTCACTTTCAATTTTAGCATACATATCCACGATGTATTGGTGGAATAGTTGTCGGCATCTCAAGATATGGTTGTCCTCATGTTCTCTGATCATAATCCGGAAAGAGTAGTAGTGCATGGCACTGCATTTCTGTTGGGTTTCCTCCCCAGTGCGTGGGTCTATCATTTTCAAGTTGATGTGGTACCCATCGGCTCCATCCCAAAAAATGAGTGGGTATTGCAGGGCATCATAGCATCGATGTGTTTCAGCTACTGTAGTTAATTGGGAATTTCTCCGTTGTAGAACAATATCCCTTGGTAGAAATTGATCTCCAGCAATCACAATGGCAACCTCATCAATAGTTGGTGCATTGTATCTGCGCACATGTTCCCCATGGGGTGTTTTCTCAGGATGAATTACAATGCGGTGTGTGTCTGTAGGCATCTTGTCGAGGGCCGTTTTAAACAGTTGGACTAACTGATTGTGTTCATGAAGCAGTTGCTGAAGTTGGGTTACAACGGTTGTTTTTACGGTGGGTGAGATGGTGCAGCGTGTGTTCACTTCTTGGGCTTCATCACCAATGAAATACAGTTGAAGGAATTTATGTTGTCCTTCGGTACTTGGGAGCAGTGAGCCAGCGCGGTGATAAATTTGTCCTTTGACTTTGAAAGTTGGCATAAATGGTGCAGTAGCAATGTCTGCACCAAACGATGTCATCTGGAAGCATGAATTGTATTTCCTAATGTTAGTAAGGAAGTGTCTGGACTCCACAGTGTCTCCAGTAAGCAAAGTTTTTAGAGGTTCCGGGGGATCACTCAGTTGTGGTAGTCGGACCTTTCCTGCCACACAACACATTCCTTTGGTTTCTCCGGGGAATTTGAGTGCTTGGCAGTGTTGACAGACGGTGGTCAGTGTTCCAATGGAGACATCCTTGGTTAAGGAGTAGTCATCAGTAGGATTGTAGCGGAATGCAAGGCGATGATATGTAGTGACGTGTTCTATACGTTGACGTTGTTTTCTGTGTAATCTTGTTGCAGTCTGATGTGCACGTTGTTGAGGTGTTGCTGTAGTACGTCTGTGTTGTTGTGCGCTGCGGGCTTCTTCTCGGCGTACTATGCGTAGATTCATATCTTCAGCGGAGCGTCTTTCTCTGACTTGTTGTCTATGTCTCTCCTGAGCATCTATTTTTTCTTGTGGTGTTCTTGTTTGTCGAGTCTTTCGGCGTTTTTGGGTTTGGCGGGTACGGGTACCTAAACCAGATTTTTTTGGTGGCATATTGAAGCTGGTCTTCTGCCTGTTGTTGTCCCTGGAAATTGAAGGAATGGCATATTGATGTGGCTAATAGGTTAGGGACGGGCCAGTAGTAGTTGTGGATGTATGGTAGTGGATGGCCAATGTGTTATAAGTTTGAGTGTATGTAGAGATGTGCTGTATATGTTTTGGATGTAGGAGTGTGTAAAGAGAAAGGTGTGTGAAAGTATTATTAGAGATGAGATATATAAGGTCAGGCTTTGGGGCAGTGAAAAGTAAAGTGGTATTACGAAGGTTGAGTAGGATTAATAGCTGGAAAGTAGTTGTAGAGCATGGGAATTATTTGTGGGGCCTCAGTGTGAGAAATGTTGGCAAAGCCTGTCATTATTGGTGTGCAAAGTGGTTCCCTGATTGTGGCAAAGTTGTGATTAGAGCAATAGGTACAGCTCTGGTGGGAAGGTAATGGTGTTCTATGCAGTCATGCTGCATCTATGAGAAATGCCAGCTCGTGAGGTTAAAAAGAACCCCCCCCTGAGTGGGTTGAAGTGGACATAATATTAGGGTAAAATCTGTACCTTTTGAGCAATGAGTAAAGCACTGAGTTGTTAAACTTGCTGGGCAAAAGGTTAGCAGATTGAATCCACGGACTGTGGTGAGCTCCCAGCATTAGCCCTAGCTTCTGTCAACCTATCAGTTTCAAAGCATGAAATGTGAGTAGAGCAATAGGTACAGCTGTGGTGGGAAGGTAACAGTGTTCCATGCAGTCATGCTGTCTAAAGGAACTTGGAGGCATCTATGAGGAATGCCAGCTCGTGGGGTTAGAAATCCCCCCCCCTCCCCTGAGTTGGTTGAAGTGGATCTAATGTAAGGGTAAAATCTGAACCTTTTGAGCAATGAGTAAAGCACTGAGGTGTTGAACTTGCTGGGCAAAAGGTTAGCAGATTGAATCCACGGACTGTGGTGAGCTCCCAGCATTAGCCCTAGCTTCTGTCAACCTATCAGTATCAAAGCATGTAAATGTGAGTACAGCAATAGGTACAGCTGTGGTGGGAAGGTAACAGTGTTCCATGCAGTCATGCTGTCTAAAGGAACTTAAAGGCATCTATGAGGAATGCCAGCTCGTGGGGTTAGAAATGGCCCCCCCCCCCTTGAGTTGGTTAAAGTGGACCTAATGTAAGGGTAAAATCTGAACCTTTTGAGCAATGGGTAAAGCACTGAGTTGCTAAACTTGCTGGGCAAAAGGTTAGCAGATTGAATCCACGGACTGTGGTGAGCTCCCAGCATTAGCCCTAGCTTCTGTCAACCTATCAGTATCAAAGCATGTAAATGTGAGTACAGCAATAGGTACAGCTGGTGGGAAAGGTAACAGTAGAGCAATAGGTACTTACCAAAGTATTGGAAGGAAGAAGTATAAAAGGTTTCAGATGGGGAATCAGTAAGGGTAGTTGTCTCTGTCACCTGTTGTTCGGTAGTCTGTGTGAGACGGAGGAGCACGGAAGCAGTGCGTTGCCTAAGTCTCGTCACACAGAAATAGTAAGGGAAAGGGCTGTGTGGTCTTGGCAGCCGTTAGGATTTTTTTTTTGAATTTTAGGGAGTAAGCCTTTTTTTGATTCGCGGGTTTATTTTTGAATTTATGACAGCACGCATGCGCGGTAGCTTTTCTGCCGCTAAGGGTCTTGGGTGATGTAGTTTAGATAGGTAGGAGTGACGATGGCGCCGGGAGTGAGCTTGCTGAGGGAGGTTTTGGGGGCAAAGGTAAGCAAAGTTTTTGATTGTTTGCTGTTGTGTTGGGGTGGTAGGAAGTGGAGGGAAGTTGTGTGTTGTGTATTTAGTGTGGGATGTTTGTTGTGGGGTCCTGGGGAGGGGGTTAGCCTGATTCGCGGGTTTATTTTTGAATTTATGACAGCACGCATGCGCTAGGTAGGTGGCTGTATGCTGGCGCTAAGGGTCTTGGGTGATGTAGTTTAGTTAGGTAGGTGGTGACGATGGCGCGGGTGAGCTGCTGAGGGAGGCTTGGGGGCAAAGGTAAGCAAAGTTTTTGATTGTTTGCTGTTGTGTTGGGGTGGTGGGAAGTGGAGGGAAGTTGTGTGTTGTGTATTTAGTGTAGGGACGTTTGTTGTGGGGTCCTGGGGAGGGGGTTAGCCTGATTTGCAGGGTTTTTTTGTAGTGAGCATGTTTGTAGCTGTTTTCTGGCGCTAAGGGTCTGGGGTAATGTAGGTTAGCTAGTTAGGAGTGACGATGGCGCCGGGTGAGCTGCTGAGGGAGGTTTGGGGCAAAGGTAAGCAAAGTTTTTGATTGTTTGCTGTTGTGTTGGGGTGGTGGGAAGTGGGAGGGAAGTTGTGTGTTGTGTATTTTGTGTAGGGACGTTTGTTGTGGGGTCCTGGGGAGGGGGTTAGGCTTTTCAGGGTTTTTGTAGTTTTGGTAGTGAGCATGTTTGTAGCTGTTTTCTGCCGCTAAGGGTCTTGGGTGATGTAGTTTAGATAGGTAGGATTGACGATGGCGCCGGGGAGCTTCTGAGAGGAGGCTTGGGGGCAAAGGTAAGCAAAGTTTTTGATTGTTTGCTGTTGTGTTGGGGTGGTGGGAAGTGGAGGGAAGTTGTGTATTGTGTATTTAGAGTAGGGACGTTTGTTGTGGGGTCCTGGGGAGGGGGTTAGCCTGATTCGCGGGCTTTGTAGGATGTGGTCGGGCAGTTTTTGCGGCCATGTGCGTTGGAAGGGGGTTTGTTTATGTTGTTTATGTGTTGTTTTAGTGTGTTAGGAAGCGGTGAGGGGGCATTGTGTGTAGTTGGTTTAGGGATATTTGGAAGGGAGGGATATTTTGTTGTGGGCAGATGTAGTTTGCGGCGTGGTCTGAAGTGGCGAAGTTTTTCGGATGGGGCCGCAGCGTTTTTCCGGCCATGTGCGCGGGAGGGGGGCAGGGTATGTTGTTTATGTGTTTTTTTTGGGGTGTCGTGTGTATGTGTGTAGTGGTTAGTGATTGTGGGTAGGGAGGTGTGCTGTTGGTAGGCTTAGAGTAGGGCTTGTAGTTCTGTTGCGAAGTGTTAGGGATCGGTCCGCAGTGCTTTGTCTGCGATGTGCGAACGTTCTAAGCGTTTGTGCTGGTAGCGGAGAGGCTGGGGTGGGATAGCCGTTGTTATTTTTAGGGATGGTGTTTGATGGTGTTGCGAGGTAGCTAGGTCCGGTTTTTTTTAGTGTTGTCTGTAGCTCGTGGTCTGGGCCAGTCAGTTGTTTAGTTTGGTCTTTCTGCGACTTATAGTTTCGTTGCCTATATACGACTTTGCACGACCGTGTCTCCTTTATATATATAACATGATATGAAGAGGGAGAGGTTAGGAAGATGAATGAGAGCAAACTGTAGATAAGCCCATCTAGTCTTGTGGGAAACCAAAACTGTAGGATAACCACTATGGCAATGGAATGTGGCCAGTTGACGGGGATAAGGTAACTTTTAGAATGGTCTTTTTTTTACAGTTATGGCAAGACAGAATAAACCTGTTGCTAAATATTATTCTTTATGAGCTTGACTTTCAAGAGCTTCCAGAATCTGACTGGTGTACCTTGTATTCAATCTTGGACTTAAAGAAGAATTTTCATGCCAATGTCTATAGATAATGTCAAGTTTTTATTGTGTAAAGTTGGAAGGGAAATAATTCTGTTGTGTCTACTGTGTGCCTATCTACTTTCTTCCATACCGAAAGATCACTTGTCCCTTAGCAGGTGGTCTTGCTCTCTAGTCAGTGAGAGGTATGCATTTTTTTAGCCTTCCTTGGCAAAGGCAGATGTGCCATACCTTTGTTCTTTTATAATACAAACATGCTTAACTGGCTCATTGCTCACTTCAAAGCAAAATAGTCTTCCTCAACATGTGTGAACATGTGGCTAAACTTCCTCTGGTAGAAAATTTCTGTTGCCGAGAAGAAACTGAGGTTGTCATTGAAACTCGATTTTTTTTCATTTTTCCAGTAGCAAATTACTGTATGGGCCTAAATTTATTTAGTTATTTATTTACAACATGTTTACCCTGCCTTTCTCCAGCCTGGAGGCAACTCAAGGCAGCTAAAGTTGCTACCATTGTTTGGGTAAGTTTGAAACTTGTGTAAAACTTAACTGGCCAAAGCTTAGCTTCAATGTGGCAAAGATAAGTCTTAATGGATGCTTAGGTGAAAAAATCATGCAATCATCCAGGCGCAGTTGGATTGTGAATCCCAGTAGCTCCAGTCAACATATTCAATAGTGAGGAATGCTGGGGAAAGTCCAGCAATAGCTGGATGATTGCTAAACTGAAGTAATATCGGCAGTTTTGCAATGCCTTTGCAAAGCTTTTAATTTGTATATTATGCATTTTATGCATCTTAATGGTTAATGGTTATGTTTAATTGTTATTGTATTAATTGTTCATGTAACGGCATTGAATTGCTGCCTATGTAAGCCGTCCTGAGTCCCCCTTTCGGGGTAGAGAAGAGTCGGGATATAAATACCAGAAATACCAGAAATTAAATTTCAAGTGTGCCAACCCTATTTTGCTTGTACATAGGAAGTAGGAAGCAGTGTCTCCTAAGCATCCCCTCTACTGAACATCTTACTATGCCAAGGTAAAACTTGAGAACATTATAGGCTGAAAGTATAAAAATAAGACTAAGTTATCCTCAGGAAGGAAGCCTATTTACTCCCGTGCTAAAAGTGGCTGTATTCATCTGCTGTTTTTCCCCTTTTCTAAAGCAAAGAGCCACCTATCTCCCAATCTCTTTTTCTCCTATAACTTCAGAAAATCCCTTATATCAGTGTTGGATGGAACATTTCTGTGGCCCATGCAATGTCCTGTGAAATGTGCTTGTTTACATGCAAAGAAACAAGACTGATTTCCACCGCCAGTCCCCCCCAAAGACAAATATAAGATGCATATATATTTTTATTACATGTTTTGCCACCCACAAACCATGTCCTTCACTCTTCCTAGTGTGGAACATAACAGTGATAATTTTGAATGTTATAATTGCCATTTTGCAATCTGCCACTGATCATTATAAAGGATTATGGTAAGCACCCAAACGGTTGCTTACGGTTTATAGTGTGGAGGAACAATGTTTTATGTTTGCCTTAAAACTCAGAGACCATAATAACTGTCGGGCAAAACTCTTTTCATCCTAAGAAGAATCCCTTTTAGACACAGGAAGAGAGAGAGATTGCTCAGCCACCTTGTAATCCATCAATCCGCAGACCATTCAGTCTTTGCCTGCTTTGGTAGCTAGAATGACCCTTTGAACATCACCCCAAAATCAGAAATTCATCTCCAAAAAAGGAGGGCAATATGCTCAAGGGGTCATTCTAGCTAGCGAAGCAGGCACAGGCTGAATGGGTCTGTAGAGGAGTTTTCAGTTCAGGTTGAAATTTATCGTTTATCAGTTGTTCAGTTTGAATGCTTGACTGATTTATTTTTATTTAGTTGTTAACGTGTATCATGCCCTATGTTATGGGAGCTGTGAGCAGCATACAAGTATTTATTTACTGTGTCAAAACCGAATTGAGGGTAAATGTATTTTTTTAAAAAAACACAAAGTTAAAAACTTGACATTATACTAGTTTTCCTTTGACCAGATGCTGGCCACTTGGAATGTCTCTGATGTCACTATAAGAAGGTCCTCCATTGTGCATGTGGCAGGGCTCAGACTGCATTGTAGTAAGTGGCCTGTGGTTTGCTCTTCTCCATACTCGCATGTCATGGTCTCCACTTTGTAGCCCCATTTCTGAAGATTGGCTCTGCATCTTGTGCAGTCTGTTCAGCACCTTCCAAGTTGCCCAGTCTTCTGTGTGCCCGGGGGGAGTTTCTCATCCAGTATCAGCCATTGATTGAGGTTCCAGGTTTTTGCCTGCCACTTGGATTCTCGCTTGCTGAGATGTTCCTGCGAATATCTCTGTAGACCTTGGAAAGCTGTTTCTTGATATAAGGCTTTGGCGTGCTGGCTGATATACAAACAGAGGGTGACTGCTTTGGTCCTGATGTCACTGCCTTGGTCCTTTCGTTATTGGCTGCTACTTCCCAACAATGTCAGGTGGTGCAATGCTGACTAAAGAGTATAATTTCTCCAGAGGTGTAGGGTGTAGACATCCTGTGATAATGCGACATGTCTCATTGCATTTTAAGTAAAATAAATGTAAGCCATTTAAAATTTAAAGCAATAAAAATTATTCCAACGGACTAAAAAAATTAAACAATGCAACATGTTAAAACTGATTTAAAAGGTGGAAAGAATTTAGAAAGGTGCACCTCCACATTTCAAAATAAATCAGGCAAGCCCAGGAGCTTTAATAAAAGTCATGTCTTTTCTTGGCGCCAGAATAGAGTGCCAAAATGGGCTCCGAAGTGGAGGACCTTACACAACAAAGACACAACAGCTGAGAAATCTCCCTTTAAAGCCTCATACTGATCCACCCCTTTCTTGCTCCTACCCGTTATGTTGCTATCGTACCACCCGGGGACCTTGTTTGTCCCTGTATTTTTCCTGTGTGTTTATTTTGTCGGTTGGAGATGGGATAATGGGACATGTAATCCTCTATATCCACAGTTTGCAGAGAAAACAGAAGAAGGTGATTGATGGGTATTTGAGCAAACAGAAGCAAAAAGAACAAAGTTTGTATTCATGTAAAAAATTTACTATTATAGCTTCAAACAAACAAACAAACAAAAAACAGCAACATGCTCTTTCAATAAACAGTCCACACATTCTTCAGTAACAGGCTTCTGTGTTAACTCACACAGTATTGCAACTCCCAGCATCCCTGTTACCATTTCAGCATTGCAGCAGTTTAGGAATCCATTTCTCCAAATTACAGCATTACAGCAGTATAGGAATTCATTTCTCCAGGCGTCAGCATTTCAGCATTTAAATGAATTTCTCCAGTCTACAGCATTCCAGCATCACAGCAGTATATCAGCCAGGAACTTCAGCCAGCACAATAGCCAGCATAGACAGTAAGAAACTGCAAAAGCCAAAAGCCTAACTCAATCTGTAACAAAGGAGATTTATACAAACACAGCTGCCACACCCTACTGGAGTTTGGCAAACCCAGCTGCACCTATTCAGATACACCTACAGTAGTACTACTACAGCACATAAACCAAAAGAAACATACTCATAACTCAAACATTTGTTCGATATCTTTACAGTCTGACATATTTTTCATCTTGCTCATTTCTTTTCAGTGGAGGTAAGTGCAAAACTGGATCATCACAAATTAATGCCCCTCTTTCCTTACATCTAAGGGCCCAACTACATTGCCATATAATGCAATTTAACTTCATTGAACTGCATTAAATAGCATTGTAGACTCATATGATCTACTTCAATGCAGGTAATCTGTATTCTGTAATTGCAGAATATGGAAGTGTAGATGGGGCCTTAGACTTAAAGAGGAGAATAAAACTATGGATGGTTTCCACCTTTATTCTCCCACCACCTGCGAAAAGTGGACTATCTACAGACGTCACATGCAACACCTGGAACGATTCCATCAGCGTTGCCTTTGAAAAATCCTGCAAATCTCCTGGGAAGACAGGCAGACAAATGTCAGTGTGCTGGAAGAAGTAAAGACCACCCGCACTGAAGAGGTGGTCCTCCACCATCAACTCCACTGGACTGGCCATGTTGTCCAAATGCCTGACCACCGTCTCCCAAAGCAGTTACTCTACTCCGAACTCAAGAATGGAAAATGGAATGTTGGAAGACAAGAAAAAAGATTTAAAGATGGGCTCAAAGCCAACTTTAAAAACTGTGGCATACACAGAGAATTGCGAGGCCATGGTCCTTGAGAGCTCTAGCTGGAGGTCAGCTGTGACCAGCAGTACAGTAGAATTTGAAGAGGCATGAATGGAGTACAAAAGAGAGAAACATGCCAAGAGGAAGGCACGTCAAGCCAACTCGGACCAGGACCACTTTCCACCTGGAAACTGATGGGAGAATATGCAGGTCAAGAATAGGGCTCCACAGTCACCTACGTACCCACTGAACTTGGAAGACAATCTTACTCTGTCAATAAGGGACCTCCCACCATTTTCACTGTGATTAATTAATTATTGAGACATACTGCATTATCATAGGATGTCTACACCCTACACCACTGGAGAAATTATACTGTTTAGCCGGTATTGCACCACCTGACATCCGCCAGGAAGTAGCAGCTCATAATGAAAGGACCAAGGCAGTGACATCTCTGGCTCATCCTCTGTTTGGTTATCAGCCACCACGGCAACACCTTAAAACAAGAAATAGGGTTGTTGTTTTTTTAATCTACAGTGATACTCACAGGAGTACTTCAGCAAATGGAAATCCAAAAGTGGCAGGCTAAAACCTGGAACCTTAAGCCATGGCTGACAATACACTTTATAATACACTTTATTTATATTCCGCTCTTCTCACCCCGAAGGGGACTCAGAGCGGATTACATCACACATACGGCAGACAGTCCCTGCCGGTTCCACATACAATTACATACAACATATAACAAGTACAATTTTTAGAAGGATTTTTCTTCGGGCTGCATCACAGGGTGTGTCACAGGGCTGCATCACAGGTGCGTCACGGGGTGTGATTGCATCATTACGTCACAAGGTGGTGCTGTTGCTTCATCCTCATGACGGAGAACCTCTGTTTTTTCTGCATTCCATCGGACAGCCGATCTTACTTATTTAGGTGTTGTAAGTCCTTCTTTGAAAAAATCCTTCCCCACTTGGCGGTTCCCAGTTTTATCTAATCACAACTGAGCTGTTTTCAAACTGTTGGGTGAACAGTGGACAAGGGCTCACAGCTGGATGTCCAAACCAGCCCGGGATTCGAACCAGCAATCTTCAGATCTTCAGATTGCTAGCACAGCTGTTGCTACCGCTGTGGTATCTCTCCGGCCCGAATGAGAGACCGAATGATACCGAATGAGAGACTCTCCCCTGGGCACACAGAAGACTGGGTGACTTGGAAGGCACTGAACGGACTGCACTCTGGCACCATGAAATGAAGAGCCAATCTTAAGAAATGAGGCCACAAAGTGGAGTCCACAACATGCAAGTGTGGGGAAGAACAGACCACAGACCACCTACTACAATGCAACCTGAGCCCTGCCGCATGCACAATGGAGGACCTTAAGAACATAAGAACATAAGAAGAGCCATGCTGAATCGGGCCTCAGCCCATCTAGTCCAGCATTCTGTGTCACACAGTGGCCCACTAGTTGTACACGGGGATCTCTAGCAGAAAGGAGGGCAAAACCATCACCTGCTCCCGACCCCCCACAACCAGTACCCGGGGAAATCCTGCCTGCCTCCATCAACACAGAGGTGGCACTTGGATGTCCATTTCAGTAACTACTGATTCCCTTGGTATCCATGAATCTGTCTAATCCTGCCTTGAAGCTGTCCAGGCTGACAGCTGTCACAACCTCCTCTGGAAGTGAATTCCATAACCCAATGACCCTCTGGGTGAAGAAATATTTCCCTTTATTAGTCCTAACTTTCCTGCCTTGGAGCTTTAGGGAGTGCCCCCTAGTCCTAGTGTTGTGTGACAGAGAAAATATTTTTTCTTTATTCACCTTTTCTATCCCATGCATGATTTTATACATTTCAATCAAGTCACCTCTTAAACGCCGTCTTTCAAGGCTGAAAAGACCAAGGCGTTGCAACCTGATTTCATAAGGGAGCTGCTCCATCCCTTGGATCATTTTTGTTGCCCTTCTTTGTACCTTTTCCAGTTCCGTTATATCCTTCTTGAGGTGCGGTGACCAGAATTGTACACAGTACTCCAGATGTGGCCTCACTATAGATTTGTAGAGAGGCAATACAACATTTGCCGACCTATTTTCGATTCCCTTCCTGATCATGCCAAGCATAGAATTTGCTTTTTTCACTGCTGCAGCGCACTGGGTTGACATCTTCATTGAGCTGTCCACCAAAACCCCAAGATCCCTTTCCTGGTTTGTCTCAGAAAGCTTTGATCCCATCAGTTGATAAGTGTATTTGGGGTTCTTTGCCCCGATGTGCATGACTTTACACTTGTTTAGGTTAAAATGCATTTGCCACTTTGTTGCCCATTCACTCATTTTCGAGAGATCTTTCTGGAGCTCTTTACAATCAGTTTCATTTTTAACTACCCTGAACAGTTTAGTGTCATCTGCAAACTTTGCTACCTCACAATTTACTTCTACATCCAGATCATTTATGAATAAATTAAAAAGTAACGGTCCTAAAACTGAACCTTGGGGTACGCCACTTCTCACCTCTTTCCATCCAGAGAAGTGTCCATTTATTACCACCCTTTGTTTCCTACAGTTTAGCCAGGTTCCAATCCAGGACAAGACCTGTCCCCTGATTCCATGGCTGATGAACTTATTTAGGAGCCTTTGGTGAGGGACTTTGTCAAAAGCCTTTTGAAAGTCAAGGTAAACAATATCAACTGGGTCCCCTTTATCTATGTGTTTATTTACACCCTGAAAGAACTCTATCAAGTTAGTAAGACATGATTTGCCTTTGCAGAAACCATGTTGATTTTCCTTCAGCAATGCCTGTTCTTCTATGTGCTTAGTAATTTTTTCTTTAATAATGGTTTCCATCACTTTGCCTGGAACTGAGGTTAGACTAACTGGCCTATAATTTCCTGGATCACCCCTGGATCCTTTCTTGAAGATCGGAGTTACATTTGCCTCCCTCCAGTCCTCGGGTACAGTGCCTGATCTTAGAGAAAGGTTATATATTTTGGCTAGAATTTCAGCAATTTCACACTTGAGTTCCTTAAGAACTCTGGGGTGGATGCCATCTGGCCCTGGTGATTTGTTGACATTTAGTTTAGTAAGGCATGTGAGAACATCCTCCTTGTTTATCTCTATCTGGTTTAATTCATTTAATTCCCTCCCTGAAAAAAACTGACTCAGCTGCAGGCATATGTTGTCTGTCCTCCTGTGTGAAAACGGAGGCAAAGAAGTCATTTAGCTGCTCAGCAATCTCCTTGTCTTCACTTATTGTCCCTTTCTTACCATTTTCGTCAAGTGGCCCAACTGCTTTTCTAGTTGGGTTTCTGCTTCTTATAGCAACACCAGAGGCACTCCAAGTGGCCAGCTTCTGGTCAAAGGACATTTAATATAATGCCAAGTTTTAAACTATTTTTAAAAAAAAATACATTTCAACTGTACCCTTGGTTTGCTTCTGATACGATAAATAAATAAATACTGTACTACTGCGGTGTAACATTAAAAACCTACTTAGCATTAATTTAAGTAACATAAACATCTCCCTTTTGCCATACATGTAATTAACATTTTTTTAAAGCTGTTTAGTGTAATGGTGCTCCATGCAGTCATGCCGGCCACATGACCTTGGAGGTGTCTACGGACAACACCGGCTCTTCAGCTTAGAAATGGAGATGAGCACCAACCCCCAGAGTCAGACACGACTGGACTTGATGTCAGGGGAAACCCTTTACCTTTTACCTTTGGTGTAAACATCTTTTCCCATCTCTGATTTCATTATTGTATGTAACAGTGGGAGACAATAACCAACGGTAGATCACTGCCACTGTGAAATCTGGGAGTCAGGCAAATGGGCAAATGTCAAAGAAACAAGAAGATGAGAAGTTTAAAAGCCCTTGATCAAAGATCAGAGCAAAAATAACGCTGATCCTATTATGGCGTGAACTGGATTGGAATAATTTCCCTTTGTTTTCTGGTTTCAGAAGACGTCAAATGAAGTGAAGATAGAACCAAAGCATATGTGTTTTGAAACACACATCCCTCCATGGCGATCTCATTAATAGTTATCAGGCTAGAAATAGACTAGATCTGTATCAAGAAGCACATGGGCTTTCTTCCTTTGGTTTTAAAAAAGGACTTTCATCATCATGCTTCAGGCAGACACTGGAACTATCTGATAATATTTAGAGCAGCAACAATAACAGCAAATACCATTAGGAAATACTTTACAGGAACAAATTTATTTTTTCCTTGCAGGACAAAATGTATTTCATGTAAAAATCATATTTATTGAATTATTCAGGAGTTAAAAACAAAGACACATAAGCACAAACAACACAATAGAAAAGAAGAAAAGAAGCAAGCAAAAAGAAGAAAACAAAAAAGTTACTTGAGATCTGACTGTTATACTGTTAGGAAGCTAATCCCCTAACAGTATAACAGTTAACATGGGCAGTATAACACGGGCAGTTTTTAGGACTTTCTCCGCAGATGTTTTCTGAGCCTGAGCAAATCAAGCTTTCCAACAGAAGATACTGGAGAGACACAGAGAACAAGATTTTCTAAGGATGTTGGAACAGTATGGCATGGAATCACGCCCAAAGAAAAGAGTGCAACTTAAATATAAAGCTGTCCTTGGAACATTAAAGTATATGTATATCCATCTTTATTTAGATTTCTTCTTTAAACAAAGTTCACTTGTTTAAAAAATCTCACAGTCTAGTCTTTAGTGATTTCTACAACTGACACTGATAATCATGCATAATACCAATTAAGTGTGGTTTGTTTATCCCAAAACCAGAAAAATCTTGTCAGAAGAAAATGATATGAGGTGCTGGGAAGCATGACCCATTGCTGAAACATATCCTCACCTTTGCTTTGAATTCTCAGTACATCAAATGGAAATTTCCCTTTTTGAAGCGACTTTTCTTGAAGTGAGTTTTCTTTTCATCTTGATCTTTTTTTAAACAAATGTTCAAGCAATAAGTAGATAGTTTTCTTTCATTTGTGAGTAAATGATCTGTTACTGTTTACTGTCTGGATTTAACAGGCACGACTATATATGCCCGGGTGTGTTTATGGGACAACCATTGGAATTGTTTCTAACGGCTATTAGGATTCAGGATCACATTCAAATTGTTTAGGGAGGGACATTGAGTATTTTAAACTAGAATGTCCTGGTGGCTCACAGAACTACATTTGGCCTTCCATTTCCATGGATTCCATCATCATCTTGGGAGAAAAATGGGGAAAAGGTACAAAAAAGCAAACCTTGATTTTGCCTTTTCATATTAGGGATACCATTTTGCTACATTGTAATAAAATGGGACTTGAGCATTTACTGATTTTGGTATCCACAGTGGGTCGTGGAACCAAATCCCAGCAGATACAAAGAGCCCACTATACAAACAACAGGATTCCACAGTTAAAGTGAAATAATAGTGCTCTAACCACAGTGTGAGTGGTTCCCGGGTGTTGTAAATGTTACTGAAGGTTGCTATATTTGTACCTGTAGATCTCAGGACACTTCCAGACAGGCCCCAAAATGCTGAGCCTGTTGGGCTTTTACTAGAGGTGTCCAAACGATGCCTCTGTTATAAGCATATTAATTTGGGACAAAGCAGGTAAACCCTGCTTTATCCCAAATTAATGAGATACCTAGAAAAACCCGGATCTTTGGTATGATCCAGGCTTTACCAGGTGTTTGCCCAGTGTGGATTGGGCCCGGGAACTGTGTCACTCAATCAAGGCCCAATTCACATAGCCCTCTTGTTTTTTCAGGCTCCATGAGCCCGGAAAACTGAGAAGGCACCCATTCCCTCCCCAAAAAAGTCATTAAAAGAAGAAATAAGTCACCTGGCTGCCATTAAGGTACTCCAGGAGTCCTCTTGGCATGTAGAAACGATGCACCAGGAGGTGGGGGTGGGTGGGTGGTGAGGAGCAATCCCCCCCCCCCCCTGGTTCTTGGTGCATCATTTATACATGCCAGAAGGACTTCTGGAGTACCTTAATAGTACATCTTCTTTTTAAAGCTTTTTAGGTGTGGGGCGAGGATTGTGTGGCCCATGCCATTCTGGTAGTTACCAGGATGGCATGGGGACACCCCTCCCCCTGGGAAAGCCCGTGTTTTTGGAAAGGGTGTACAGATTTAAACCCATCCCACATATTTAAACTATGTCTGGAAGAACACTCAGTATTCCCCAAGAACTCCAGAAAGAAATCAACTCCCTTTGATCCCATTGCACAAGGTTTTTCTCCTGTGCTTTTTCCTGTTACAGAGCATACTATCTTGGTAACTGAAGACCAAATGGATGCAATAGCAAATCAACCCTGAAGTCTTCCTAGAAGCCAAAATGGCTAAATTGAGACTGCTGTTCTTTGTATCTATCATGAGAAGGCATGACTCATTAGAGTAATGCCTGGTAAGGTAGAAGGTATTAAGGAAAACAATGACTTTACTGGTGGATAGACACAATCAAGATACAACCCTGGGTTCCCAAACCCTGAGCAGGACTGTTGGGAACAGGCATCTTAACACTTGTGCTTGTCCAGGTCTAAGAGGACAAAGAGAAAACAGTCATGCTGCTAAAGCATACGGTCTGCAGGAAGAATATTAGCTGAATAGCTGGAGGCACCGTGTCAGTTCATGGAACTTTCCAACAGATGTAATTATCACTTGGATGAGATTCATATCTTAGAGGAATTGCCAGGTCCTTCATGGAGGAATGAATCTCTCCCATGGAGAAACCACTGGAGACAAGGGAAGAGGAGGAGGAGGAGGAGGAGATAGATTTTCCCCATATGGATATTGTAGTAAAAATCTGTCTGAAATAATGCATCTTCTACAGTGATCAAATGATTGATAGCAAAGGAGAGACATAGGATGTGGAGCATAGATAAGCAGCAAATATGGTTATATGGATATGAAAGATAACTAGAAAGCAAAGGTACTTCATATTTAGTCAACCCCTAATTATATTGGTTTTTATGATCAAGCTAAAAGATTAAGCTCTTGGAGGCTGCTCTTCCTTTTAAGGCCCTGTCTACACTGCCAGAAAAAATCCAGATTATATGCTTTGAACTGGATTACATAGCAGGGTAGACTAATATAATCCATTTCAAAGCAGATAATCTGGATTTTATATTGCAGTGTAGATGTGGCCTTGAACAAGACAAAGGGAGAAAGAAGGCTAACATTGAGCAGTTGATCATAGTGTCATAGATACTGTAGATGGTAAATGTAAATAAACAAAAGCTTTACCACTGTTTCTGAACCAAAATATACACTGCAGTAGAATAATGTGTCACTCAGATTTGTGTAACGAGTAACAGAAACTTTACTTCAGTTCAAAAGATCAAACAGAGCAACAATATATACAGCATAGGCTTGTTTGATTAAGAAATGGTTCAAAACAGGTTTTGGATATAGGGGGTTCGAATCTAAAGTCAATTCTGATTTTCACAGAAAAAAAGTTCAAAACTTTTCAAAACTTCCGAGACTTCCGAATCCTTCGTTAATGGTTTTAAAGTGTCATTTCCTGTTTCATTGGGTGGTCTTTACTTTGAAAGTAGTTGTTTTATTCCAGAAAAAAAGGGGGGGGGAGCAAAGGGAAGAAAGCCATCCAAACTGGGTTAAACAGTGGCTCTAGCCCAGGACTTTCTCACCCCTTGTGGTGTTCCAGCCTAGCAGAGTGATGCCCCAGCCTAGTGGTCAGAGACAGGCACCAGTGGTGCCAGTGGATCAGAGCCAGGATGGGGAGGATGAATGGCCAGATGGGGACATTTCTGCAAATGGAGATTTGTCTTGGGATAATGACTGGCTGCATGGGTATTGGCCCGAGGAAAGGGTTAATGAAGATTCTATGGAAGTCAGTTTCGAAACAGCCAGCGAGAACTCCAGTAACCTTGACTCTCACGGGAACTTCACTCCCTTGCCAGCTGAGCTCCCGGGAAATAGGGAGGAAGAGCTTTCTCAGCAAGATATGAGTCCACCTGGGCCTGCTAACGATCTGTTGGATTTTGATAGAAGGGCTAGTATCAGATCCTCTAGGAAAGATTGCAATTTGCGAAGGGGGATTCAGTGGTTCCACAGAAAATAGATTCATTTAAGAGACTGGCCCGGGGAAGATCTCACTAGAGCTGAAGCTACGTTTGGCTTGGATTGTTCATGCTCAAGTTCTCCGTTTCAAGTAGGCTGCAGGAGCGGATTTGCCCTGCCGAGCCACATTCCCATTTGATCGTTGCCATGGTTTGCTTTGGACTCTAAGTTCCTGTTCTGACCGCCAGAGCGGCCTGCCTTAGTTTTGGATTGCTTTCCTTGGGATTTACTCCAGCATAAGGACTTCACAAGTTTTGCCTTTGGACTTACTTTTGCATTTATTTCCTTCATTCTTTGGATTCTTCTTATTTAAAATAAAAGTATTATTACCGAGTTGCTTGTGTGTGTGATCTAGGGGGTACGTTCCAGGTCTGAGGTGCAACACCCCTAGGGGGACTCAAAGCGGTGTACAGCATAATAATTGGCAAAAATTCAATGCCTCACATACGAATAAAAACAATACATTACATATCTAAAACAATAACATATAACTGTAAATTAAAATCATTAAAATTGTCAGACATGATAATATCTGTTGCAGAGATACCCCAGAGACCGGTATGGGCTGTTCAAAATGCAAGACAAAAATAAAAACAAAGGGACTGCAAGTCTGCTTCTGATGGGAGAAAGTTAACATGATGTTAAACAGTAATGGTAAATACGGCAATGTATTCAAAGGTTGTTTCCTTTTATTTGGCCTGAGAAAAAGTACAGGATGGGGGGAGGGGATAAGGGCCACAAATGCAGGTTTACTTTACTTACTTCTGCTGCCAAGCATGGCAATAAAAATTGTGCTTTCACTTTGGGGAATCTTGGCTGTTCTTTGATTGCCAGCATTTAGGTATATTTTAACTGTATATTCCCTGTATATTATCTGCAATGTTTATCATATCACTTATTGTTTAATTGATTTTATTTAAACAAACAAACCTGGCAGACACTGTTTGGAGTGCACACTGGTCTCATTACATTCCTGGTTAGCCACACATTAATATGCTGCAAGCCTTCTTGTGGCTTCCCAATGACAGATGCAAAAGAATTTCCTTTTGAAGCTTACAGTCCCCATTCCTTGGTTCTAAAGAGATATCAAATGACTGATTACTTCTGTGTACTTTATTATGGTTCCTGCTGTTTATCTTTGGCCATTTATTGACACTGACTAATGTAACTTGAAAGGAACTTAGTCTAGCTATTACTGGGGTGAAGAGTGGGCGAATCAACTAAATAAGCCATTAGGAGTTTCAAAACAATCTCATGGCTAGGATTATCCTTCTTAAAAATAGTGATCGTATCTAAGCCCTTGAAGGGTTGCAATTTCAATGGGAATTTTTCTTTTGCCAAGTTTGATAGAGAGATTAAAGTGCATAGAGAAGGATAAAACAATTGAGCATATGTCTGAGAACATCCATTGAGTCTTTTTAAAAATCAAATGGCCTATGTTTTTATTAAAACATTAATTCAAGAGTGACAAGCTAGATCACTATCTGCTTTCAAAGTTTGGTAATTATATGCTTTCTGTTTTAAAGGTAGCCTTTCTTGAGACAAAGGTCAGCTTAGAAAAAAAAGAATAGGATCTGCTATTGCAGTGTTTCTCAACCTGGGAGTCGGGACCCCTGGGGGGGCGGTCGTGAGGGAGTGTCAGAGGGGTCGCCAAAGACCATCAGGAACACAGTATTTTCTGTAGGTCATGGGGGTTCTGTGTGGGACGTTTGGCCCAATTCTATCATTGGTGGGGTTCAGAATGCTCGTTGATTGTAGGTGAACTATAAATCCCAGCAACTACAACTCCCAAATGTCAAGTCTATTTTCCCCCAAACTCCACCAGTGTTCACATTTGGGCATATTGAGTATTCGTGCCAAGTTTGGCCCAGATCCATCATTGTTTGAGTCCACAGGGCTCTCTGGATGTAGGTGAACTACAACTCCAAAACTCAAGGCCAATGCCCACCAAACCCTTCCAGTATTTTCAGTTGGTCATGGGAGTTCTGTGTGGTTCAATTCCATAGTTGGTAGAGTTCAGAATACTTTCTGATTTTAGGTTAACAATAAATCCCAGAAACTACATTTTCCAAATGACAAAATCAATCCCCCCAACTCACCAGTATTCAAATTTGGTCCAGTGAATGAAAATACATACTGCATATCAGATATTTACATTACGATTCATAACAGTAGCAAAATTACATTTTTGCTGTAA
This sequence comes from Anolis apletophallus, assembly GCA_030556195.1. Classification (NCBI taxonomy): domain Eukaryota; kingdom Metazoa; phylum Chordata; class Lepidosauria; order Squamata; family Anolidae; genus Anolis; species Anolis apletophallus. The sequence goes on from JARBWK010000009.1 coordinate 105,991,511, forward strand.
TCATGAAGTAGAAACAAAAATAATTTTATGGTTGGGGGTCACCACAACATGAGGAACTGTATTAAGAGGTCGTGACATTAGGAAGCTTAAGAAAAACTGCACTATTACTTTGGATCATTTGCTGATCTTTATTTGGCAGAACATGGAAAAACTTTTCTTGTATTACAACTTCCAGAATTGCTCCATCAGTATGGCCATTACCTCAAGAATTGAGGTAATGGCCATACTGATGGAGCAATTCTGGATTTCTGAGAATCGTAGTCCCAAAAGTAATTTTTCCACCCTAGTTCCGGTATTTAAAATATATTTTGCTACAGGGATCTGATTGGTTTTGTGTTGTGTTGATATTTGAAGTGCAAACCAGTAGATCACAAACACAAAGCAAAAGTTGACTGTCACAAATTCATGTTGGTAAGAATGGAACGTGATTCAACCACAACAAAGTAGTCTCATTGGTTTTAATTGGATCAATTCATGACTTAATGGATTTTGTTCATAGCCCGTGAATCTGTAGAGACACATAAGAACCTGAAAACTTCAGATCCTAGAACAAATTGTTTTGAGTTTGCAAGCTTTGCCTGCCTATGCTTGCTAATGGCTAGGTTGAATTATGGTGACTTCCTGTTGGTTTACTTTTCCATACCTTCTCTTTTCCTGCATCACTTTACACTACAACAATTTTCTTCTTCCTTCTGTCTGTTAGGCCAGTAGGCCATATATGTCGCTATGCACAAGCCTTTATATGCTTCCCAATCAACATTCCAGCATATTGTAATTTTGCTTAATATTTGTACTGATTTTCTACAGACTGCAAGTATAAATATATACACATACATGTGGGAACTCTCTTCATCTTTCCCCTAGTTTTGAAAAAGGACCAAAAATATATAGAATACGTTGCCCTGTGGCTCACATAGCTACACACATTTTTAAAAAAATCAGGTTCTGCAAACAAATAGGGAGAAGCATCTTGCATCTTAAGTGCTCACTAGAGAATGAATCCACTTTAAATTTGGTTTCTGCCTTCTGTAGAATTCTGGTGTTTTTAGTTTAGTGAGGCTGTTAAAGGCTCCTCCCTAAACTACAAAACCCAGAATTCTGCAGGTGACAGAAACTGGATTTAAAGTGGATTCATTCTCTAGTGTGATGAAGTAGTTAGAACTATTTTCCTTTGACTATTTGTAGAGCCAAAAACTTGACTTCATGTGGCTGATAAACAGCATATTTCAGCCTCAAAAGGGGTGTTGGTAGCATAAGCCCCTATTTCCATGTTCCACAACTTCCATAGGCATTATGTTAAGCAGTTTGCTTTTGCCAGTGACTCTTTTATTGTTCATAATGATTATAATTATACTTCCCTAAAGTGTTTCATCTTTATGGCACTTCACTACCAATTTCATTTCACAGCTCCTTGTTTAATTTTTGCACATAGGCATTTATTAGTCATACATATACAGTTATTACAGCTCTGTTTTGAACTGCAGAGACTGGTTCTTGCTATGTATGGCCATGTGCAGCTTACGCCCTAGTTTATGAAGAATAGTGCATAAAATCAAAAATGTACATTAGAATCTTCTTTTGGAAGAGGAGGAACATTTGCCATTCATGAATTGCCTTCGGGCCGATATGGGCGGGACAGAAATGACATAAATAAAGAAATAAATACATTTGTCTGTTTGTGTGATTCAAACCGTATTTATGCCTTACTAATGTACAAGGGATTTGTGTGTTGAAGGATGACTACCCTATTGTCTTGTTACTAATCCCAAAAAATTTGCACTGAACATCCGCTCAGATTTAAGAGTCCTTTTCATAGAACAAAATACTCTAAAGGTGCCAAATCTTGCCTGATCTTACAAACTCAGCAGGATCCACCCAATTTAGTACTTGGATGGGAGATCACGAATACTGTAGGTTCTATAGACTAGATTTCAGGAACGGGAAAACCCCTTTTGAATATTCCTATCCTAAGAAAACCCCATAAAATTGATGGGATTGCCATAAGTCAACAGACAACCTTGAAGTGCACATTCATGGTGCATCTAGCTCGGGGTGATATTGAGAAATTGAACCCCCAGATTATGAAATATATAAAATTATATGAAATAGAAACCATGCCTCTGCAAAACCTAGTGAGCTGCACCTTTGTCTTATATTAACCTTTTTGTTAATGTAATTGTTTCTGGATATTGTTAGTTTGCACCCAAGACCCCTGCCTTCATTTCCATAACCTTCTCACAATAGACTGGGAGATGGGAGGAAATTCCTCAATGGATGTACATCAGAGTTCCCTGGGTCCGTTTCCTGCTCCGTTAAGATCGGAGCTATCTGTGGGAAAGATCCAGCACTCATGCCTCAAGCCAGCTTCACCCATTGAGATGGACATCATCCACATTGTGTACACTGGACTAAATCTATTGTGCTAATCAGAGCCAAGTCATTACATATTGCCACACCACATTCCTTTGGGATCACATCCCTTTCCCACAATATCTGCTTTGAACTGAGTTATCTGAGTCCACACTGCCATATATTCCAGTTCAAAGCAGAACATGTGGGATTTTATTCAGCTGTGTGGAAGTGGCCTCAATGACAGTTTATTGAATTTCCTGCCATATGAAGAGCCAATCAGCAAAGATGTCCAATTGAGTCCTGAGCTACTCAGGACATGGATCCTAGCCAGACTGTTTTTCAACCAATCAGGAGCTGGTGTGGATTTCTTGAATAGCTGTCAGATGAAATAAAAATGCTCTGTATTCACAATTACAGTATGTGTCCATATTTTGAAGTGCTTTCTTTGCTGACATCCTTTATTACTATTGAGAATAAACTTCTGGTTTTGTCTTCTACTCTGTCTGTGTCTGATTTCGCCTTCTGGAAAGCAAGGCACACTGGGCTTCCAAACTTGCAGTTCTTGCGGTAGCTGATATCACTCAGCAAGGATGTGCCATCAGAAATATGGAAGTAGGACCAGAAATGCTCCTGTGTTACAAAGGAGTAACACATTAAAAGTGGTAGGGTGAATACCAAAATCATATTAAGCAAGTTATTCACGTGCTTTCGTTCACTTTGTATCCCTACTACATAGAACACCATTACTTTGCTAAATATTAAGACAGGCACCTGCAAGTTGTTTGTTTATTTGGACTTTGGCAATATGTATAGAAAAGGAAATCATGCAGCCAGATGTTTCTCAATGTTCCTCACCATTAACTATTCTGGCTAAGGCTGCTGGTATACTGTATATTTTAGATATCACCACCAGGTCAATGAGACCGCAAAGGTCTTTAGTTTGCTTCAAGAGTGTAGGGAGCAAAATGAAGACATTGCCTCTCAATAAGAAATCTGCCCCCATGAAAATTTATTTATTTCCTGAAATTCTTAGTGCTGCAATAACTTAAAACTTAAGTCCAATAAATAATAATATAATTTAGCCATCCAAAGAAAAGGACAGGCAACGTTATCATGGGAATGAGGACACAGCTTACATGTGTTACAAGTGTGATTCTTTATTGTCTAACTTCCTGCAATGACTAGAAATGTGGGAACTAAAGGAAGATTTAATTGTGGGGTGAACTTATTGTGTATGTTAATTTGTACATTAACATACACATTAGGTCACCAAACTAGTCGCTATAATTACATTTTAATCCATAAAGATGATTTGCAATTATGTAACAATGTACAAAGAACAGAATTGAAATTAACTGTGTTCCTTTACTTGAGGTTTAACCAATCTGGTACTTCCATCATTCTGACTAGAATGATGAGAGCTATGGTCTGTTATCTGAAGGACACCAACAAGGGAAAGGAATACAAATAACCAAAATGAAATTAGGACTAAACACAAATTAATACACAAACAGCAGCTGATTCCAAAAGCAGCCTAAAGAGGATTCTGTTGCTTTCTAATGGATTTTCACAATCTGTTAAGGTGTCATCTAATTCAATTTCACTGTATTTTGAAAGGGGAAACTGAATCCCTCTACATATGTTCTAATTTGATAACATTTTAGATGCTAATACTCCAATATGAAGAAAGTGTGCTGTGATTCAATCATACTTTGACAAACCGAAAAATGTATCACAATTCAATACATCTCTTGTTGAAATTAAGACAGTTGTTATTTAAATTCCATTGATATCTGTGATATTTAAACACAACTAATTTTATTTGCATCCTGAGCAATATATCAACTCATATCCAAGGAGAACATTTTATGGATCTTTAAAAATTAATTACAGTATGCTTTGCTTAGTGAACCCAACATATATTGATATCCTAATGTGAAACTGAAGAAATGAGGAATCATCTCATCTGATTTTATTGTCCTCTTCTGAATAAACCAAACAAACAAGTCAAAGATTGCAACAATTAATGACCATGTTATTTTATTTTTAACTATTTCAGCAGTCATTATAATCAACCCCAAGACACACGCATATACAATAAGACCATAAATTAAAAAAAATGTTTCGAGCAACATTGTTGCCTCTTTATACAAGCATCTGAAGTTTTGCCCAGAATGAAACAGATGGTACAATTGAGATACCTTTCTCGTCCCTTTGCTGAGGACTGAATTAGTCCTTGCAGGAAAAGCTGTGCCAATGTAGAAATCATGTAGTTCTTTGAGAGACTAAGAAAGAGAAAGATGGTCTTGAGTTTGTAGGTTTTTGAAGAAGTTCCTGAAGTTTCCTAATTGCAAACTTCTTCAAACTCACTGTAAGGGGATGAAGCTATTGAGGTCTTAGATTCCCCATCACTGTTGCATTCCCTTCTTAAACTCAGACCAGGTGCCTTTGCTGCCTCTGTTGCTGCCGGAATAGCAGGTTTTGTGTTTGTCTCTAAAGGATGGTAGTCCAGCAAACTCTGGAGATGCTTGATGTAAGTGATGGCAGCCCGCAAGGTCTCAACCTTGCTGACGCGCTTATCTGCAAGTTCCTTGGGGAGATGGTCTCGGAGACGCGCATAGCCCTCGTTCACACAACGGACCCTTTGCCTCTCTCTCTCATTCCTTTTCCGAATGAAGGCCGGCTCAAAGGAGTAGTCATAGACCCCTACGTAGCCGGAGAAGGGCAGGTAGGAGAACCGTCCTGAATATCCGTGGTAGGCTTGTTGGTCCCAATATGGAGGTTCAAAGTGGAAAGGAATGCCAAATGGTTCTTGGAACGATAAACCATGAGGACTGGTGACATGGGATGCTGGTCCTTGGAATGCAATTCTGTTCAATAATGCATCATCTTTATTGCTTCCCATTCTGAAGCAGTTCATCAATAACTTCTATGGCTCTTCAGTCCATCAATGGAAAAACAGATGGACCAGATGCTCCACGTCATACAATATTCTCAATTTTTATGATCATCAGAGCTGTAGGTATAAGAAATGACGATTCTAGTGTTCCATTCAGTCTAAATGCCAGCTCCGCTCCTGGATCTGTGATTACAGAGGCAGGATGCCTTTTAATTTATAAGCATTCTGCTAGGACCATCACTCCGCACGTTAAACCCAGGTTTCTCTCTGATCTTCATATTTCAAAAAGATAATGAGAGGGTTCCTGTGTTTCTTTTCTCCTTGGATGTGTGACTATAGAGATAAAACCAAACATAAATAATCTTCCAGGCTGTAAACACTCCTCAGGTATTGTAATCCATAGTGCCCTTTGATATTACCTGCCTGCCAAAGGATGGGTAGGTTTTAAAAAAAAGATTTACAGGCATCTGCCAAGTGTTGCCAGAGCTCCTCCTCCAGAACCAGGATCTCCTGTCAGCTTTGAAAAAAAGACGAAAATTAGCCAAGGGCTTCCTCTCCCCAAATCCAAAGGGCAAGGGCTGCCTTTGTTGCTTCTGCTGTTCAAAAGTAACCAGAATCATAGGAAAGTTTGCAGACTTATACCAGATCTGTCCTAGTTTCTAAAGTTGGGAGTTAAATATCAAGGATGCATAATATCAAGGGAAATAGTGCTCCCTTGTGGTTATTGACTATGGTAGATTGCTCATCAGGCAAGCACATATGTTAAAGGTTATCTTATATTCTGGTATATTTTGCCACAACAAAAAAGCCATTTTGACAAGGGATATTTCCGTATTTGACAACTGAAAGATTTTTTTAAAGTGCATATTAGAATACGTGGCTCTTACAAGATGGTTTGTGGTACTTCCCCATCTATGTGTTGCTGCTGTTGTGTGCCTTCAAGTTGTTTCCAACATTTGCTGGAAGTTGATAATAGAGTAATGCTGAAGGACCTGAAAATTCCTATAGAAAACATCTCTAAGTAGGAATCTCTAAGTCAATCCAGAAGAAGTTGGCTATAGAGTCATGCCGGAGAGACTAGATATTCCTAGAGAGGGTAAAGCAAAAAATAATAGCAATTTCATTTTTGTGGGGGGTTTTTTTACTTTTGCAGGAGTCCTTTGTCTTTAACCTCAGCATATGTGGAGAGCTGAGTATATTCCCAATAATTTTCAGTAGCAGAAGAAGCTGTCGAGATCCAAGACAAGAGCTCTTTGAGAAGAAACCCAAGGAGGTCTCAACATCAACCAGGATAACTTCCTACATTAGTATCCATGATCTTTGTTTCTCCTCTACTTCTGGGCATCCTCATTGATCAAGCATTACATTGGGAAGGATGCAGAGGGAATTAAACCCTGTCTACACTAGTATTCATGCCAATAGAAGAACATGAAATCCTGAAGCCCCCTTCCACACAGATGTATAAAATCCACACTGAACTGGTTTATATTGCAGTGTGGACTCAGATAACCCAGTTCAAAGCAGATGTCGTGGATTATCTACCCTGATATTAGAACATAAGAACATAAGAACATAAGAAGAGCCATGCTGAATCGGGCCTCAGCCCATCTAGTCCAGCATTCTGTGTCACACAGTGGCCCACCAGTTGTACACGGGATCTCTAGCAGAAGGGAGGGCAAAACCCTCACCTGCTCCCGACCCCCACAACCAGTACCCGGGGAAAATCCTGCCTGCCTCCATCAACACAGAGGTGGCACTTGGATGTCCATTTCAGTAGCTACTGATTCCCTTGGTATCCATGAATCTGTCTAATCCTGCCTTGAAGCTGTCCAGGCTGACAGCTGTCACAACCTCCTCTGGAAGTGAGTTCCATAACCCAATGACCCTCTGGGTGAAGAAATATTTCCCTTTGTTTGTCCTAACTTTCCTACCTTGGAGCTTTAGGGAGTGCCCCTAGTCCTAGTGTTGTGTGACAGAGAAAATATTTTTCTTTATTCACCCTTTTCTATCCCATGCATGATTTTATACACTTCGATCAAGTCACCTCTAAACGCCGTCTTTCAAGGCTGAAAAGACCAAGGCGTTGCAACCTGATTTAAGTAAGGGAGCTGCTCCGTCCCTTGGATCATTCTTGTTGCCCTTTTCTGTACCTTTTCCAGTTCCGTTATATCCTTCTTGAGGTGCGGTGACCAGAATTGTACACAGTACTCCAGATGTGTCCTCACCATAGATTTGTAGAGAGGCAATACAACATTTGACGACCTATTTTCGATTCCCTTCCTGATCATGCCAAGCATAGAATTTGCTTTTTACTGCTGCAGCGCACTGGGTTGACATCTTCATTGAGCTGTCCACCAAACCCCAAGATCCCTTTCCTGGTTTGTCTCGAAAGCTTTGACCCCATCAATTGGTAGGTGTAGTTGGGGTTCTTTGCCCGATGTGCATGACTTTACACTTGTTTAGGTTAAAATGCATTTGCCACTTTGTTGCCCATTCACTCAATTTCGAGAGATCTTTCTGGAGCTCTTTACAATCAGTTTCATTTTTAACTACCCTGAACAATTTAGTGTCGTCTGCAAACTTTGCTACCTCAGAATTTACTCCTACATCCAGGTCATTAATGAATAAATTAAAAAGTAACGGACCCAAAACTGAACCTTGGGGTACGCCACTTCTCACCTCTTTCCACCCAGAGAAATGTCCGTTTATTACCACCCTTTGTTTCCTACAGTTTAGCCAGGTTCCAATCCAGGACAAGACCTGTCCTCTGATTCCATGGCTGAAGAGCTTATTTAGGAGACTTTGGTGAGGGACTTTGTCAAAAGCCTTTTGAAAGTCAAGGTAAACAATATCGACTGGGTCCCCTTTATCTATGTGTTTATTTACACCCTCAAAGAATTCTAACAAGTTAGTAAGACATGATTTGCCTTTGCAGAAACCATGTTGATTTTCCTTCAGCAATGCCTGTTCTTCTATGTGCTTAGTAATTTTTCTTTAATAATGGTTTCCATCACTTTGCCTGGAACTGAGGTTAGACTAACTGGCCTATAATTTCCTGGATCACCCCTGGATCCTTTCTTGAAGATCGGAGTTACATTTGCCTCCCTCCAGTCCTCGGGTACATTGCCTGATCTTAGAGAAAGGTTATATATTTTGGCTAGAATTTCAGCAATTTCACACTTGAGTTCCTTAAGAACTCTGGGGTGGATGCCATCTGGCCCTGGTGATTTGTTGACATTTAGTTTAGTAAGGCATGTGAGAACATCTTCCTTGTTTATCTCTATCTGGTTTAATTCATTTAATTCCCTCCTGAAAAACTGACTCAGCTGCAGGCATATGTTGTCTGTCCTCCTGTGTGAAAACGGAGGCAAAGAAGTCGTTTAGCCGCTCGGCAATCTCCTTGTCTTCACTTATTGTCCCTTTCTTACCATTTTCGTCAAGTGGCCCAACTGCTTTTCTAGTTGGGTTTCTACTTCTGATGTACTTAAAGAAGTTTTTGCTATTTTTTTAAATATTCTTAGCTATATGTGCCTCAAAATCTCTCTTGGCTTTCCTGACGGTTGCTTTGCATTTAGTTTGCCAGAGCTTGTGTTCCTTTCTGTTCTCCTCAGTAGGAAGAGCCTTCCATTTCTTAAATGAGTTTTTCTTCTTTCCAATCACATCTTTTACTTCATTTGTAAGCCATGCCGATGTCCTCTTGGACTTTCCCGGCCTCTTTCTTATTTTAGGAATGCATTTTAGTTCGGCTTGTTTTAAAGTATTTTTAAACAGTTTCCAAGCATTTTGGAGGGATTTGATTTTTTTACTGTTCCTTTTAGTTTGTTCTTTACTATTTTTCTCATTTTGTTGAAATTCCTTTTTGAAAATTTAAGGTCTCTGTGTTAGTTTTCACTGACAGTTTGCTATCCAAACTTAAGTTGAAGGTTATTGTGTTGTGGTCACTGGTACCTATGGGCTCAGTTACAAGGACATCTTGAACGAGATCTTGTTCATTAGTTAGCACCAAGTCCAGGATCCCCTTTCCCTGGTTGGTTCCATGACCATCTGCTCAAGGGAATAATCAGCTAGCATGTCGAGGAACCTTGTCTCTCTTTCATGCGTAGAACAAGAATTTAGCCAATCTATTCGGGGATAGTTGAAGTCCCCATTATGACTAATTTATTGCTTTTTGAGGCCTGTTTAATTTCATTTTCCAGATAGCAGTCTGCCTCTGGAGTTTGGTTGGGAGGGCGATAGCAGATCCCTAATGCTAGATTAGTTTTTTGTCCTGGGATTTTTACCCACAATGTTTCTGTAGGTGAGTTTGAATTTTCTTGAAATTCTAATTCATGAGATTCTAGCTCTTCATTTATGTACAAGGCCACACCGCCACCGTTTTTCCCTCTCCTGTCTTTCCTGTACAGTTTATAACCTGGAATTTTTGTGTCCCAATTGTTTTCCTCTGTCCACCAGGTTTCTGTTATGCCAATAATATCAATATTTTTTTCTTTTGCCAAACATTCCAACTCCCTATTTTTGTTCGAAGGCTTCTAGCGTTTATACAGACATTTATATTTATTGCTCTGATGCCCTTTCAACTTTGGCTGTTTATGAGAATTTGTAGAAGGCCTGCCATGTCCTACCTCTTGACTACTTTCTGTCTTTTCTGTTGACTCGGCCATTTGTGCATAAATTTCATCCTCCATACTTGGCGTTTCACCCTCTCGAACCGGAAGCTGCCCAGCTCCTGTCGACTTTCCCCTAGGAATCAGTTTAAAAGCTGCTCTGAAGCCTTTTTAATATTGATATTCTGAGTGACATGGCTGTGTGGAAAGGCCCTCAGTTAACTGGAACTAAAACAACCAGAACTCTCAAGCAACTGGCAAAAAAATTCTGAGGAATGATAACTTTAGTTTTTAAAAGCTGCTTTAAAATACAATATAACTGTGTTACATTAGGCTTGTCTTTGTCTTTATTTGTTTTTATTTGCCATATTTCAATATTAATATCACATCAATGCAGAGTTTATAGAATGGTCTCACATATTTGTATTAGTTAGGCCTATTTTAATAATAATACTCAAGCAACCAGGAATGAATTTATCCAACATCTACCAATCCCCATGAATGCCGTTTCACTGAGAATCTGTAGTATTTACTGGGATTATGGGTCATCTGAATGAGTCTTCTTTTAAGCGTATTCCAAAGGGTTTGCTGCCATTCCCATTTATAGCAGAAATGTATTTCAAGACCTCATTTATAGCCACATGGTAGACCACTGTGCACCCATTTCATCCATTATACCATTCTGATTGATGCACGTTTTGCTAATTCTTTTATCTTTGGGTGTATCTCCACTGTAGAATTAATGCAGTTTGATACCACTTTGACTGCTATGGCTCAATGTTATGGAGTCATAGGACTTGTAGTTATACAAGGTATTTAGCTTTCTCTGACAATAGTGCTGGTGCTTTACTAAACTACAAATCTCATGATTCCATAGTTCCATAGCATTAAGCCATGGCAGTCAAAGTGGTATCAAACTGCATTAAATCTACAGTGAAGATGCACCCTTCCTGGTATGAAAAGTGTGATCTCAGCATAAAGAAGGAAAAATAACAAAACCACCTCTGCAATGTCACATAGACAAAGTAAGAGTAATGTTTTCTAAGCGTGATGTGAAAGGATTATGAACTGTAAAAGGGAACTGATAGCCTCCCTGCTGAAACTGAACACATCCTTTGAGGCGTGAAGGTGTTTTGATTTTACCTGCTTCCTATTAAGAACAAAGGTGTTGGTAGTCAAGTGCCTGCAAGTCTCTTCCTGCAAAGGCAACTCTCATTTGGAACTTTGTTTTGAAACTACAATAACAAAATTGGATCAGATTTCAAAGGTTTCCAATATTTTGGGGAAATATTTTTTTAAAGTCTTCGTTAAATTCAAGTGGCCTGTATAAGTAGATTAATGAGAACAAGGTGAGCCCTGACTGGTTTCACTAATTAATTAATGCAGTTTGACACTAACCTTACGGCCATGGCTCAATGCTATGGAAACCTGGGAGTTGTGGTTTCACAAGGTCTTCAGCCTTTTGTTGGAGCATGCAAGAAATCAGTTGATGTGTGTGTGTGAACTGTAAAATAAGAAGCATGTAACTGATTGGTCAGGTAATGCCCAGGGAGATGGCTGAGACTGGGACTTTTTCATAGTTACATTTTTGTTCAGGCTAGAGCTATGCAGGTACAGAGAGAGAAGAGAGAAGCTGAGCGTTTGGAGGGTGCTCTCGCTTCATGAGCTGCTGAAGGAGTTTATTTCCACATGGACAAATGAAATACCATTTATATCTCTCATAAAAGGACATTATGTGAGTTGATGCAATTGATCACAGACACTCAGAGGCTATTTAACATTCCAGCTTCTGGCCACCAGGGGAGCTCTCGCTTCCTCATTCTTTGCATACTTCCTGGAGATATGTATGGCCTCATAAATCAGTTAAATTAGCCTCACCACAAAGTGGTACCTAAATTTCCTATTTGACTGATGCAACTGTCTTTCGGGCTGCTAAGGTCGACAACAAGCTACACCATTTTGGTTGGGAGCGCACTCCAATCCGGGCTGGCTTCAAACTAATTAGTAGTGATCTTAATACAGCTGACTCTCTCTGGAGATTGAGAATGGAGAGATATCTAAGGAGGGAATCCTTATGGAAGTGTATTGTGACTCTAGTCCGGGGAAAGTTACAGAGCAACAATGCAGAGCTGATGAGAAAGCCAGATCAATCCTAATTCTGAGTGTGGATGATGAACAGTTGTAGCGTCCCACACAGGGCCTGTAAGAATGGCTTTAAGGGAATGGACGGGCTTCTATGGGCCCTGGGGTAGCGTTTAGCCTTCCCATGTACAGGAGACCAGGAGTCTTTGAGAAATGAGTACGAGACTCAAAAAGGTGAACTCAAACAGAGTTTATTGAGTTACAATCAGTAAAACTGATGGCCCGAAAAAGCAGTCACTTGCCTTTCGTTTGCAGAGTGAAGGTGCTGTCCTTTTGGTTCCAGGTCTTTGTTACTTCCAGTGGTCCTCTGGCACACAAAGTCCTTTGGACCCCAAAAACTACAGTCTATGTTGAAGGCTGGCCCTTCCTATTACTGCAGTCTTTGGTTGGAAGCAATTGAGTTGGCTATACGTGAACAAAGATGCGATGTCCAAGCGAAGACTTAGATTTCCGCCTTGCTTCGTCCATGTGCTATACTGGAATGAGGGCAGAGAGGAAGTCCTGCCTCTCAGAAGACCTCAGGAAGGGGAGGGGTCAAGGTGGTGACATCATTTTTGGAGCAAAACACAGCCCCTCCCATCAAAGTCCACATGTTTGAAAATAGAACAAAGGCCTATGCAGGTAAGAGCAACCAGGTACATAACACAGTACCAAACAAGCCCCGTAGGGGCGGAACAACAGTAAATCCAGATAAGTAGCCTGGCTACTGCCCATTAGATTTGGGTGAGGTTGAGAGAAGCCCATGCACCGGATTCAGCAGCTACAGTGGCTGTTCTTGCCAGGAGCTTATATAGGAAGCATTTGCAAGAGAACAAAAGCCTGATGGAACATTTGCAAACACCTGCAGGACCTATTTTTGCAGATGGGGGAAAGAGGCTTCCACTGAGAACAAGTGTTTTATTGTGCTGTTCTCAACTGATTATTTTTTCAATTGCATCAATTCGCTTGAATTGCTCCCACAAGCGCAGCTGAATTTGCAGTACATCTGTGCAAGACTGACAGCTGACTGGGAAAAGAAAAAGGATCGTGGCCTGGAATCCCAGGGAAAGTGATTAACTAGAGCAGCTGTAGCAATGGCTGAAGAAGAGATGGAGAGAGCCTGCATGGTCAAGAGATGCGACAATTGTGGATCTCCTAATCATCTCAAGAAAAACTGTCCTAAGCAGCAAGGAAAGAAGGTGAACCAGAGGAGGGATTCATCGCATGCCAAGGTGGTGCAGTTCCAAGGACATTCAGAGAATACCGTGACTTGGCCACGGTAGTCCATGCTCTGGTCACATCTCGAATAGACTACTGCAACGCTCTCTACGTGGGTTTGCCTCTAAAGACTGTTCGGAAATTGCAATTAGTCCAACACTCGGCAGCCAGATTACTAACAGGAGCGGGGTACAGGGAGCATACAACTCCCTTGTTGCGCCAGCTCCACTGGCTGCCAATTAGTTTCCAAGCACAATTCAAAGTGCTGGTTTTAACCTACAAAAACCTATACGTTTCCGGCCCAGTTTACTTGTTTGAACAAATGGTCCCCTATGAACCATCAAGGACATTAAGATCCTCAGGAGAGGCCCTGCTCTCGATCCCGCCATCTTCGCAAGCACGTCTGGTGGGGACGACAGGGCCTTCTCTGTTGTGGCCCCTCGGCTGTGGAACTCCCTCCCAAGCAATGTTAGATCTGCCCCCTCCCTGTTGTCCTTCAGGAGGCGAGTGAAGACTTGGATGTGGAACGAGGCCTTCCCAGAATAAGATGAGATTGATTTCAATCTGAAATGGGTGACCATTTTTATAGACCGAGTTGAATGTGGTTTTAATGGCAATGTGGTTTTTATGTATCTCTGTTTTTATGTTTTTTTAATATGCTGTTTTAAGATGTTTTAAATTTGTATGGCATTGAATTTTGCTGTAAGCCGGTCTGAGTCCCTCCTTGGAGGTGAGAAGGTCGGGGTACAATTTTTAAAAAATAAAGACATTTTCTATATTGACTCTCAGCACATTGTAAATAATAGAGAGCTGATTTCCAATCTTGTTAAACCTGAGTGTGCTAAAGTCTCCCTTGCAGATGGTAAGAGCTATCATGTTGAGAGGCAAGGGGAGGTTTGTGTTAAGCATTGGGTAGAACTTTGAAAAATGATTTTTTAATTCCAGAGATAGACTATAACCTATGAGTGGGTAAACTGGATAAGGAGGGGTATGATGTCAATTTCTCTGGGGGTAAAGTCAACATTTTAAAAGGGAACAAACTGTGCAAGACTGGAAAGTTGCAGGGAGACTTGTATGTGCTAACCCCAAAGAGCAATCAATGTGAAGTTAACATGATTAGCAAAAATATTCCTTTTCACCAAGGGTGCATACATGATTTGCACAGGGCATCAGAACATCCGAGCTTTAAGGTGTTGTATAAAATGCAGGAGTTTGGTGAAGGTGTAAATTTAAAAGACTATAAGAAATAACTAGACTGCAACATTTTAGAGGGCAAATACTAGAAAACTTGCTATGCCTTAATATAGGGAATAATAATAATGACTTTATTTTTATACCCTGCCACCACCTCCCCAAAGGGACTTGGGGCAGCTTACAAGGGGACGAGCCTGAAAATACAGATTTAAACACACCCAATAAAATAAAAAGAAATAATAAAGTCAATATCAGAAAAACATTACATCACAGTATACATTTTAAGAACAGTATAATAGCTGAAAGACTAAGTGCTGAGTGCAGAAGGATCAAGAAATGTGCAATCATTCCTAGACAGAGCCCAGGGAAAGTGCAGAATGTGCTTCCATTCAGTTAAGGTCATAACTAGGGACGGGGGAGGGTAACATCCTAGGCATTTACAGTAACAGGATTACAGGTGGGCCGGCCAATGAAAGTGCAAAGAACTTTGGCGAGATCGAGCCAATCTTCTGAACTGCCTAATCAAATACACAGCGGAACATCCAAGTTTTGAATTCCTTGCGCAAAGTTGAAAGGGTAGGTGCCAATTTAATCTCCTTGGGTAGTGAGTTCCAGAGCTGAGGGGCCACCACCAAGAAGGCCCTTTCTCTCATTCCCACCAGCTGTGCTTGAGGCGGCGGCGGAAGTGAGAGTAGAGCCTCCCCAGATGATCTTAAAGTGGTGCTGGTTCGTAGGGGAAGATGCGATCTCGAAGATAGGCAGGTCCTGAATCGTTTAGGAATCAAATATATACATACTAGCCATCCCCTGCCATGTGTTGCTGTAGCCGTCTGTGTATATGTATGTATATATGTGGTTTTGTGCATGTGTTGTAATGGGTTTTTTTTGCTTTTTATGTCTCTTCTGCTCTGTTTTACAGTGTTTTTATGAGCGATGGTCACTTGTTGGCCTGATAGGTGTATTGTGTCTGAATTTTATGTCAATTCATCCAGTGGTTTTTGAGATATATTAATCCCACAAACAAACATTACATATATGTGGCGCAGCTGGCTAAGTGTCAGCTGCATAAGATCTCTCTGACCAATAGGTCATGAGTTCGAGGCCTGCCCGGGTCGAGATGGGTGCTCGACCTTTAAATGTAGCCTGCTGCTGACCTTTGCAGCCCGAAAGACAGTTGCATCTGTCAAGTAAGAGATAAAGGTATCACATTAAGTGGGGAAGCAAATTTTGACTGAATTAGGAGGTCATTAAAGAACTCCAGGAATGCTGAGGAATGCGGAAGGAACAACAAGGAACGCTGGG
The DNA here is from genome assembly GCA_030556195.1 of Anolis apletophallus. Lineage (NCBI taxonomy): Eukaryota > Metazoa > Chordata > Lepidosauria > Squamata > Anolidae > Anolis > Anolis apletophallus. The sequence goes on from JARBWK010000009.1 coordinate 106,007,201, forward strand.
AGATGAGGAGTGCATCAGCTCCCCTGGTGGCGAGAGTTTGCCTCTGTTCGTCTATACGTGTGTATGAGGGAAATGGCAGGGATTGTCTGCTAAGTATGTGTACCTGTAATCCATTCTGAGTTCCCTTCGGGTTGAGAAGAGTGGAATATAAATAAAGTGTAATAATAATACACTTGGTGTTGACCTTTAAGGCCTTGAATGGTCTGGGGCCAGTGTACCTAAGGGACCGCCTCTCCCTATATCGTCCCTCCAGACCACTGTGTTCAGAGTCATATAATCTCCTGGAAATCCCAAGTTGCAAGAACATTCGCCTGATTGCAACAAGGAGGAGAGCATTCCGTGTCATCACCCCTACACTTTGGAATGCCCTCCCTCCCGAGGTCCGCGCCTAGCCTAGTCTGCTGGCCTTCAGGAAAGCCTGTAAGACCCTGTTATTCAAACAGGCGTTTGGTTGTTAATCTGCAGGCACTATATCGCTGATAAGGCAGGTCTGTGTAACCTGTTTTCTGTGCATAGGCTGATAATGTGAAGAGTTTTATTGTGTGTATATATTGTGCTTTTATATGCTATTTTAACTGTGCTAGTGTGTGTATATGCTGTGCTTTATATATGTGATTTTAACTGTGTTTTAATGTTGTAAGTCGCCCCGAGCCGGACGGGAGTGGCGACGGATAAGTCTGAATAAATAAATAATATATATAATCAATTTTTATTTGCACACATTTCATGCTACACAATATCCCTCTTTTCATATACAGATTATATCAAATTTTACATGTTTCTATTATTCTACTTTTTACAAATAAAAGTATTATTATTATTAAATAATATTTGCTATCTCATATGGAAAAGCCCTAATAAAAAGGATGAAAATAATAAGTTTTTATTTTATATATATATATATAATATTATATATATAATATATAATATATATATATATATGAAGAATTGTGTTGTGAAAACACCTCTCCAGAAGAAAGAAAGAAAAAAGCCTCTATGGAGGGAAACAGCTTAGGCGGCGGAGGGAGGAGGGACAGTAGAGAGAACAGCGCCGATGTCAGCGCTCGCGGAGAGAAGGGGGAGGAAGGGAAGTGGCGGGAAGAGCGGCGGCAGTAGTGTGCGCACGCGCGTGCGGAGCGACCGAGGAACAAGAGTAGGAGGAGGGGCCACTTCCGGGTGGGAGGAACAAACCGGAAGCAGGCGCCTTTCTGAGCGTAAACCCTCTCCTCCCGCCTTTCTGTCTCTCGCTCTCTCGCTCTGGGACTGCACCACCTCCCCTTCCGGAAGGGGGCGCCTTGATTAACCCTTGCCTCCCCTCGCTGAAGCCGGTTACCACGGCAACGGCTGAGGACTGGGCGCGCGCCTGGCCCGTGAGCATGCGCTGGGCGAGGGCGGCGGAGGCCCCGAGGCCTGGCCTGAGGTGAGAGCTGAGGGCCAGGCAGGCTCCTGGGCGCTGGAGGGCGAGGCTGGGAGCAGCGGGGCCAGATGAGGAGGAGGAGGAGGCGGAGGAGGAAGAAGACGAAGAAGAGGAAGAGGAGGAAACCCCTGCTGCTGCTGCTGCTGCTGCCAGGCCCTTCCTAACCCCGGCCTTGCTGGGCAGATGCATCACAGGTGAGAAGGCCTTGTCACAGACGCCTAGAGCTGGAAGAAACCGCCCCCCCCCACCACCACCAAAGCACACCCGACAGATGGCCTTCCAGCCGCCAGAGAAGGAGACTCCACCACCACACTCTGAGGCCACTGTGTACTCCAGGTTTCTCTGCCCTGGAGACTAGGACTCAATGGAGCCATGGGTTCAAATGACAGGAAAGGAGATTCCGTTGAACATTAGGAAGAACTTCCTGACTGTAAGGGGAGCTGTTCAGCAGTGGAACTCTCTGCCTCGTAGTCTGGTGGAAGCTCCTTCCTTGGAAACTTTTAAACAGAGGCTGGATGGCCATCTGTCAGGGGTGCTTTGACTGTGCTTCTCCTGCAGAATTGGGTTGGACTAGAAAATAATAATAATAATAATACTGTTTATTTCTATTCTGCTCTTCTCACCCCGAAGGGGACTCAGTGCGGATTACAATACACATACGACGACAGACAGTCCCTGTCAGAAAGACATACAATTACACATAGACAAATACAAATACATTTACCAAATCCTGGGGCACACCACCAACCAAATTGACACAAAATTGCACTCTAGCACAGTAATACATATAGTTAATATGTTTTTAAATGTATTTATACACTCACTCAGTGTGAAACCTGGGCCTGTTTTGATCAACACAACATAGATATCCTGGCAGGAATGGCAGAAAGACCCACACAAAGGTCTTGCTCAACAGCTGGGAGTTATAGTTCACCCGCAATCAAAGAGCATTCTGAACTCCACCAATGATGGAATGGAATCAAACTTCCCACACAGAACTCCCATAACCAAGAGAAAATACTAAAAGAGTTTGGTGGGCATTGACCTTGAGTTTTGGAGTTGTAGTTCACCTATATCCAGAGAGCACTGTGGAGGGGAGGGAGGAAGACGTGGGGCGAGTCTATCCAGTAGTGCCCGCACGGGTCACGTCTTCCTCCCTCCCCCCTCCCGCAGAAGCAGCAGCATGAGCAAAGCGAGCAGAGCGAGGCTGGGAAGAAGGGGGCCCGAGTGGAGAAGAAAAAGTGTTCGGCAGGAGAGGGAAGAAAGGGTATTGGAGGTTCCAATTTCCCACGGCACACCTGATGATCGCTCACGACACACTAGTGTGCCACGGCACACTGGTTGGGAAACACTGGTCTACTCCACTGTCGAACAGCTCTTCCTGTCTTACCTTCCTCTTAAGATTTTCAGCAAGTGGACAAACTTAGGCCCTCCAGGTGTATTATTTATTTATTTATCTATTTACATCATTTCTACCCCGCTCTTCTCAACCCCCGAGGGGGAACTCAGAGCAGCCTAACAAAAGGCAACAATTTGATGCCGATACACAATATAAATACAATACAAAACCACAAACATTCAGAATTAAAATACAATTAGCATTTACACATAATACACATACACTTAAGTTAAAAACAGAGCTCTGTCCACCACATAAACATTGAGCCATAACCATCAAGTTACCAATTCCAATCCAAAGTGCTGCATTGTTCTAATGTGCAAAAGCCTGGTCCCAGAGCCACGATTTCACTTTTTTCCTGAATGCCAGGAGGGATGGGGTTGATCGTATGTCGCTTGGAAGCGCATTCCACAGATGGGGAGCCACCACTGAGAAGGCCCTCTCCCTCTTCCCCACCAACCACATTTGGGAAGTTGGCGGGAGCGAGAGCAGAGCCTTCCCGGCTGATCTTAAATTACGAGGTGGGACGTAGCAGCAGATGCGTTTGGACAAGTAAGCTGGGCCAGAACCGTATAGAGCAGGGGTGCTCACGCTTTTTCAGCATGCCAGCTACTTATAAAACAACCAAGTCAAAATGATCTACCTACCCACTACAAAAATGTGAAACATATAACACAATATCTGCTTTCAACTGGGTTTTCTGAGTCCACACTGCCATATAATCTGATTCAAAGCAGATAACATGGGATTTTATACAACTGTGTGGAAAGGACCTCGGATAACTCAGGGCCGGCAGCATTTGGGCAGCGGCGGGAGCCTGCGGGGCAGGACTGAGCCTCCCACCCTGCCTGCGATCTACCAGGACGCCCTATGCGATCTACCAGTAGATCGCAATCTACCTAAAAAACTGTCTTTGAAGACAGTTCGAAAATTGCAACTAGTCCAGCGGGCGGCAGCCAGATTGTTAACCGGAGCTACATTCAGGGAGCTCCCCCCCCCCCCGTTGTGTCAGCTCCACTGGCTGCCTGTCCACTTCCGAGCTCAATTCAAAGTGCTGGTTTTTACCTTTAAAGCTCTATGGTTCTGGCCCAGCTTACTTGTCCAAACATATCTCCCCTTATGTCCCACCTCAAAATTTAAGATCTTCCAAGGAGTCCCTGCTCTTGATCCCACCTTTGTCGCAAATACGTTTGGTGGGGACGAGGGACAGGGCATTCTCGGTGGTGGCCCCTTGCCTGTGGAACTCATTCCCCAGCGAAATTAGATCGACGCCTTCCCTCCTTTCCTTCAGAAAAAAGGTACAGACGTGGCTGTGGGACCAGGCATTTAGTTAGATACTGGACAGATGGCAGACATTAACTGGTGATAAGGCTATTGAAATGGACTGCAAGATTGACATGGTTAACTTGAATACGGAACTGGAGTGTGTTTTGTTTAATTAATGTTATTTAATAGGTTAATCTATTTTAATGTATTTTACAATGTAATGGTTGTTTATTGTTGTTATGAAATGTTGTTAGCTGCCCTGAGTCCCCCTTCTGGGGTAGAGAAGGGCGGGTTACAAATGATTGAAATAAATAAAATAAATAAAAAGCCATAACCAGAGCTTAATTACGTAATTAGAGTTTGTCTTTCTTGCAATATCTATGCATTTTTCCAGCCTTCAGAAAGTTTTCATCCGGTATACTGTTATTTTTAGAAGCCACATTAATTTGTCCATTTTGGTCAACGAAAGTGGAACAATCCGTTCTTCCATCATCGGCACTTCTGTCTGTTTCCAAATTTGAGCAAAGCATAGTCTTGATTGTGTCATTTTCAATCCAAATCTTTAACAATAACGCTCAGCAGAAATACTTTTAGTAACAAATAAATCTTAGACCGGTATTTTTTCACCTTATTGCAAGTTCATCAGATTTGAAAATTTATTGTTCTCTATATACTATATTTAAATTAAACAAATCTTCCTATTTCCCCCAAAGGATGATTTATAATCAAGTGAAATTTACTGTAAAATGGCGATACACTATCATCTGACATCATAGAGAAGGTGCATAACTGTATTTCTATTCATTGTATTGTAAAGGCTTTTTATCATAAGTAAAATTGACTACAGTTGGGTGTATCTTGTGATCAGAGATTGCAAGCTAAGCTTTATGATATCAATAGTATATGAAGTCTGAAATCTGAAGCATATAAGACCTGGTGAGTTTGTTTAGGATTACAACATCAGTTGTAACAAATATAATGAAACAGTAATATCTTTTCTCAATTTGCTGTAAATATGAAGAATAGTTGAATTATATTTTCTGATCCATACAAGAAGTAAGGGTTTTTTTTTACCATAAAGTGAATGACTTATTGTTTTCAATTATTCTGTGATGATAATAATAATATTTTTATTTTTATACCCTGCCTCTATCTCCCCAAAGGGACTCAGGGTGGCTTACAGGGGGACAATGGTAACAAAACAGATTAAAATAAGCATCGAAAAACAAGCAATATCAAACATCAATAAACATAAAACCAGACAACATTATATAAACGATTAAAAGCTATAATGGCTGAACAAATAAAGTGCTGCAAAAATTATGCGAACTTTAACAAAATGTATAATTTTAAAAAACAAACCAGTTTTCACCTAGCCACCTTGAATCCCTATTTTGGGAAAAGGTATCAAATGACTTAAATAAATTTTAATTAAATAAATTTTAAGAGCATATTTTTTATCTAAACTTGGAGGGTTTAAATTATTAACTATTGATATAATGGAAAAAAAATCCCTGAAAAGAATGTAGCACTTCAATGGGAAAGTTATAGTTCCTCCAGGTATTTTGGACTTCAGCTCTCAGAAATCCTAGCCAGCTTACCAGCTGTTAGGAATTGTGGGAACTGAAGCCCAAAACATCTGATCAAGTGTATTGTGAAGCAGGTTCCTAATGTTTCCATCCAGAATATGTGTTTGTTTATTGAGTGTCATATCTGCAAAACCCTTTAACTGATAAGAAGAATACTATTGAAATATAATGTTAATACTGGAAAATATTGTCTTTTGTTTAGGATGAACGAGTTAAGCTTGAGTCCTGTAGGAATGGAGCAGCTGACGGCTTCTTCTGTGAGCAATGCTCTTAGTGTTGGAGGAAACCATATTGGTCTGACTTCATCACCAACACATAATACCATATCAGCACCAGGTAATGCAGGAAGTAAACTTGATAGGAGAGGGAATTAATATGTTTTGTATTGATATTGTGTTGAATGTTTTGTGTGATGAAAGAAGTGTAGCTATATTTGTGCGCCTAGCTTGAGGAAAAGTTAGCATATCCTTTCATGCGGAGTTCTGACTCCAATATTGTGAGGTTGCTTAATTTTTAAATCTAGTGGGTATAATTTTAATGTCTTCAGGAACAGGGGCACCTTTAAATTTAGCCAAGAAAGTGACCAATAGTAATAAAAATGCAGGATTTTACTGTGAAGCTGGAGTCCATTGTAACCCTTTGAAGGGAGGAGAATGAATATTTCAACTAGTATTTGTTCTATTTTAGTTAGAATTCAAATTTTCTGATGACCTTTCTCATTTTATTCTTTGTTTAATTATCCTACACATTTCTTTTCCTCCTTTCATTAGTTGGATGCTAATTGCTATATTTTTGTTTGGCTTGGTTTCCACTAGGATTACCAGTTGCAATTCCAAATTTGGGGCCCTCCTTACCCTCTGCTCTCTCTCTTATGCTTCCCATGGGCATTGGGGATCGAGGGGTGATGTGTGGTATACCAGAGAGAAATTATACCCTACCTCCACCGCCTTATCCTCATCTAGAGAGCAGCTATTTCAGACACATTCTACCTGGTGAGTTGTGGGGCACAACAGTGCATGCATGTGTAATGTAAATGACTGTTCAGTAACAGGTTTTTATGGGAAGATCACTTTGAGAGGAAAACAAACCTTTCCCAGAATTGTTGAAGTATGCCTTTTATTTTCCTATATCTCAATACGTTTTTAAGCTGCATGAGGTTATTATTGATGTTTGGGGTTGGGGACTGGGACATATAATCATTGCCACAATCTGTTTCTAAGGGGTCACTAATTCTTTAAATCTTGAATGTTAGACTTATTTTAGACAAACAAGTTGGATTTCTCATTTTTTTGCTTTCTCTTCTTCCTGTGTACAGGCCTCTTGTCTTATTTAGCTGACAGACCTCCACCTCAGTACATCCATCCCAACAATATAAATGTGGACAGTAATCCAGCTTTATCTGTCCCCAACAACCCTTCAGGCCTAGATCCCTTCCAGCCCAATGGAGCAGTGGGCCTTGAAGCAGGCATTGTCTCCATGGATTCCCATTCAGTGAATGCACACAACACTCAAAGCTTGCATCCCAGCGACAGCCATGAGGTAGCTCTAGATACATCCATTGCCATGGAAAGTGTTTCAAGGGTCACGAGTCCAATTGAAACTGACAGGATGGCTGAGGAACTTACAATGGGAGATGTTGCCGGGGATCATTCACAGATTGCAAATGGCAGCCATAATCATGAACCTCTAACTGTGGATGCTGTGGGAAGCAGTTTAGCAACAGACACTGTAGGGCATAATGGTGTCATCCCTCTTCATGGTAGCACTTTGGAGCTTCCTGTTGTTATTGAGCCTGACCATATTGCAGGCCGTGTTGGTGGAATATCTGACAGAACACTTGGGGACTCTATTCACTCGGCGACCATGAATAGCAATTCTGTGAGCGTTGCACTTTCTACCTCACACAACCTCACTTCCCTGGAGTCTGTCTCATTGCACGAAGTGGGTCTCAGTCTGGAGCCTGTGACAGTATCTTCCATGAGCCAAGAAGTAGCCATGGGACAAAATCACGTGGATGTCTCTTCCGATAATCTTTCCTTTGTGCCTTCATCCCTGCAGATGGAAGACTCCAAGGAAAATATGACAACTTTGTTTACCATATGTGAGTGTGTGCTTGTGTATGCTTGCCTATGTGTAGTACTTACAATTAAAATTCAGGGTAAAATGTTTTTACAGCAAACTTTCCTTATTGGGGTTCTAAATCTGACAAAATAGTAGAGGCTTTAGCTGGGAAATGTTAGGGGGAAATGAGAAATTAACCAGTGTGTACATCTTTTTGTCGTGCTTTCCCCTTCCACATTTCAAAATATATTCAATTTTTTCCTGGTCCAAGCTGGACCAGTAATGTATTGTCAAAGGCTTTCATGGCCAGAATCACTGGGTTGCTGTAAGTTTTCTGGGCTGTATGGCCATGTTCCAGAAACATCAGGAGAGAATGTTTCTGGAACATGGCCATACAGTCCGGAAAACTCACAGCAACCCAGTGGGCCAGTAATGTCTGTACATTACTAGAAACAGGTTGTGGATTTGTCATGGCTTTTCGGTTTCTCATCCTCCATACCCCACCCCAAGTTCAGGTTAATTATGATCTTGCCATTGTTTTCCCCTGCATTATATGCTTACACATTTGGGACTGAACTCTATTTGGGTCCAGTACTTTTGCAGCTGCTGCCTATGTGAGCAGTCATAGATTTTTGCTCACGTCAGGTGCTATTCTAGAACTCTCTGCACAAGGTAAAGTAGACAGGGCTGAAAGGTGGCTTCCTTTTTAGGTGCCTCTTCCACCAAACAGCACATAGCTAGGAAAATAGGGGAAAGGTTCTAAGTTCACTCAAGGTTTTGTGTCCATCTAGTAGTGTTTATGCTTCTGGTAAAAGCTATTCATCAGTGTTACAGCGCCAGGGCTCATATGTTGAAACTATGCATCTTTTATTAGTATGCACAGTGACATTTTCTGCCAGTTCTTAAGACTTTTTTCCCCTGAACATAGCCAGAAACCTTACAATAGCTGAGATAAAAAAATTCCCAGCAATGATACATTGTGCTGAACTGTGCCTGTTGCAATGAATTTTGAGATTGCTTAGTGTTTAATGAAAACAGTATTGTACAGCTTATAACCTTATATTTGACCTAATGAAAACTATTCCCTTAATATTGATCTAATTTTATTTTTTCTGTCAGTCAGCATGATTATTATTGCTGCCTGTGCTAATCATGTGCATCCTTTAAAAAAAAACAGATAAATTCTGTAAATCTTCTTTGCCAGATGAAAGCGGATTGGCTTGCCACTAATATTTCTGCAAGTAGCTACCAGCAGATGCAGAGTATTGGAAAGAGAGACTTCATCCTTGACTATTATTTAGAGTTTTATATTTGCATCACTGTTAATTTGGTTACAATAAAACACTAAGGAACACTTATCTGATGCTTTATGTATCTATCTTTCTGCAGGGTGCACACTGTGTGACAAGGCTTATTCATCTGACTGCCCAGATCATGGGCCTGTGACCTTTGTTTCAGACACTCCCATAGAGAGCCGAGCAAGGCTCTCTCTCCCCAAACAGCTTGTTATTCGGCAGTCTATCATGGCAGCTGAAGTTGGTAAGAATCTTTGGTTAACTGTAAATTTAGCACATGACACGGACATTTATGGCAGGGAAGATCTCAAGTAAACACGATTTATTACATTTATTTACTATTTATTTATTTACTATATTTTTATACCGCCCCTCTCAGCCCGAAGGCGACTCGAGGCAGTGATACATTAATGATGGGAAATGACAATAAAATGCACTGTATGGAAAAATGGATCTGAATATAACGATATAGATAGTATACAATGGAAGAGTATCAGGTACTGTTTTGGTCAGGTAGTGAGAAGTACTTTTGTATCAGTGCTATAGGTAAGTGATTAAATGGGTAGAGCAGTAGTGCTGCATACCCCATCTATGTATATTCTATAGAACTGCTAAACACTTTGCTGTCGTTGGGTACTTTCAAGTCATTTCTAGCTTAGGCTCATCATGCAGTATTAAATATTCCCACACTACACAGTTACCTTAGAAATGTGTTTTACATACTTTGGAAATAACGGTGGTAATTGGAAGGGCAAGTGTCTAACAGCAGCTCTCACTCATAAAACAAGATTCCTAATAGGGATCATTTTCTGTAGCATATTTTTGATGTCTGCAAAGAAACGTTAGTTAACACTAATAGAGAATTGTCACCTTTTTTCTTCAGGTGGGCAGTATTGTCAGTTATCAGCCTGTCTTGGACCTTCTTCCTTGGGTACGGCCATAGCTAAAGTTTGGCAATGAACTCATCATCCTCAGTTAGTGGAATTACTTCTAGGCATTTGAAGGAAAGTCTTAGTTTTAGATTTTTATCAATATCTTTATTATATTTAATCTAAGTTCCATTATATTATATTGAGTTGATTCTGTTTCTTTGAAAATGCATCTTCTGATTAGCTAAAACAGTGACATTTGTAAGCATTTTACAAATTTAAAATATAAATTGTGCTTTCACATGCCAAAAGTAGGAGATTCCTGAAACCATGTTGGCAAAATGTTAAGCAAATGATTCTCACATCTTAAAAAACTCTCTGTAGGTAGTAATATCACTACCTGTAGAATATTTGTACATTTACTTTGAAGCACATTGCAGAAGATTCTGGGTCAACATCTAGAAGCCAACAGTTGGTGCGTAATATAGGGCAGGAATAGTCCTGCCCTATATTACGCACCAACTGTTGGGCATCACCATTTTCCTGCTTGTACTAAAAATGTTACTAGAAAGTACCTAACATAATTTTCAATCTACATTGGAGGAAACTGACCTTCTGGGAAAGACGTCAGCTATTATTGACCTTGGTGCAGAATGTTGGATTCCTTGGAACATTGTTCTTGAAAGCTGCAGCCGTAAAAGTCTGTTGCTTGAGGGGAAATGCAACTAGCAGCCTGGACAGAAAGATTTGGTGGTAGAATAACTGGGAGAATCACAGATTCTGAACTATAAAAACTCTTGTTTTAATTGCTGAAAGAACTGGCGACTGGTCACCTATTGTATTCCTGGCTTCTTCTGTGGTTTCTGAAATAAGATTTTTTTTTTTTTACTTTTGCAGGAAGTGCCCTGAAATCTTTAATGAGTGCAGGTGGTCAGGACCTCAGTTTCACAACCCACCTAAAAGTAATTGAATTGATATTAGCAGGAAAATAGATTTAAGCAGTGACTATCCCCAGAAGTGTATTTTGACAATAGTTTATGTGAATAGCTTATTGTGTAGATGCTTTCATGGCCTGATGCTTAGCAGTAGTTCTCAGAGCTCTTGGTTACAAAGCATTACAATTCTTGTATTTGGACTTGACTTGATGTATTCAGGGATTGTTTTTTGTTGTTTCCTAAATTGCTGGCAGGTGTGTGGGCTCAGGAAACCATTCCCGTGCGTACTTGTTTTGGGCCACTCATCGGGCAACAGAGTCACTCCATGGAAGTAGCTGACTGGACAGACAAAGCAGCTAATCACATTTGGAAGGTGAGTTTTGTCCTTTTATCTTTCACCTAATTTTTGGGATTTGGCCTGCCCTCCTTTTGCATGCATAATTTTGCAGCATTGCATCAGCAACAGTGAGAAGAATATTTTGGAGTCCAATATCTAGTTAGAATCTAGTTAAATATAACATTATTTGCCATCTTACTGTGATCTGGTAAATGATTGGTTTCTTGTTATGTGCCATTTCGGACTTCTGGCAACCCTATCACCTGCTTGACAAGATACATTCAGAGACGATTTGCTATTGCCTTACTCTGAAGCTGAGAGAATGTTATTTATCAAAGGTCTCTCATTGGGTTCCCATAGTTGAAAAGGGTCTAGGACAGGGGTGCTCATTAGGTAGATCGGGATCTACTGGTAGATCGCGTAGGGTGTTCTGGTAGATCGCAGGCAGGGTGGAAGGCTCAGTCCCGACCAGCAGGCTCCTGGTGCCGCCCAAGTGCTGCTGGCCCTGGGTTATCTGAGGTCCTTTCCACACAGTTAAATAAAATCCCATGTTATCTGCTTTGAATCAGATTAGATGGCAGTGTGGACTCAGAAAACCCAGTTCAAAGCAGATATTGTGTTATATGTTTCACATTTTTGTAGTGGGTAGGTAGATTATTTTGACTTGGTTGTTTTATAAGTAGCTTGCATGCTGAAAAAGTGTGAGCACCCCTGCTGTAGGAGTTTCCCAGACTCCTATCACTTATAATCAAACCATGAAAGCAGACTGACTCTTTTATATTGATTTTTATCTCTCTTCTGGGTAGAAAAGTGTACTCCAAAGAGACTTGTACTTTTTTTAACACAGTGCTTCGGAATTCTCTCTTAAAACTTACCCAAAATCAAGTTTATTGCTATAATCTTAGTCTCTGTAACCCCAGTGAATACTGGGAATTTAAGCTTTGTCATGGAGTATTACTAGCTTCAGTGTTAAAATAGTACCAATTTTGAAATTTACTTTGCCTTGCTGGAGGGGAAGCATCTCTTAAAGAGAACCGTGATTTCCTGATATGATGTCTTCATGCTTTTTTTTTTTTTTTACCAAGGTGGTGAAGGTAATGACTCTATGCTTCCTCCAATTTCCACCCTTCTAAATTCTTACCTTGCACAAATCCTAGGCTGCAGTGTTCAAACCAAACAGTCTTGGGGCCTCCTCCACCGCCCTCTTGGCTGCTATGTTCCACCGCTGGCTTGTTCAACCACCATTGTCATTGTTGCCCTTGGAGGAGATGCTGTGGCTTACTATCGTGTTTATTAGCAAGCCACCTCCTTGCTCGCCCCCCCCCCCCCCAAACCAAATGGATTGGTCTGAGCTAAATAGACTGGACCAGCTGGGTGCCTTTTTGGGAATCTTTCATCGGCCCATTGGGCATTCCATAAGGACAATTGGGTATTGGGTGGATTGAACTAATTTTAGGTGGGGGTGGGCGGTGTGTGACAATGTTTTGAGGGTGTTGAGCTGGTATTTATTAGGGTTTGGGCTGTTTAAGCCACTGGACTGTAAGACCTGTAATAGTGCTTCAATGCAATGTAAGTTTGATATGTTTGAAATGTTTTAATATGTTTTAATCATTTGAAAGACTATTTTAATTGATACGTGTTTTTTACGGTTTTATAATATTGTGTTCTATTGATATTATTCTCTGAATCTGGCATTTAATTATTGCCATAGTTTGTAAGCCACTCTGAGTCCTTCTTTGGGGTGAGACGGGCAGGGTATAAGTACAGTAAATAAGTACATCTGTATACCTTTATAAAACGGAATGTTTGTATGTGTGTATGAGGGTATGCGGAGAGGCGGGAGGGCAGAAGGGCGGAAGCAGCCACTTTCACAGGCCAGGGCGGATATGTGGCAGCCACTTTCACAGGCCAGGGCGGATATGGGGCAGCCACTTTCACAGGCCAGGGCGGATATGGGGCAGCCACTTTCACAGGCCAGGGCGGATATGGGGCAGCCACTTTCACAGGCCAGGGCGGATATGGGGCAGCCACTTTCACAGGCCAGGGCAGATATGGGGCAGCCACTTTCACAGGCCAGGGCGGATATGGGGCAGCCACTTTCACAGGCCAGGGCGGATATGGGGCAGCCACTTTCACAGGCCAGGGCGGATATGGGGCAGCCACTTTCACAGGCCAGGGCGGATATGGGGCAGCCACTTTCACAGGCCAGGGCGGATATGGGGCGGCCACTTTCACAGGCCAGGGCGGATATGGGGCAGCCACTTTCACAGGCCAGGGCGGATATGGGGCAGCCACTTTCACAGGCCAGGGCGGATATGGGGCAGCCACTTTCACAGGCCAGGGCGGATATGGGGCAGCCACTTTCACAGGCCAGGGCGGATATGGGGCGGCCACTTTCACAGGCCAGGGCGGATATGGGGCAGCCACTTTCACAGGCCAGGCAGGATATGGGGCAGCCACTTTCACAGGCCAGGGCGGATATGGGGCAGCCACTTTCACAGGCCAGGGCGGATATGGGGCAGCCACTTTCACAGGCCAGGGCGGATATGGGGCAGCCACTTTCACAGGCCAGGGCGGATATGGGGCAGCCACTTTCACAGGCCAGGGCGGATATGGGGCAGCCACTTTCACAGGCCAGGGGCGGATATGGGGCAGCCACTTTCACAGGCCAGGGCGGATATGGGGCAGCCACTTTCACAGGCCAGGGCGGATATGGGGCAGCCACTTTCACAGGCCAGGGCGGATATGGGGCAGCCACTTTCACAGGCCACAGCGACCAGCGCGGGTGATGGAGCTGCACCAAACTTGGTACACAGAGCCCCCCTAACCCCCTTTACGTCCTGGCGCGGGTCAGGGGACATGACCCACGGATTATGGGATTTGTAGTACTTTCCAACACTTTGGTTCCCACAGACCACTGAGGCCACCAAAAAGGACCAATACAGACCACACTCAGCACACACAGCCCCCATGACCCACTCTACGTCCTGGTGCAGTTCGGAGGAGGGTGGACCATGGATGATGGGTCTTGAAGTGCCTCTACTCACTTCCCAAGTCCGCTGCAACCCTCATCCAATCACTGATCGAGACTAAACTTGGCACACATAACCCCCATGACTGCCTTCATGTCCTGGTGAGGTTTGGGGGAGGACTGACAATGGATGATGGGATTTGTAGTACTTTTACACCCTCTGTTCCCACAGACCACTGTGGCCCCCAACAAACACTGATAAAGACCACACTTGGCACACAGAGCCCCAGTGACCCAGTCCACATCCTACTGAAGTTTGGAGGGGGACAGAACATGGATGATGGGTCTTGCAGTACCTTCCCTCACTTTCCAAGACTGCTACAAACCTAATCCTATGATTGATCAACACCAAACCTGGCACACAGAGCCCTCATGACCCACTCTACATTCTGGTGCAGTTTGGAGGAGGGTGGACCATGAATGATGGGACTTGAAGTACCTCTACTCACTTCCCAAGTCTGCTGCGACCCTCATCCAATTACCGATTGAGACCAAACTTGGCACACACAGCCCCCATGTGTGCCTTCACGTCCTGGTGAGGTTTGGGGCAGGACTGCCAATGGATGATGGAATTTGTAGTATTTTCACACCCCTCTGTTCCCACAGACCACTGTGGCCCCCAAAAACACTGAGAAAGTCCACACTTGGCACACAGAGCCCCAGTGACCCACTCTACATCCTACTGAAGTTTGGAGGGGACAGAACATGGATGATGGGACTTGCAGTACCTTCCCTCACTTCCCAATCCTGCTACAAACCTAATTCAATGACTGATCAACACCAAATCTGGCACACAGAGCCCTCATGACCCAGTCTACAGCCTGGTGCAGTTTACTGTGAGACGGACCACAGATGATGGGACTTGAAGTACCTTCACTCACTTCCGAAAAACAATGCATCCCTCATCCATTCACCAATACAGACCAAACTTAGCACACAGAGCCCCCATGACCCAATCTACATCCTACTACACTTGGGGGGCAGAGATGATGGGACTTGCACTACCTTCAGTAATTTCATGATACCACTGCAACTCCCAATAATGATGGATCAAGACCAAACTTGGCACACAGAGCCCCCATGACCCACTCTACATCCTGCTGCGCTTCACAAATAACCCGGGCAGGGCCGGGTCCCCAAGCTAGTAAAATATATAAATAAAGTGTAAGGTGGCACATTTGTTGTATTTCAAACACCCTGGCTATTTCAATCCCAACTGAGCTCTTTCTTTCACAAGGAAGTATTTCAAAACTTCTGTTTCATTTTCTTGTTTAATGAATAGAATAGAATTTAATATTTGTTAATCGCCCTCCATCATAATAGATGCTCCGGGCGATTTACAGCAACAGAACAACAACATATACAAAAAACACAGGGGGAAGAACAAAAGGGTGGGGAGGGAGGGAGGAAATAGGGAGGTGTCCACGGCGATGCCCTTAAGGCCCCATTCTGCCATCGAAAGGAGGCAGGCAGCAGGGATGTCCCAATACCATCGCCGGTGCCAAGGCGTCGGTGGGGGTTAAAACCCGTGAGCTCCCATATGGGAGTCTGGTTTGGGAGTCCCGGCCTGACCGCGCAGTGTCCTTCACATCATTATTGATCGTCCGGTGAGGCCCTTGGAGCTTTGACTGCTTGAAGGCCTCTTCTGGTCTTAAAACAAACAAAGAACCCCAAATCATAGTGAGATTGCACTTCCACAGCCCTCTGAAAGCAGTGGTGGTTTCACATCTTTAATTTTTTTTAAAAAAAGCTGAGGATGCAGGGCATAGCAGGTGGGTGTGTTCCCACCCATCCCTGGGAATTGCTATTTATTTATTTACAGTATTTCTAAGGGGACTCAGGGCAGATCACAGAACACATATATGGCAAACATTCAATGCCGATTATATAATGACAAGACAGACAACAGATAGAGGTATATATAGGCCTTGCCCATCTTTCGCCATCTTTGGAGGCTGTGCTTGATTCCAGCCACAGGGGGTGCTGTTGCTCCATCTTGTTGTCGAACAGCTTTCATTGTTTGTAAACTTCCTGCTTTTTTTGATCGAAATGCCTTCCATAAAATACTTTCCCGCTTTAATGCAGTTTGAATTTATCTACTTAAAAAAAAACGCTAGGTAGAAAAAGTTAAGCTAAAGATCAGCCGCTCACCCTGACCCGGGCTTCGAACTGTCAACCTTCTGGTTGGCAAGATTTATTGCAGCTTGGTGATTAACCAATTGTGCTGAAGCCTGGCCCGGCCCGGCCCTCCTGTACCCTCTTTAGGCTGGTATAGGCACTTCAGGCTCTTGCCATATGATCCTCTATTCATGTAATCCTCTATTCATGAGCTACGGGGAGATGGTGGCAATAACCAGAATATACCAGGTTGAGTACTACTTTATGTAGCTGCTGAGATGCTCACTGTGGAGGTATTGTCAGACATCTGAATGATCCCTTTTGTCTTTCTCCTGCCAGATGTATCACAATAACATCCTAGAATTCTGCATTCTCACAACTGATGAAAATGAATGTAATTGGATGATGTTTGTGCGGAAAGCCAGGTGAGAAAGCTTTGCAATGGAACTAGTGGCATAGTGGTACTGACTTCATGATTCTTCCATACAAGTTATGTATGTTAACATTCTTTTCAGATTTTCCCATTTTAACCTTAAAATTTGATCAGTTTTCTGTTGCCTTCGAGGCCAAGAGTGTGATATATCCTGGTCAGTTTCCATGGTTGAGTGGGAATTTGAACCATAATCCAACACTCTTAACCATTACAACACACTGGCTTTTAAATTGATTTATGTTAAGAATATTGTTTTTCAGGGTATTTGTTAAAGAAATGTTTTAATGGATCACCCATTCTGTTTTTTGTGGAATAGGAACCGAGAAGAACAGAACCTGGTCGCTTATCCTCATGATGGAAAGATTTACTTCTGTACCTCACATGATATCCCTCCAGACCATGAGCTTGTTTTTTATTATAGTCGGGATTATGCCAGGCAAATGGGTAAGCAGTTTAAAGACATCGAGTATGGACATTATCCTTAATCTTACTTGCTTTTGGAATAATTTTTCATTTTAAAAAATTAGTTTTAATTTATCTATTTAACAAAAAGGTCATAGGGTGTTATTTTAGTCAGATAGGCTTGTCATTTCAGAGATGTACTCCATATCAGGTCAGTAGTCAGTTACAGAAACCAGGTAAAGTCCAGTTCGCACATTATTGTTTCTCACTGTTATGTACTTTATACAGATAGGTTTGTAGGTTTTTAAATTCATGTCAAAACTAAGAAGTATGTTTGTTTATTGTGTCAGATCCATGTTTTCCTTAGTTCCTTGTTTCTACTGATTATAAAAATCATTAACCCATTATTATACTTAAGAATTACATTATTCTGTGAATATGTCTTTTTGCATCCTTTGGAGCCAAAGTCCTTCCTGCAACCATAAAACAAAACTTATATATTGAGAGAAGAATGATTCTCTTCAAGGGTGCCATATTGTGAGCAAGCAAACAAAAGCTATAGTAGTTCCGACCAAGTTTTGTTTTGTGTTCAAGGTGTTCCTGAGCATCCTGATGTGCACACCTGTCACTGTGGAAAAGAATGTGCTTCTTACACTGAATTCAAGGCTCATCTGAGTAGTCACATCCACAGCCCCTTCCCCAGTCAGAGTCATAGTAGCAACCATGGGCCAGGGCACAGCAAGGAAAGGAAGTGGAAATGCACCGTGTGTCCTCAAGCTTTCATCTCGCCTTCTAAACTTCATGTTCACTTCATGGGGCATATGGGAATGAAGCCACACAAGTGTGATTTCTGCGCTAAAGCCTTCAGTGACCCGAGTAATCTCCGCACCCACCTCAAAATCCATACAGGTAAGTGTAGACAAGAGTGAAGCTTGAAGTTATTTTCTTCCCCAAAGTTGCATTTGTGACCTATTCTTGTTTCTTTTTTATCACACCTGTGTTAAACAAGTGATTTATGAGCTGTGCTGTGTGATAAGCGAAAGTTGGCTGGCAGTTCTTACCTTGATTTTAATTTTAATTTCCACTTTTTAGTTTATGTTTGCTCTAAAAATTAAACAGTTATTATGTAAACCATATATTTATTTGTTCCTTGGCTGATTATTAATTAGCAAATCTTAAACTTTTAGTAAGCAATTTAAAGTGTTATCATAAATGAACTTTAGCTACTGTTTTACCTTCACCTTTCAGTAAACATGTACTGAGAATATTACTTTATTCCTTGAATACTATTTTCAGAGTTTTGCTATGTTTGTGACTGAAGTCTTAATTCAAATTTCTAAAAAGCTTTTTTATGTGGCATTTTCTTTCCTGCCATTTCTTCCGCATCAGTTTGCAATCTCTGTGCTGGCTATTTACTTAGGTGACTGTGTTTCACCCACTGACCATGCCAAAATAATACTTTAAAAAGGAATCATTAGGAAATAGCATCAACCTTTGAAGAACGATTCTCTTTTGAGACATTAAGGTGGCATTCAAACATAAGGAATGGTCATTGGGGGTTTCTGAAGAATTACAGAGTTGTACAGAGTTTTCAGTAACATGTGAGGGAAGGCTCATGGAGATGCATATTCCCTTTCCATAGATACTGAATTGATAGTGAATTGCATATGTGATTCAGTAGCTGTTATAGTACGTTTGACATTAATCACCCTGCTTTCAAACTATTGTTATATTGTTGGTTATTTCATTCTAGGTCAAAAGAATTATCGCTGTTCTCTCTGTGAAAAGTCCTTTACTCAGAAGGCCCACCTCGAGTCGCACATGGTTATCCACACTGGAGAGAAAAACCTGAAGTGTGATTACTGTGAAAAACTGTTCATGCGACGACAGGACCTCAAGCAACATGTACTTACCCATACACAGTGAGTAATTTGCAAGGGAGAGAATCCTTGAAATACGACAGATTTGTCAAAAGAAGTTTAGAGGCCTAGAGGCACGTGTTCCTTTGTCTCACACAATGGTGGTAGGATTACAGGTCATCACAAGGCAAAGTCAACGTTGCGGAGGAAACAGAAGTTGTATAGTACTTAATTTAATGTATGTCTGTGGATCTATATCCTATCTAATAGAGTAACTACAGTGTGATGTGTGCAGAGGGTTTGATAAGGATCAAACAATTATTTCTATACCAATGCTTATAATGATAGGTTTTTCAGGATTACACAGAGTTTCTTTCCATTCTCTAAAGACAATCTCTGCAAAATGCAGGTACAACAGACAAGACTAGATGAGAGAGCACTCCTGGGATAGGTTATTGGCATATTTAACAAAAAAGGGCAATTAAATGGATATATATCAGTGTGAAAAAAATTATCAGGATGATTGTCAAATGAAGAAAAAAGCTCATTTTTTAAAGTCACTAAATTTTAAATCATAGAATTATCCTTTTTTACATTACCATATAACTAAAGAACAAATAGTGTCCTTTAGATGTTATGGAGACCTCTGTTCAACTCTGAAAGTGAAGTCAATGTAATATTAAAATTCAGGCATTATCCTTTTCCACAGTACTTCTGACTGAGTTTCAGTATATTTTTCATGGTATTTCACTATAAATAGAAGTAAAGAAACAACTAAAAGAAATAAGTGCAGGCATTTTGGAGAGCAGCAGTATTGATTATTTTGCTCTGGTTCTTGTGATTGTCATAAGAGTGCTGCAATTTTGTAAGAATATACATTTCTCAGATTTATTGTGTGGAGATCTGTGTGTGTAAAATTGTAGCTTCCTAGATATTAAATAAAAATGTGAAGACAGGGTTGGAACATGTAAAAAATGTTTTGACAAGATTGAACTTCCATATTCTGAAGCAACTATCCTATATTCAACCTCAGTATAGCTGTACTTTTACCCAACTACCATATTATTCTTTCCACTTCTAGAGAACGTCAGATCAAGTGTCCCCAATGTGAGAAGCTCTTCTTGAGGACAAACCATCTAAAGAAACACTTAAATTCTCATGAAGGAAAGAGGGACTATGTCTGTGAGAAATGTTCCAAGGCTTATTTAACCAAATACCACCTCACACGCCACCTAAAAATCTGCAAAGGACCAACCTGCAGCCTCTCAACCCAGGAGGAGGAAGAGGATGACGACGATGATTCTTCTTCTTCTTCAGAAGAAGAACTGATAAACACTGCAGACTCCAGACTGGCATGTATGTGACAAGTGACATGCTGGAAATGGTGTTCCTACAAGTGTAAATGGACTCCACTTTCTAAAATCATGTTTGTCAAACTGAACTTTTCCTATAGTCAATCTCTGTCTCAATGGGACTCACTTTCCTGAAGAAAATTGAGCTCTTTCTGAAGGATTTCCAGAAAACCTAAACCAATGTAACTACCCACTTCCATCTGTTAAAACTGTGCTAATGGTGAGATGGTTGATATGTCATGGATTACTATTAGAATGAAGCAGATACAGTTCTGATCGGCCAAATGTTGAAACAGTATCAGCAATCCTCTACAGTTAATGGTACCTCAGTATACAAATCAAATTTCATCACAGTTCCGATTGTTCCTATTGTATAAATTACATTTGGCACAACAGGAACAATCAGAAATGAGCATTAAATATATGCTAATGGATTAATTGGTCAGTTTTGTTGACAACTGAGTGTTCCAGTGGACTGGTGTGAGAGCCATGCAAAAAGGCACACTTGTGTTTGCAGTGCAGAGTTGGTTCGGCATGAGTGGTTACAACATATAGTATCTTCTATACTGTAACTGGTAACCACTACTTTTGGGAAGTTGTGCATTGTGCTGCTAATGTATTTATGGAATCAATATCATTTAAAAACTATTTCCTTACAGAAAAATAATAAAATACTCTTTTTTAATATGTTCATTAATTATAGCTTTCTAGTTCCAGACCAAAAGGCCTCAACAGGGATATTTTTCAAAATAACACTTCTGTAAAATATTAAGTAAAAGGACACAGTTCCCCTCAGTGATGGTTACTTGAATTATTGACCCTGTGAAAGGTGACCAGGGGGCCATTTAATTTATACTGAACCTGTAGCTTAGGATTGTAACCATGCAATTGTGTAGATGCTGGACTGCAGCATCCACCTCTGATTCACACAATCTGTTGAACTCTTCAGGAAAACAGCTTATAAAGCAAACCTCAGCTCTGCACTAACCTGCTGTTAAAGCAGGCACAAAAGGGGCAATTACAAGAGTATCATGATAAAGTACAAATTTTAGAGAAGTCATAATTATGAGCATTGAATACGTATAGAGTTAAATTACATCATGATTCTGTAATAGCTTCTGGAGCATTGCTGCTGTTTGCAGGAGTCTGTGCTTCAGCTTCGTGACTTGTTTGAGCAACCACTAGCCTCTGCCGGTTTCCAAAAACTTCATTCACTGTAACAAACAAGAATATGCACTATTGTTAGGATTAGAACCGGGACATTGGCATTAATGACGGGAATTGTCTTTCAAGTCATACTAATGTGTGGTACTTCCATATTTTACTTCTGCTTCAGGAAACTACCAGGAGCACTGCACAGTTTCTGTTCTTTTGCAAAAACAAAATCCACCTAAACACACAGGGAAACCCTGGGAATTGACTTTGCTATGATAAGAGATGCTGGAAGAAATAGAAGAGGTCCTTACACCAGCCGTCTTCAAACCATCAGAGGATGTGTTCACTGAACTCATTTCATAAGGGAAATTGTAATACAATTGTTCTGGAGGATATAAAATGGGGAGAACTCCATAGTGTATAGCGGTAGGGGAGGACCTTTGTCCACAGTTTAATTTGGAAATAGAATCAAAACCAAGAGGTGATTTAAGCCAATTCAAATAAGTGATAGTATAGCCCTTCCTTTCCTGACTATTTGTGCCCTATTTTTCATACGTCACTATGCACAATACATCTGAAGATTGCACTTTTGTGGAATATCACACACAACAGAAGCAATATATGTGAGAATTAATCACCTGCAGAAATTGTGCTTATGTCCCAGGCACGTAGTCCTTGTCTTTCCCCTCCAAAGGCATAGACGAATGGTCGGTCTGGGCAACAAGCTGCACAGAAGAGGACACCCTGTGGGCAGAAGTCAAGCAAATGTGATTTCTTCATGATCCCTCACTGACCTAATTATGCTTTCCTTAGGTCAGGTACCAGCCGTTAGGAATTGTGGGAATTTTAAGTTGCTGTTCTATTCGTGGGATTATGACAATTTACACTACCATAACCTGTTTTCCTGGTGGTTGCAAAGGCCAGAATTCTTCACAAATCAAACAGGGACCTCAAACCTAAACATAACTTTTCAGAAATACAACCTTCCAACATGGCCATTTCCATTTCACTGGGGAGCACCAACACACAACCATCTATTTCCTTATAGTTGGACATGCTGTGGAACAATAATCTGCAGGATTCCTGTGGAAACCTGTTGTGCCTCTAGCTATAGGAAGCCAATTTATACCAGGCTTTTCAATTAACACAAATGGGACGAACTGGACTAATGTGTCACAACAGACAATTCTAAAGATAGTTCCCGATTCAATGGAATTGATATATCTACAGGACACTCCTTAAAGCGACAAGAATAAAAACAGGCTGTACTGATATGTTTCAAAAAAGACAACTGAATTTACCATTTTCATATCCCTGGAATGAACCAAACTAGGTTTGTCTCCTAATATGTCCCAGATTTTCACATATTTATCTTCTGATGTTGTAACAAGGCATCCTTTGATTTGGCTGCTTAACTGTAGTCCTGGAAAAAAACCAATATAATTTTTGCTATATAGTAAAATTCAAGCTGGCTGGATTCACACTGCCATATAATCCAGTTTCAGAATACAGATCAATTGAACTGGATTATATGGCAGTATAGACCCAGCCTCAGAGGGAAGAATTCATTAGCAGCATAAATCACAGGCACATCTATAGCTAAATGTATAGCATGATCCCATCCCTTGTCTTCAATGCATGCAACTTCCAGAATAATCGAACCACACAAAAAACATATTGGATTACAATATTCCTACTTCACTTTCAAGTTCTGGAAACTCCTAAAGTTACCAAACCCAAGTGCTTCCCAAATTCCAAGGCCAGCAACAGCAAATGATAAAGGTTAGTTCTCTCCTTCCACAGGTAAAAACAAAGCTGTTTTACGCTTTAAAAAATCTAATCTATTGCTAAATAGAGATCCTGGAATAGGTAAATGCACATTACAGAGCAGAGTTGCACATATGTATTTGTCTCGGGACTGAGTATACAGGAAAATGCCCCATTTATGGCAGAGATGATGAATAACCAAACACTTGTTAATGTGAAGAAAAAGAAGAAAAAACAGAAATACCAGATACTTCTCCATCATGAGCTTTCACTGTGAAAACTGGTTTGTGTGAACGGGCATCGAGGCAGTACACAAATCCATCTTCTGTGCTGGCCTAGAAAAAATACATAGGTTGAAAAACAGTAAGTCAAATCCAGATAGGTGGCGCTGTCTGGCCTCCCATTTTTCCAGACACATAAATAAGGGAAGGGAGAAAGAGACAGACAGAAAGAGAAGAGATTATGGCAGATAAGCAGTGTTTACAGCAGTAAGATTCTACATAATTAGAAGTGCTGAATCCCTATTTTCTTAAAATGTTCCTTCAGCAGAACTTGTCACTGACCAAATATCAAAGAGTAACAACAGTATCAAAAATAAGCCTTCAAATTTGCTGCTTAACTTACTTCTGGTTGAATATTATACAGATTGAGTATCCCTTATTTAAAGTGCTTTGGATTTAATATTGTTTGATATTCTGGAATGCCTGCATTTTTGTACATAGTTGATGGGACCCAAGACTAAACACAAAAAATTAATTGATGTTTCATTTGCACCACACACACACACACACACGAGTAAAATAATACATACAATAATATATTAAAACAATGTAACTGTAATTATAATTTTAATATAGAGTAAAATAATAAACATATTAAAAATAAAAATAATGACAACGTAAAATAATAAATAACCTTGGCTCGAGTAGAAGCCGAGAGGGGCTTTTTCAGCCTTAAAAAAGGGCTGAAAAAAACTGCATATACTCGAGTATATATGGTATACTGAATCATCAGCCACCTATGTGGATTACTTTGGATTTTAAACTATTTGGGATATAAGAACTCCAGAAAAGGGATGTATTTTGTACTCTGAATATTTCTGTTCAGCAGGTGAAATGTAGATAGAATGAAACAGACGATATCAGAAGCCACCAGAAAACCTTGTACTTACTAAGAAATGTTGCGGAGAAAAATGATTCCATGTCACTCTTTCAACCTGTCCACTAAACCGCCAGATTCGATGATTATCCTGTGGACTTCTGCAGTCATATAAAACGGCTGACCTGAAACGTATCAATGGTACATTTATTCAAGTTTAGTATCGGACTCTTTAACTATAATAAACTAACATTCATGTATGCATCTAAGGCTGACCTCATTTCATATAAAACTGCATCCAAAGTCAGAATATTCATCATAGTTTGGAATTCACTGAGCAGTGTTTTTATGAACCAGGTAAAAATTGCTAGAAGGCCGATCATTTGAGGTTTTAGAAGCACAATGTTCACAAAATAATAAACAGAACCCTATACTCAAATACAAACAATTAGGAAAAAATATTTTGCATTGCTTTAATGATCTCTTTATTTTATCAACCTTGTTTTACAAATGAAAAAGTGACAATAAATTAGGCCCTTCCTTACTTGTCATAAGAACCGGAAATCAGAGTCTGTGTTTCAAATGGATGAAACTGTAGTGTCTGCACCTACAAAAAATTATACTTTAAACATATGTATATTGAAATTTAGTCTCACACTGCATACATTTTAAATAATTACCATTACATGGAATTGCATAGTTTTCCTATTAATTTTCCTATTACATTAGTGCTATACACCTGTTAGTATATAAAATATATAAAGTCCACTTTGAAAAACTTGCTGACAACAACAAAAAGAAATCTGGAGCTCTAGTAGATGGTGAGGAATTAACTTAGAATACCTATAGTTTAAAAAACAATAAGACTAGCATACAGCACATTTCTTGCAATTCAAAGCTGCAGAGTTAGGAATGTCAAGTTCTGAAAATTTGTTCTGCTTGACTAATCAAGTTGAACTGGCAACCTCCCTAAGCTGCCACTATCTCTGCTACCTTGCAAAATTATAATTTCAAGTCGTAATTCAAAAGCAATTTCCCTTTATCTTTTACTTCAGTTGTCATACCACAAAACCTGTTCAGAATACTATTTCAATGGCAATACAGCAAACATGCATAACTTATGCTTCAAGGTACTGAAGAAGTGGATGACAGGATTGCCAAACATTTCACAACATGAACAGAGCTATCTATTCCACTTCTGTATTTGATTAACCTGTGTGATTTGCCTGGAATTCAGACAACCTTCAACTTGAAGGTGTGAATCTAGAATTGCCCTCACTCACTGAAATGTAATAATAACTATGAACAAACTCAGGTTTCAAGGAGTCTTTACGGTTATAACTGGAATAACTGGATATAGGTTTTGATTACTTTGATTGCTATGCTATGCTTCTTGAAGGAGGAACATACTTTGTCTGTGTGAAGGGCAAGGTTTGCTGCTGGTTTCCCTGTGGCCATGTCCCAAAGAATCACAGAATGGTCAGCCGATGCACTTGCCAACACAGATCTGGAAGAAGTACCATTGATTGATATCATTAAAGCCCAAGTGCAGATGCATACACATCATTTGTTCATGTAACAGAAGCACTGAAGACAAAAATCAATTCTACTGTTTTTAAATACAAAGTTTAGTCACTTGTTGAAATGTATGAGTTACACTTAAATGGCTAATGCCATTGACAGGGTTGCTGCTATAGGCTTTTATTTTTACTCCGTCAGTGCCAGATATCATGCTTTGTAAAAGCATTCACATTCTTGACTTTGCCACGTTCTTAATGTTCCAATGTGGAACTGAAATGAAAGGCTTTGCACCTTTCCTCTACCATGAAGGTAGTTTTTGTTTTGGTCCCAATGTTAAGTAAACAAAATTAAACTGGTGCTTATTAGTTGTGTAACACCAGAAGCGACTTGCAGTTTCTCAAGTCACTCTTGACATGACAAAACAAAACAAAAACAAACAAACAAAAAACCACAAGTCAATACTTGGTAGGAACCTTTAACAACTATTATAACTGTAGAGCTTATTAACTTTGTACATCTAGATCCTCCAATTTTTGGTCATTCTTTGTGGCAAATTGTCTGATTTCTTCCGTGCTTCTGGTCACAGAGTTTAGATGGATGGTCTTCTCAGGAAGAATTGTAATTGAGTCATATTCTTTCTGTTTTGTAATAATGGAATTCAAAATGCTCATACTTTGGAATATTATTTTGTAACCCAATACTGATTGGTACTTCTGTACAAAATTATCCTAGACTGGTTTAGATAGTTCCTTGGTTTTAAATAAACTATATTTAGCAATGCTCTTTGGAAAATCATTCATTCATTCATTCACTTTATTATTTCATTAGTCGCCCACCACTGAAGTGCTCTGAGCGACTTACACAGGACAGAATAAACGAAACATTATAATACAACAGTGACATTAAATGAATTACAGATTAAAAGCTCTACCAAAGAGCCAGGTCTTGAGTGCTTGCGTAAAGGATCGTAAGTCAGGCATAGCAATAACATATGGTGGTAGCAAATTCCACAGTTGGGGCAGAGATTGAAAAAGCCCTACACCTTGTGGATTCTAAACGTACCTCTCTAGGGCCCGGTATGTAAGATTTCCTTGGGCGGGTCGTGGAGACCGCTGGTGATGAAAAGGAGAAAGACGGTCCCTAAGGTACGAAGGTCCCTGACCATGAAGAGTCTTCAAAGACAGGACCAGTATCTTATAAGAGACCCAATGTTCAATTGGCAGCCAGTGTAGACGTAGTAAGATCGGTGTTATGTGGCATCTCATAGGTGTTTTTGAGAGAAATCTGGCAGCCGCATTTTGAACAACCCGAATCTTCCAGATCACTGACAGAGGGAGGCCGACATACAGTGCATTACAATAGTCTAACCTCGAGGTGACCGTCGCATGGATCACCATTGCCAAAGCCTCTGCCGGGAGATAGGGTGCTAATTGTCTTGCCTGGCAAAGGAAATAGAGATATATACTCGAAGATCTTGTCCCTCTGGAATTGCTAACGTGAAGTCCATCCAAATACTAATGAGATTTTTGGAGGTAGCGGGTTGCACCACAGCATTTTGGCATGTGTCACACCAAAGAGGGTAAATAGTTACAGAAACAATTAGTGCCAACTTGTTTCCCATTTACTTAACTTTTGTGCCACAATTAAAAGTAACAAGGTTGAGTAGGTTGTGTAATAAAATGGAAAATGCCAATTAATTCCATTTCAGTTCCAAGCTGTTAACACAGCAAAAATAGAAAGTCAAAGGGGAATGAATATTTCTGTAACTCACTGTAAAAGGGAGAGTAGCAGAGTAATATCTACCTGTCAGAAGTTTTGCCTATTTACTCGACTCCTAACCAGCTGCTAAAATTTCATCTTTTAAAATAGCAGCGCCTTCTGAAATGCTCTGAGAAATCTGACATAATTATATAACAACTGTACAGTAATAATCAGTAACAGTGATTCCCAGTAAACCACAAAACATTCAGATACAATTTGAAAGAGTTTCTAAAGACATCCAAACAAAATTGAGCAAAGTTTGCAGGAGAATCTTATAGGAAATATGGTAACACAAACACCTGGTAAAAAGGAACCTATATATAGTAAAAGAGCAGCAATAAGAATTTGAGTTCCCTCTCTCCTACTCCAGAGTAAGCACTAGGGAGGCAAACACACAGCACTGGTACTAATTTATTTGTACCTGAGTTGTTTATTCCATGAAAGGTCAAGAACGGCATCAGTGTGTCCTCCTTGACTGCCTTCTTTTGACGCACCCTTCATAAAAAAACAACAAGTTTGCATATCTTCCACATATATAAAACATTAGCAATTGTATTTGATTTTTAAAATTCATTTTGATACATATTTTAATTTTTTAAAAAAATCCAGACATAATATTTCTGCAGATGTTGAAGCAAAATGTAAATTCTCCTATTGTTGTATGTTGACAGGGTTTTCTTGGCAATGTTTGTTTCAGAATGGGATTGCCACTGCTTTCCTCAGGTATCCAATGTCACCCAATAAATTTTCAACTCTGGTCTCCCATTCAATCTACTATACCACACTTGTCTTTACTTTGCTCATAAAATATGCTGCCTTGAACTGAATTTGGCAGTTACAAAATCTATACCAGTCTAGCCTGGAGATGCCAAGGGCTGAATGCACAATGTGTGGGATATCACTGTGGTATAGTACATCCCAAAAATGCGGTCATATGTCCCCATGGTTAGGGCTTTTATCTTATAATGGAAAGGTGTCCTCACATTTTCCTGAAAGATACCAACCCTGCACTGTTCTGTGTTGATAGTTACTGTTGAAAAGAAAAACAAATGGGTTCTGCTAACATAGTTATATTTTCTATTCTGATTGTAATGGATGTCTATTATGAATATACAGATAGGCAGTGCATAATGTAAGATTTAACAGTACGAAGTGTATTAAACTGTTGCATAACAGTGAGTTCACAAATGCCCGTTCAGAGATGCTTAAGAGCTCCTCAATCAATGAGATGCTGTTTCTAAATAAACAAATTGCTAAGTTATACTGTTTAAGACAGTAATATTTCTCTAAGTGTTTACCAATGGAGAATCCTGCTAGAGAGATCTAAAGATTCTTATGAAAGAGTAGCAACTTACTTGCTCAATCCTAGAATACACTGCAAATATATTATAACGGATATATGATACTCATGAGTCATGTTGTATAATGTGATGGAAGCAAAGCATCCAGATATTAATATACCTGTGCTTTTTCTTAGGAGGACTGTACAGTATATGTTTGTATATCTATGACTGCAAAGAGCAGCCTAAAAGATTACTAGAGATCTTGGTCATTCTCCCATATAAATATCCTGAGATTCTAACACTAGAGCAGGGATGGGTATTTGGAGGCCCGGGGGCCGGATGCGGCCCCTTGGGCGCTCCCATCCGGCCCGAGGGGCCTTGGGCAGCGCTGCTTACCGGGAGAGGGAGCCGGTTACAGCGCTGCTTACCGGGCGAAAAGGAGGCCGGGCAGGTAGAAAGCCATGCGTGGCTTTGTTTACGGCAAAAGCAAGCAAGGGAGGCGACGCGGGTCCCCTTCCTCTTGCGCACGTTGAAAACAAACTCAGAGGACGCCCCGCCCCTGAGCGTCTCCCATGATGATGTCGCAGCCGGCATTGCCGAACACGCTCAGGGGGCGGCGCTTCCTCCGCAGTTTGTTTGGCAACGTGAACGAGAGGAAGGGGACCTCGCGAAAAACAAGCATAGGAGGCGACGGGGTCCCTTCCTCTCGCGCTGAAAACAAACTCCGGAGGACGCCCCGCCCCTGAGTGTCTCCCGCGATGACGTCGCAGCCGGCATCGCCGAACACGCTCAGGGGGCGGGGCGTCCTCCGGAGTTTGTTTTCAAGCGTGCGTGAGAGGAAGGGGACCCCGCGTTCGCCTCCCTTGCTTGCTTTTGCCATAAACAAAGCCACGCATGGCTTTCTTCCTGCCCGGGCCTCTTTTTTCGCCGGTAAGCAGCGCTGCCACCGGCTACCTGGCTTCGCCAGGGAAGGCGCGCTGCCCGGACCTCCTCTTCCAAAGGAGGAAAGAAGAGGTATGTTATTGTGTTCTGGGAGATATAATATTAAATTGATTGCTTCATTGATATAATTGTGTTCTGGGAGATATAATATTAAACTGATTGCTTCATTAATATAATTTGTTCTGGGAGATATAATATAAATTTAATTGCTTCATGGATATTATTGCCCACCCCTGTACTATAATATAATAATTATGATAATACTAATAATATATGAATATTTCTTGATATATTAATGTTAATATTAATGATGTGTAATATATGGTAAATATAATAACTGAAATAAATTATGTAGATTAGCATGTACTGCCGCCTTTAGGTGCAGCCCGGCATAATATTTTTTTGCTCTCATGTGGCCCCTTGGAAAAAATAGTTGCCCACCCCTGCACTAGAGAATGCTTAAGCAGAGGGTTGATGTTAATTCTTTGAGTCTGTTTTTTAACCACAATCACATACTGGATGTCCAGGATTTGTTTATCAGGCAAGTGTCAAAGGACCCTCAATTTCTCAGTCTAAAAAGACAGGGGTGCGCAACCATGTATGTTTTAAAACAACCCTCCAATATGTAATTAAATATATACGATAAATGGTATGAATGCACTATTCAGATATAAAAAAGAGAGGACTTCTAGCTGGTCCTTGAACAATATTATGCAGTACATTTAATTACCTTCTTTCCTTTCTTTTTCTTTGCTTTCTTGCTTCCAAGGGAAAAGACTGGTTCTAAACAGTCTACTATGTCAAGATCCCAAACTTCAATCACAGGGCTCATTGTGCCCACTGCAATATAATTTCCTGAAGGAAAAACATTTAGAGTATTGTATTTCCATTATGTGTTTCATCCAAAGAAGTCAATGCAGGCTTTTAACTAGGATTCGATTAGGTCCCTACGTAAGAATGTGTGTATCCCGTGACCTCCACAAGGGGGTGGGAATTAGAACCCAGGTTTCCCCTAATTCCAATATAGATTTTAAAGTGTGCACGTATGAAAGTGCATTCATTTATAGCTTTTTCAGAACAAAATGAAGTATGCAATTGTCAATTTGTGCAAGACAAAAGGGGTATCTTAATGGCCTGGTGGAAATAATATTTTGGCAAAGCAACATGATGCCAATGACAAACATGAAGACATTTACCATTCTACAACTAATCTGATATAAAATATTGGGAAACTGGGCAAGGCAAGAAAGAAGTTGAATTTGGAACAGTTGCCCATCTGTACCTACAAAATATTGCTCAAATGTTGATAATGCCATGGCCAGGGTGACCTGTGAGGGGATTGTATGTTACAACAAAGATAGCTAAACAGCGTTGGAGATAGGCTGTCACCTTAACAGCTAAGAGCTGTGCTGATTTTTTTTCAATCCTTCTCAAAATTTAAAAAATTATTGCTTGTGGAAAACCACTTTCTCGGCCATACCAATCAAAAGAAATGACAAGTCAGACATGGCAAAACAGAGAAGACAGTCATGAAAAGATATACCATTCTTGACTTAAAAACAGCAATGTGGAAATCATTAAAGCTCCGATTTGTATTTAACTCACCTCTAGAATCATCTGGGTTGGGATCAAAATTCAGCCATTCCGCACTTAAAGGGTACGCAGATAAGATGAGATCATGATGGACATAAAAGGAGTCTTCTTCATGATTATAAACTGAAATAATTAAATTTTCCCACAATCAATAAAGTGATAGTGGACAAGTCAACAAAGCAAGTATCCTATCCACCACTAAAATGTATGAAACAGAACACACATTCATAGAGTCATAGGGCTGGAAGAGACCACAAGGGCCATCCAATTCAAGGAACGTTCTCATATCTGCAAGTTTAAATTCTGCAAAATCCTATTGTAAGCTTCCACTAGAAGTTGGCCACAAATTGCACTGCAGGATCTAGAGATTCATAGAGAGGTGTTTTCTCAGGAGGAAAAATAGCCTTTTTATTTGTGGTTTTTCAACTTTTGCAGAGCTTCTTCACCCCAAACTCCCGTGAAAGTGGAGGGCCTACTGTACATCTTACTCTGAGTCCCCTTGGGGAGATAGGGCAGAATACGATTATTATTATATTACATGGAAAGCAATACAAATAAATTATTTTTATTATTACATGAAAAGCAATCATACATTAATAGCAGAGCATTATTATTAGTACTAGTAACAGTATTTATATCTACAGTTCTCTCTCTCAAAGGAGACTCAAAGCTGTTATTCCCTTATTAAAACTTAAGGCAGCATTGACAATCCGGATGAAAACCATGTAGTTCTCCGGATATTGCTGGATAACAACTCCCAGCCCTGCTCATCTCTGGCTCTGCTGCCAAGGGCTTCTGGGAATTACATTCATGTCTTACATAGTTGATTTTGATAAATATACACATACTTAAAAACACAGGAAGAATTCAGATATGAAGGTAGCTAGCTCTTGAAATTACAAACAAAAGGAATCATTTTCATATCATGAATAAGCTGTTTTTTCTACCATAGTATTAAAGAGACAATAGGTTTTACTCACCATGAACCTCTAGAGTGCAATGGTCCTTATCAACTCTGCCGCATACAACAAGATTGTCACTGGGCTTAATCACAAAGTCCTCCAACTCATATTGCTCCTGAAAGAAAACAGGAGTAAGATTAAAGCGCTTCTAAATCAGGCTTTAAACATTTTTCATGGAGAAAATTCAGTAGTACTATAGTATTACTGTAGTCAGGGAGAGCAAAATGTAACCAAAAGTTGCATGTGGCCCCTGCTGCCCTGGCAAGAAAACTAATGGTGGCATCAAAACTGACAATATTTGTTGACAGGAGACTCTCAGCTAACTGGCACCCATGGGGATTGGTAGATGCCAGATAAATGTATTTTCTGGTTCCTAAAAGTTACTATTAAATACAGACCTAACTAATATTATGCTCCATGTTGTTCCATACAATAACCTCTGTATTGACTTGACATTAATACTGAACTACAGTAATTAAAAGCAAATAAAGACAAATGTAACTTAATGTTATACAATTTCACTGTATTATAAAAACTGAATTTATTTTAATAAATAAATCATCTGAGTCCCCGTTGGGGGAGATGGTGGCGGGGTATAAATAAAGTTTTTATTATTATTTATTAATAATAATATTTTTTTAAAGTATATTTCTTGGGGGGGGGGTTGCCAGTTGCTTAGGAGTTCTGGTTAACTAAAAGTCTACTGCATATATCTCTATGTTGGCTTTCCTTCTGAGCTGTCTTGATTTCCGAAGACTAATTTAATAAAAAGAACAGCTCCATTCTTAAAAAATAGTTGATTTACTGCAGTTCATTCGATCTACCACTAGACCAAGAGAGCCAAGAAAAACACAGTATACAAATTAAGCTGAGAAAACAGACCCATCTCAAAAGACCCTTCATGAGGCTATAATTAAAAGTAGAGGAAGACTGAGTGCCCTGCCAACCAAGCAACAGATGAAATCATTACTGCCTTCTAAACTATTAACAACATTCAATACATAAGGTCTTCAATGTGAAAGACTCAAAAACAAATTCTCCAGAAACCAAAAGCTATAAAGATTAGAGAGCACTGTAATAATTGAGTATGCAGTCCAAAGAGCGAATACTCAAGTGTAAAAAGATGCATGCATGTCAGTCATTTACTTCTTTAAACTTCATTCTACCCCGCAACAATAAGTAACATAGAAAAGACTGTACATCATATCAACATACATTCGCAAAGTGATTTCATCTTCAGTGAACAATTCAACAATCCTTTTCTTTCTTAAATGAAAATAACAAAGCATTAGAACTCACGGTATCTTTTATAGTGACGTAAGGATCACTTTCATTACTGCCATAAACTGTAAGACCTGCTAGGGTCTCTCCAAGGCTCTCAGCACCTACAAAAGAACAGTCATTTCTTTAAGATTGCGGGTAGTGTGCTCAGTTAGTGAAAATTCCATAATGGCACCTAAAAGCAATTTCCTAAGGGGAATTATTTGACAAAATGCATCACCAAGCAGTCTTGCAATGTGATATTTGAGATTCCAGAGAAAACACAGAAGGTTGTTGAAGGCTTTAAATCCCCTAATTACTGGGTTGCTGTGAGTTTTCTGAGCTTTATGGCCATGTTCCAGAAGCATTCTCTCCTGACGTTTCATCCACATCCATGGCAGGCATTCTCAGAGGTTGTGAGGTCTGTTGGAAACTAGGCAAGTGGGTTTATATATCTGTGGAATGTCCAGGGTGGGAGAAAAAACTCTTGTCTGTTTGAAGCAAGTGTGAAGGTTGCAACTGGCCACCTTGATTAGTATTTAATGGACTTGCAGCTTCAAAGTCTGGCTGTTTCCTGTCTGGGGGTATCCTTTGATGAGAGATGTTAGCTGCCCTGATTCTTTTCAGATATGTATATTCCAGCTCACTAAGAAAACCCACAACCTTCCATAACAAGTTTCAGAGAACCAGATGGTGAATAGTATGGAAAAGATTGAGAAATGTAATGTTACCTGAAGTTTCCTCATCATAATTATCCAAATCATATTCTGCTAATTCATTGTCATCCAGCTTTTCAGACTCCTCAGGGTCTTCATCCTGGGAGGCAGAGGTAGATGCAACTGCAACATCCATGGCTTCTCCTGAAACCTCTTCTTGCTCATCGTCATCATCACTATTTAGGTAAGAATTCTTTTTGAAATTATGTTCATTACATTTGCACAAGTCAATACTATAAAAGATCATTATGTGAACCATAGCCATGTGCACAATTTCATATCATTACTAGGCCAGTGACTCTGTAAACTTAATCATATTTGAGAGAGAGAGACAGTTCTATTGAACTCTGTAGGATGCACTCTCCAGTAAAGGACTCAGCCATAAATCTCACATCTATTTAATGCAGGTTCACTCTGGTACTGAAGGGCACAACATTCCTAATGAGGAAAACAAATGGCCTCCCAATCAGTGGAAAGATTTCTATAAATAAGAATTTGGTTTGGCCCTGTACTGAAGCAATCACTTTCTACATCCGTCTCTTCATAATCTAAAGCTGTAGATTCACTGTGACACAATTATACATACGACGACAGAAATAAATGGGCTTAGCTTAACTAAGGCCTCTTCTACACTGCCATATAATCTAGATTATCAAATCAGATAATCCATATTATCTGCTTTGAACTGGATTATGAGTCTACACTTCTGTATAATACAGTTCTAATCAGATAATTAGGAATTTATATGGCAGTGTAGATCCAGCCTAACTAAATACACATTGAATAGCAACTAACATAGTTTGGAATCTCTAGACCAACACTACTGGCAGGAATTTTCCTCTGCAGATAAGGGTGAAAATAATTGTTTAAAATCTCATATAATACCTTTAATTCCAAGGTAATTCTATAAAGTACTATGTGGAGATAACAAACAAACATGTAACAGAGGTAATAACTCATTTTGAAGCCAATATTATTGAATTATATATGTTTGATTTTTGTAAGAAACCATATCTACGAATAAATCACAAGATGTTTTTATTGGAAATTACAACCTTCTTCAAGCCTCCTCTAATATTTTGTTTATCTAAAATCCTGTTGCTTACTTATTGTATGTACGTTCTGTTATGCAGATTTCTTCCCTCGTTCTATGTTTTTTTCTGAAAAGTTGTGGGAAGGGCTGCAGACCATGTGATCCACTCTGAGACTAGCACAGACTTCTTTAGACTTTGGGACTGCTCAGATTGCAGACTTGCAAACACTTGCCTGTTGTTTATTGCAAGGGAGATGTTCTGACTGCATGGCACGGAAACTATCTTGAACGTATCTTTAACTGACAGATAAGTTGTGAACCTTGTATGCTGAACACATAAAGGTTGGGTTGTTGTAGGTTTTTCGGGCTATATGGCCATGTTCTAGAAGCATTCTCTCCTGACATTTCACATGAAGGTTGTGAGTAAACCAAATGTTGTTGTTTTAACCAAAGTCTACTTTATTTTGTCTCTTGCGTGCATAATATAAAACAAGTTGTTTTATGGGAGAGTAGATATATATATATGCACTGAAAAACACTTATGAAGAACTATTTTTATGCACAGGAATCTTCTCTATTTCCAAACATTTTAGAGACAATATGTCCCCTTCAATAGGTTGTTCAGTCTAACAACTGAAGCCAAATCCTTTGCATAATTACATTTGGTTGTATACCACTTGAGTAGTTAGCACTTGTGACAGAGAAAGACTGTCGGCTAGAATTACGAACATCTTTTGCAAACATCGTGTAGATACAACATCTTGTCTCCTGTGTTATGCTCATAATATAATACATTGTGTATACATATAATATTTATAATATTATAAAGTAATACAATACTAATAATATGTTATTATAATTATATATTTTATATTATATATAATATTACTAATAATATTACAGTAGAATGATACAGTACAATACACAGTGTTCCCTCGCTACTTCGCAGTTTGCTTATTGCGGACTCGCTGTTTTGCGGATTTCAAAAATATTGATTTAAAATACAGTATATATCATGGTATTTTCACTGTTTTGTGGGGTTTTGCCGCCGCCGGTCTCCAAGGTGCTTTCCCTCCTCCTCAGTCCTCCCTCCCTCCCTCCAGTCTTGAGGGACCTTTCCTCCCTTTCCTTCACTTTATTTAAAATTTATAAAGGCTTAAAATAGTGTATACTATACTAAAATAATGTATAGATATTAAAACAGAGTATTCCTACATCACGGTTTTTCACTTATTGCGGTAGGTCCTGGAACCTAACCCCAGCAATAAGTGAGGGAACAATGTAGTAATATATAATACTGATATTATGCTATGCTAAATTTTATATATATATATATATATATATATATATACACACTAGCTGTACCCGGCACGCGTTGCTGTGCCCTATGTTTGTGATGTGAGTATGTCAGGGTATGTATGTTGAAGTGATGTGTGTATGTTTGTTTTGCGTATATTTATGTGTGTGTATGTGTGTTTTTATTTGGTTTTGTGTATGTGTTCTTGGGGGTTTGTGTGCATGTGTGTGCTCTGGTATGGTTTTGTGTGTGTGTGTATATGTGTGGGTGTGTGTGTTTGGGTTTTTTTGGGTATGTGTGTATGTATTTGTGTGTTGTTTTCTGTGTGTGTTTTGTGTTTGAGTGTGTGTTTATATATGTGTGTGTATGTGTTTGTATATGTATGTATGAGTATATATGGAGAGGTGGGGATGTGTGTATATATGTGTATGTATTATTGTGGATGTGTATGTTTATGTGTGTAGATATGTTTGTATGTGTTTGTGTTTTTATTTGTGTTTTTTTGTGGGTTTTTTTATTTTAATGTGTGTGTGTATGTGTAGAGAAGGAGGGTGATGAGGAGGGCGATGGAGAAGCGCTCTATGTCCTTCCCCCGCGGTATGAGGAGGGCGCTGGGAGATGCGGCTCCCCCTCGGCCTCGTCCCCGGGCAGCGGAATGAAGGCTGCGGAGGGGTTGGAGGAAGCGGCCTTGGCGGAGAGGGCGGGGCTTACGGCACTCCCACAATGCTCTGCGCGGGCATTGTGGGCTACTTCCTGCCGGCAGCGGGAAAGGCGTACCCGCGACCCGCCTCCATGCGGCGCCTGGAAGGTAAGTCTACTACACCTCCCAGAAGGCTCCGCGCTGGTCGCTAGGAAACGGGCCGGCGCGGAGCTTTCTGGGAGTTGTAGTAGACTTACCTTCCAGGCGCCGCATGGAGGCGGGTGGCCTTTCCCGCTGCGTTATCGGCCGCGGCGCCGTCCTTGTCCTTCTGCCCTTCTCCTCAGGGCTAAGGATGCGGCGGAGAAGGCGGCCAAGGCGGCAGCCGGGTGTCCGGTGTGGAGGAGTGGCGTGGAAGCGGAGGAGGAGGTGGGTAAGGAGTGGGGGGCGCGGGTGGGGTGGGAGGGAGGAGGAGGAGGGGCGGGGCGTTGTTGCTGCCGCCGCGGTCGCCACCGTGCGCTGTGTGCGCCTGCGTGGGATGGTTGTTATTGTGACGTGGTTATGGTTGCCATTTTGTGTGTCTGGGTACGTTGAGGTCTATGGCGGCATTTTTGGGGGTGTAATTTTAGGGTCTTGTGAGGTATCTTGGGCTGTGTTTTTGTGCCCTTAATGTACCTTGTGGTCGGTTGGAATGTATTGGGTGGTTTTTGTGCTTCGGGGGCGTATAGTTTTCCTGTCCATTTGCCCCTTTGCACAACCGCTTCCCTTTTATATATATAGATATTGTGTGTGTGTGTGTGTGTGTATCTGGTACGCCGCTCTGAGTCAGCTTTGGGGTGAGAAGGGCGACATATGAATGTCATGAATAAATAAATATTATTAGCATTTTCATCATCATGTCCCTTGATCATCAAGACTCACTGCAGTCTCTCCTTGGCTTCGGAGATCAAGCGCTTCAGTTCCTCCTTGTCTAGTTCGACCTGCAAAGTGGATGTAAAGAGACCAAATTTAATTTTGTAACATGTAAAGCAAGCATGGGCAAACTTGGGCCTTCCAGTCGCTTAAATCCCAGCAGCTACAACTCCCAAATGACAAAATCAATCCCCCAACCCACAACCCCTTCCTCTCCTCAACTCCACCCATGGCGCAGTCCTGTATCATACCTTCCAATCCAACGGGTCTCTTTGAAGGAAGGAGCGATACGGGACTGCACCATGGGCGGAGTTGAGGAGAGGAAGGGGGTGTACGCTGCGGTTTCCAGGCTACGCCTGCCCAGGGATTCCAACTGGCAGGCTGAGACAGTCGCGCGCTTGCAAGTGTGTGCCTGCCAGTTGGTCCAGCGGAGAAGGAAAGCCTCCGTATCTGCAAACTCCCCTGAGTTGCTGCGGCATTTGTAGGCACCTCCTGAGAGATAGCACTTCAATACACAAACAAAGCAATCACTGATAACAAATCGCTATACACACAGCTAAACCACAGGATGTAAAGGGGCAGATCTGCGGGAATAAAGGTATCAACACGTGTTTGAGGTAAAAATCACAGGTATAATCATATGCATCAATTCAAGTGCTAAATAGCATGACAATCTCACATAAAGTACAATGTAATGCAATTCATTCACAGAAATATAAATGTCAGGATTGGGAGACTTGAGCTTGGGTGAAGTTCAAGCTCCCAGCCTGGCATGAGATTGCATCGACCTTTGCCCTAGTTCTTGGGTGACCTTGGGCTCCAGTTATATAAGACTGTGCTGAGTCATGTGGAAGTGAGGTAACTTCCACATGTGTGCAAGGCTGCAGGGGGAAGTGATGTAACTCCTCTAAGCCTGGACATTGGACAATTGGACTCCTAATGCTGACTCATGGGGCCATGAGGTCACATCCCTTTGGACTATGGGATATGCTGAATCACCGGATATGGTGCAACCCTACCTGGACATTGCATGGGCGATGGGAGGGGGGGTTGGGGTATATAAGTTGTGTTTTGGTGGCGGGCAGGTGCTTTTGCTTCACATGTGTCGTACCTGCAATAAAATCGTGTTGGACCGTGCTTTCAATCTACGCGTGATCCTTACCGAGTGTTGGAGAGTCGTTACAATAAATCAAAGCTTTCACTCATGACAATAGTAATGCCTTCACAATAGTGTAGGGCATAGAGCAATATTCCAACAGAGTCTGTGTACCCCTATCAATAGTCCAGAGTATAATAACTCATAGGCTAACGACTGAGCCAATAAGGGAGCCTCGATGGGTAGAAGAGCTGGTAAGCTGCCAGGTGGGCAGGGGTACACAGACTCTGTTGGAATATTGCTCTATGCCCTACACCAGGGGTGCTCATTATGGTGATCGGGAGCACCTAGGTGATCTTCGGCCCTCTTCCAGGTGATCTTTGGGCCTCACCAGCCAGATGGCGCACTCCTGCTCCTGCCCCTGCCCCTCTTCCCGGCCCTGCGCCTTCCGAGCCGCCGCCGAAGCCATATCTGGCTGGAGCGCTGGCGGGTGCGCCTATAAATACCCTCCTGCTGCGTGCGTGGGAGGGGCCTGCTGTGCACACAAGAAGCAGGACGGGATGGGGACTTCCTGCTTCGCGAAAGCACGCAGCAGGAAGGAGGAAGGCAACGAAGACATTAAGAGAGAGCGTGCGCGCAGGCAAAGAGGATCCCTTTCCCGGCAGCGGCAGCGAGTTCGTGGGCAGGCAAGAAAGAAGCCCCGCGCAGACTGAAGGCTGCAGTAGGAGAGTGCACGTGCACATGCACATCAGGTGATCTTTTCAACTTGATTGTTCATATAGTAGCTCGCATGATGAAAAAGTGTGGGCACCCCTGCCCTACACTATTGTGAAGGCATTACTATTGTCATGAGTGAAAGCTTTGATTTACATTTCTGTGAATGAATTGCATTACATTGTACTTTATGTGAGATTGTCATGCTATTTAGCACTTGAATTGATGCATATGATTATACCTGTGATTTTTACCTCAAACACGTGTTGATACCTTTATTCCCGCAGATCTGCCCCTTTACATCCTGTGGTTTAGCTGTGTGTATAGCCTCCTGAGAGATGGCCGTGGCACAAAGGAAAGTGCAAGCAGCTCCCAATTTCCAAGGTCCAGTATTGTCTATTGCTCAAGTTTTGTTCAATTCCATTGCTGTTGGGAATTCAAAATGCTCTTTGATTGTTGGTGAACTATAAATCCCAGCAGCTACAACTCCCAAATGACAAAATCAATCCCCCACAACTCCACCAGTGTTCAACTTTGGGCATATTGAGGATTCGTGCCAAATTTGGTCCAGATCTAGGGTTGCTTGGGTTCAGAGTGCTCTCCAAATGTAGGTGAACTACATCTCTCCTAAATCACTGTCACTTCCTCCCAAATCCCTCCAGTATTTTCTGTTGGTCATGGGAGTTTGTGTGCCAAGTTTGGCTCAATTCAATTGTTGCTGGAGTTCAAGATGCTCTTTGATTGTTGGTGAACTATAAATCCCAGCAGCTGCAACTCCCAAATGACAAAATCAATCCCCCACAACTCCACCAGTGTTCAACTTTGGGCATATTGAGTATTTGTGCCAAATTTGGTCCAGATCCAGGGTTGTTTGGGTTTAAGGTTAAGCGGCTGAGGGGGGAAAGGAAGGGGCCTGAGGCTGTTAGGAATGCTGGGAGTTGGAGTCCAAAACACCTGGAGGAAGGCCCAATTTGGCCTATGTTAGGCATCCTGTCAAGCCAGGGTTTCCCTTCCTCCTCTCACCTTGTCCGGCCTCTCCTTGGCAACGCCTCGCGGAACCCAAGCCACGCAGGTCACCGGGCAACTCATGCCTCCGGCTGGCGAAGGAGACACAGCACCTCGGTGCGTAGCCTCCCCACAAACGGCCACGTGGAAGTCTCTTCCGGAAAGCTTCTTCTTCCAACTTCCGCCCTCACTTGACGATTCCAGGCTCTGGCCTGGATTGGCAGCTGCGGAGCGTGACGTCACGCGGCGGCGCGCGCTCCCCTACGCTGCAGAGGGAGGGATGAGCACACTCGCCCCGCCTCTGGTAGGCGGGGCTGAGAAGTGACGTGTGACCTCACTGGAGCGAGCTTCAGGCAAGTCGTGTGTTATGTGTTATGGACTTCACCTCCCAGAAGCCTCAGCTGCTTAGTTCAGTGATGAGGGATTCTGGGAGGTGAAGTCCAAAAGTCCTGGAAGAGCTCAGTGGGCAATCTGTGTATCTCAGGCATGGGCAAATGTTGACCCTCCAGGTGTTTTGGACTTCAACTCCCACAATTCCTAACAGTTGGTAGGCTGTTAGGAATTCTGGGAGTTGAAGTCCAAAACTCCTGGAAGGCCCAAGTTCGCCTATGCTTGTTATAAATATAATATATTGTATATACATATACTTATAATATTATAATACTACTACTAATGATATTATAATTCCATATTTTATAATATATGTAATATTACTAATAATATTACAGTACAATGGTATAGTGCAATATATTTATGTATTTATTTATCATTTTTCTATACCGCCCCTCTCAGCCCGAAGGCGACTCGGGGCGGTTTACACAAGGCAGTCTCTGCCCTTCAATCAAAAACACAAGCAAAACAAAACAAAACCATAACCATATAACATAACAATTATCAATTATTTATTTATTCAAATTTGTTTGCCGCCACTCCCAGTGGCTCGGGGCGGCTTACATACAATTGAAACATTTCAGCTAAATTAAAACATACAACTGCAGTCTCAGTGTCACGTTGAAATCACTTTCCGTCACATCATCGTCATTCCATATATCTAATTAAACCTTTATATTTCATCAGCAAATGCCTGCTCAAACAGCCAGGTCTTGACTTTCTTGCGAAATGTCAGGAGGGAGGGGGCCAATCTGATGTCACTAGGGAGGGCGTTCCAAAGCCGAGGAGCCACTACTGAAAAGGCCCTGTCTCTCGTCCCCGCCAATCGCGCCTGCGAAGAAGGTGGGACCGAGAGCAGGGCCTCTTTGGATGATTTTAATCATCTCGGTGGTTCATAGGGAGAGATGCTAAAGCAGAATTGATGCTTTTAGCAGAAGTGATGTCAGAGGAGAGTGATGCACAGCAAAGGTTTTAGAATAACTGGCCTTAGTATAGCTAGATAGCTTGCCAGAAATCATGCTAGCAACCAGAGACGAGAATAAGAGGCACGGCATAGAAATGTTGCAATTCAAGAACACTTTGCTCATAAGGCAATAACATAGAACAATGGGACTAAAGAATTAATGCTGCGACACAGCTCTTAGCAAATAGAAATGTAATGCTGAACAGTGCTTTGTTTAATTGGGTAATGAAATGTGGTTTCATGAATGCCAGCCTATTGCAAGTTATGAAGATGGGCAGGGCCAGGGGTTTGCAGCCATTGAATGTATAAAACTTGAATGCTGGGTCTTGTTCGGAGCTCTGCCATGGCAGCCTTATGCTAGGCAGACTCCGTCAGCTGATGTATCAATAAATTGGCTTCATTTGGACCAGTATCAATTGTTGCGTCCTTCGTTCCTGTGCCCGCACGAAAGTCGCCGCCTGAGAGTTAGAAGTATTTGCCTGGGAATTTTGGGACTCCAGATATCCGCTACAATGCGTTCGGACAGGTAAGTTGGGCTAGAACCGTTTAGGGCTTTAAAGGCTAAAGCCAGCACTTTGAATTGTGCCCGGTAGCAAACTGGCAGCCAGTGGAGCTGGCACAACAGAGGAGTTGTACGCTCTCTGAATGGCGCTCCTGTTATGAACCTGGCTGCTGTCCGTTGGACTAGTTGCAGCTTCTGAACAGTCTTCGAAGGCAACCCCACATAGGGAGAGTTGCAGTAATCTATACGGGATGTAACCAGAGCGTGGACCACCGTGGACAAGTCAGACTTCCCAAGGTACGGGCGCAGCTGGCGCACAAGTTTTAACTGTGCAAATGCTCCCCTGGTCACCGCCGAAACCTGGGGTTCCAGGCTCAGCGATGAGTCCAGGATCACACCCAAACTGCGAACCTGCGTCTTCAGGGGGAGTGTAACCTCGTTTAACACAGGCTGTAACCGTGTCCTGTTCAGCCTTTCGATTGACCAGGAGTGCCTTTGTCTTGTCTGGATTCAATTTCAATTTGTTAGCCCTCATCCAGTCCGACACAGTGGCCACGCATCGGTTCAGAAGCTGAACAGCCTCCTTAGTAATAGGTGGGAAGGAGTGACAGAGTTGGACATCATCTGCATACAGATGACACCACACTCCGAAATATAATATCAGTTATATAGTAATATACAATACTGATATTGTGCTATGCTCATAATACTATAGTGTGTGTGTGTGTGTGTGTGTGTATTGTAATCCGCTCTGAGTCCCCTTCAGGGGGAGAAGGGCGGCATAAAAATGCCGTAAATAAATAAAGGTATTGTCCAGCTATATAGTGACTTGCTGGGTGTAAACATATAGCTCTATTTAAATGGCTTCCTCCTTTTTTGTGTGTCCCACCAGAAGATGCTCTGGAAATAATAAAACACGTGCGGGAGACCAAACCCTATACATGGTCCCCACAATCCTGATAACTTTTCTCAACTTGGATAGATCTTTCCTATGGGCAGGCAACCACCATAATTGGACATGGGCTAATACCCTGCTTGTGGAAACATTCAGGGGCCAAATGGACTGGCAAATACAGCTCCGCAATATATTCTTTATACAGAATGATCCAGTAGTTGCGTATTTAGCACAGAGTTTGAGCGGGTTTAGTCTCACGTTAGTTAAAGTTTCATTGTCTAAGAATGCAGGCCTATTTACCAATTTAGGAATGTATTCCATTGAATATAGAGCGCAGGACTTTCTCCTGAGGATTGAATGTATTTGCTCTTCTTTGCAACAATACTTACCTCTATGTGTAACATGGGGTCCATTTGTAATAGTTTATATTTCGGTTTCTCTTCTTCTTTCTCATAATCTTTTTTCCATTCTTTCTCATGTTTTTAAAAATCATAGAATAGAGTTGGAAGAGAACACATGGACCAATCAGTCCAACCCCTGCCATCCAGGAAAAGCACCTCGACAGATGGCCACCCAGCCTTTGTTTAAAAGCCACCAAGGAAGGAGCTTCCACCACACTCTGAGTCAGAGAGTTCCACTGTTGAACTGTGGTCTGGACGTCCTTCCTAATGTTCAGGTGGAATCTCCTTTCCTGTAATTTGAACCCATTGCTCCGAGTCCTAGTCTCCAGGGCAGCAGAAAACAAGCCTGCTCCCTCTTCTTAATGACAGAATTGGACACAGTACTCCAGGTGAGGTCTGACCAAAGTGTAATAGAGGGCACTGTGGCTTCCCTTGATTTACAGTATATGTTATACTCCTCTTAAAAACACAAAAACCCAGATTATTTGGTCCTCATGTCACCTTATATTGGTCTGCGACTGTCTTGGGTTCTGGCTTATCAATTGAAGACAAAGTCAGTCAATATAAGTACTATAGTAGGGTCTCATTTATCCAATCTTTGCATTCTGTGTTATCCAATGCAGTCTGCCTGGATCCACAGCTATTTCAATACATTGCGATGTTTTTGTGCTAAATTCATAAATACAGTAATTACTACATGGTGTTACTGTGTATTGAACTGCT
Source organism: Anolis apletophallus (assembly GCA_030556195.1). NCBI lineage: Eukaryota > Metazoa > Chordata > Lepidosauria > Squamata > Anolidae > Anolis > Anolis apletophallus. The sequence goes on from JARBWK010000009.1 coordinate 106,052,191, forward strand.
TTTTCTGTCAATTTGTTGTAAAACATGTTGTTTATGTGCGTAATTTGTAAAATCATAACGTAATTTGGCATTTAACATTCTGCTGGCTCGTTTATGTTGGATAAGTGAGACTCTACTGTATAATGTAGGCCTGTTCATCCATCAGTTCCCTTTCAATAGTCAAAGTTGGTAGAGCTTCACCTGCCCCCAGTACACTGCGACACGATTATTATCCATAAAAACATATTTTAATGCCAACAGTTAATTAAAGATCATATTCCAATGTTGCTCACAACAATAATATACAATTAGCACAAAACATGGCTGATCTGACAAGAATGTTTTGCAGGCTAACAATATATATATATAGTGATATATAGATATAGATGTCTTTCTTATTAAAGGATTTGTTATGCCAGAATTCATGCAAAGAATTTCAGAGCAGTAAACACAATAGGAACAATCACTTTGTTGACATTACCAAACCATTCAGATACAGAAACAGTAGGCAATAGATAAATATATACATACACTGTTTTGTTGTTTTCGTGGTCCCCTTCTGTGTTATATTAAAGCATTGCTCCCACCCCACTGGGTCCTTATTAAAGACAAGTCCAAAAAATAGGATTTGGAGTATTTTCTACCAATACAGACCACCAATATAAACATTTTGAGATTTCTACCATAGATCCCTATGAATTAGGCACTTAACCATTGGCTGGGAGTGGTGGCAGGAGTCAGCAACACAAATTTCCCTCTCCAAAGCCAATATGAATTCTTAGATCCATAGTCTTTAGATCATTTGAAGTTGTGATATTCATAATCTTTTCGCATGAGCCTACGGATGTGGTAGTTCCGTTCGAGCATCCTTAAAAGAGTGGTTTTCAAAATATGCTCCTAGGAATCCCAATGGTTGTAGTAGTGAGCAACCTTTCAAATAAAATCTCATCTGCTATCACTCAAAACAGTTTTGGGGAACACTCTTATGTGAAAACTTGCCCACAATTAAGAACCTTCTCTCAGCAACCCAGAATAGTGGGGCAATCTTGGCTGCTTTCTAGGGGTTATTCAGCAATGTGGAGTAAATCACAAAGTCATATCCCACCATCCTCTACAATAGACATGGGCAAACTTGGGCCCTCCGAGTGTTTTGGACTTCAACTGCCACAATTCCTAACAGCCGAATTATGGGAAGTCCAAAGCAGCAGGAGGGCCCAAGGTTTGCCCATGCCTCCTCTACAATAATGCAGGGGATCAATTGCAAAAGATCAGGAGCCGTTCCTGAGTAGATGGCAATGTGAAAAGCCTTCCCTGACAATAGAAAAGTTGAAAGACACAGCATTACCATTGTAACCTCAAGGATCTGGACCTCTGCAGTGCACAGCACCATCACCAAACTCATCCAATATGAACCAAGGATGACTCATTTATCCTCTGGGTAGTAAATGTGTGCATTAATACATAGAAACAACCTTTTGTTTTATAAAAAATCAAGATGCATTGTGTTTTATCACTTTATTGACCCTGGTGTGTTCCAAAGTTTTGTTACTTGCCTTATCATATTGCAAAGTCTCTACAGGCAATATTCATACCGCAGTTAAGCCAAAGTGCTAGAACTTGAAGCAGACAGAACAAAGGTAGCTTGAGTCCATCTAAAGAAGATTAACTTGTTTGTGCTGCAAGGTCATTTAATAAAACAGAGACACAGCCATCTATTGACCAAACTACCAGTACAATCCTTGTGAAGTAACACAACGTATCCATGTAACAAAGACTCGGTCTACATACGGTACTAGATTGGATTGACTGAGCTACTGTCATTGCAAAAACCACTCAGCTGACTTGCAAGATACATGCTATCTGGGATAAGTTGGAACAAAAACAACATTTTGTGGAATTGATTTCACTGAAATTAGCTTGGCTGTGTGTGCATTTAGAAAAGCGAAAAAACGTCAGCAGCTCACCAAGTGCCATTTCCATGCTTTTGTTGTTGTTGCTATAGCTAAGGTTTCAAAGAAACAATTGATGTTTTAACTTTTTGTATATTCATAGAAATATCAATTAGCAGACAGATCACGTTGAATATACCTAGAATGTCCTAATATCACATGAATGCTCTACTATTGTAACTATTTACGGATTAATTTTAATAATAATCTCTTCCACTGTCATCATTCTTCCTCTGATTGCTAGCTGTTGAATTTGGAAAGAATGTTAGAGGAAAAATGTCAACACATCCTTAATTAAAGGCTACCTCTTTTCAACCATTCCAATAATAATCTTCCCCATAGCAGTTCTGTGCATTCATACCAACCAATGTAAGAGAACAGTTTATTCATCTGATGAATGGAGCTCTAATCTGTGACACTTATGCCATTATACGTTTTTAATCTTTAAATTACCATAGGACTCCCTTTTATTAATTTCTATAAAGACTAATGCAGCTATTTGCCCGACCCACTAAAACCTTTTCAAAGCAGGTATATAACTTATATATGCAGAATCTTTGTTTTCTGATTTCTGCATTGCCCCAGTTATTTTTCATTCATTTTAATCTCTTATGTCCTAAATGTTGATGTTTGCCACTTGATAAAACAGTAATTAACAAAGCTTTTGTGTGTAAATACAGAAAAAGCAATGATGACTGGTATAAAATACAACCAATTTATTGGGTGACTTAACTTCTAATACAATGTTCTCAAGCCTCCATTAACTCTAAAAGCATCTTTGGTTGTGCCCACAAATAATTTACTTAGGGAGAACAATATTAAAGAGTGTCTGTAAATCATGCGTATGAATTATGTGGCCCTCCAGATATTGCTGAATTGCAGCTCTCAAGATTTCTCATTATTTGATATTTAGGGTTGCTGGGAGTTAGAGTTGAACAACATCTGAAGGAGCACAAAGTTCTCATCATAGCTCTAAATCAGTGGTTCCCAACCTTTTTTTGAACAGGGACCACTTGACCAGGGACCACTCTCCAACATTAGTATCAAAAGGGTTACGAATCAGTTTTTGGTTAACTTTAGATTCGATTTGGTTATTTGGGGTGCTGGTTCAGAAAATTGCATTGGATAAACGACATCAGCTCTAGTTTCTGATACAGAACATATGCCACCAAGTAGTCGCCATCTGCTCTCCCACAGGAAACCATATTTAATAATCTAGAACTGATGTGGTAATAGTAAACTTTTGTGGGTAGTCAGCCTCTTCCTTCCTGACATTACCGTTGCCTTGGCACTATAAGAGTGTTTTGCGAGACCAGTCACTTTCGTTGCCTCGTGGTTTCAAAGCAACGGTGTAGTAATGGTGAGGCCGCAAACCATATTTACGTTTTTGTGGACCACTGATGGTCCACGGACCACAGATTGGGAGCCACTGCTCTAATTACACTCTACTATAGAATTTCTACTGGACAACTTGAAAATTGAGTGCTGTAGAAGTGAATCAGATGTAAACTGTATTTTGTTGGATTAGACTTGAAATGTATTTCTATTTCAGAGTCCAGTAACTGCTACTCAATGACCTACTATTAACCGTAGTTTGGCTTGTACTCCATGCTGTTTTCCTACCAAAGTCTTTGTATGTAAGTGAAAATCATCTTAGATTTTGGGTCTGTTTTTTAAATAATTATGTACTGCTCAGAGTAAATATGTCACTCCTTCCCCAAACAGCCAGAACATACAGTATGGCCCATCCACTATAGGAGGAAATATAAAACAACACATAGAAACAACAGTAGTTGTTGGTTTTTTTTAAAGAGTGGGGCGAATTGGGACATTTGTTTTTAGGCATGTTGGATAACCTGGGCTACTTCCAGTCAGACAGCACATCAGGTTGCCAACGAGAAAGCATTGTGTAGCAAGCTACTCTCCTTTTCCTTGCCTAGTGGATAGTTTAAGTGAGGATGCAATAGGGAAAAATCAAAATATGTTGGGAAATCATTGTAGGGTCAGAAGCAGAAGTTGTCAGCTTCTGGATGCCTTGTGAGATGCTATCAATGAGGCAATGCAATTGCTTGAAGGAAATAACCTGACCTGGAAAGCACTCTTGATAAGAAATTATCATCATGGGGTTGATCAGCAAGGATGGACTTTGACTATAAGCTGCTTCAAACATAGGGAGATTGCAGTACAGCATTGGATAACTGTAAGAGGCTAGGACAGAATGCAACTCCCCAGAAAACTTAGGAGGTTTGCATGTCAACCATAAACCTCTTGGGTTTAAAATGGTCTGCTGCAGGCCTCCTCCCGGCCCTCAGACAAAAGTTTGCCCTCCAGGAATCGGGGGGACGGGGATGACATACCAGGGGACTATCTGTGGGCTGCCCTTTGCATCATAACATTTCCCTAGAACTTATTTGGTGTTTCCAAATGAAAAGTTCCCAGTTCTGTCTGTCAAAGGATTGTACAGCTATGTAGTTTTACCTACTTTGTTTGTGCTCTTCAAAGAATAAATGGTGAGAAGACAAAACAGGATAGGAACTGGAAGAAAACAGCTTTGGGAAAACCCTTTCCCAGTTCTAGAATGAGCAGGTAAAAGTCTCAATGGGAAGCACACCATGATTCAAAATTATCCGCAAGAGAGCACATGGGTGAACTACAGGTTTGTAGGATCTATTTGTTAAAACATATACTACCAGATGTGATATGGTATCAGGATTGTAGAGTGCCTTCAAGTCAGTTCCTAATAGGAATCTATCACTGAGTTTTCTCAGCAAGAGGCTGAGAGACTATGACTTGCCTGAGATCATCAAGTGAATTTCCATGGCTTATTGACGATTCAGACCTTGGACTCCCAGAGTCCTAGACCAGCATTAAAACGAATATACCACACTGCTTTAGTAACTACCTAACACAGTATTTCGTGTACAAGAAACTGAAATAATCTGCAAATGCAAGTACAAATCTCTGAGTTACTATTAAGCCCATTGAGCCCAACTGGGGAAGAGACATGGTGAATAGACTTTTTGTGACTATCATTATTAAACAAGTGGATGGCAGAAATAGTTGACACAGCAATCTAATAGTGGATCCCATTTCATCTTTTGCCACAATCTATTCTTTGATTTTATACATTATAAATTGAGCATGGGCAAACTTCGGCCCTCCAGATGTTTTGGACTTCAACTCCCACAATTTCTAACAGCCTAACATGACAGAACTACTACCTTGGAGACAGAGACGAATCGGAAGGTTTTACTGGACCAAATGCCTTCTTATATTGCCATTTCCTTTTCCACCATATCTTTGGGATTGTAAGACTAAAAAGGAACTGGTTTGTTGTCCTTTCACCTGTAAAGTGCTATGCACAGTGATAGTGCTATATACAAAAATTATGGCGATGATGACAACAATGATGGAAAGACACAAAGGAGAGAAAGCAATACATAGAAAGAGGACAGGAGAACTGTAAATACTAATGACTAAAAATGGCATTTTCTTAATTTGAATAGGTTGAAGATTACTTGGCTAAACCAACAACCAAGATGAAACTCCTTGATACTTCAGACAAAAACACTCTTTTTTCTTCGGGTATCAATGGGGTGAGAATTCAGTCTTGATTATAGAATTAGTACCAACCAGTTGTAGCATAGGCTGGTTTCATGGAAAGCCTAATGAGATTCATTGTCTTTTTCCCCAGTCTGTGACAAGTCCATTTTTAAACACTGAGACATCATACTAATGCAACTGTCTGTGAGATTCCTAAATGTTTGTTTCAAGGGGCTCACATTTCAGAATGGAAAAACACTGAGTCAAGACCTCCTGAAATACAGTTTCCTCTTTAAATCAATCAGCAGAACAGGACGGCACACATTCAAGGCTGTTATGTATCAGGATAGTAAGTTATATAAATTAATCTTTGGTGCATCAATACTAGGAAAGTGGAATGAATGTTATGGCTCAGAAATCTGTGGGGTCAAATAAGGTGGCATAGCATCTAAAAGACACAAATAGAATTCATATTCTACTTCTGAATCACAAATTTCACATTGATTTCAGAGATATTATACATAATGGTGATATATATGGTAAAATGGTATTAGCTGTATCAAGTCAACAACAGAAAAATCTGCATGGAAGGATTAGGCTAGCCTTTTGTTATGGAATCCTATAAATGGGAGCCCATTGAGCTAAATGAGACTTACTCCCAAGAAAGTATTTTAATGTTTTACCCTAAATGACAATACATCTATTAAACATTTCCAAGTTCTCTTCTCCTGTTAGCAGCATCTTGGCTTTGGATCAATCAAGCCACGAAGAGTTGGCACATTACCCCTAGGAATAGAGCAAATGATTTTATGCTTGGAAAGCAAATCAGATAAGTCCCTCTTTGAGTAACACAATTAAAACGACAACTTGCTTAACTCAAATATTGCTGAGAGTTTAACACAATGTGCGAAACAGATTTGCAAAATTAAATCTGGCAAAAATGTGGGTCCTAATCTTGTTTTGGGGGGGGGGGTGTTAATGGAATGGACAAGAAGAAATGTTATTAACATATTCTAGAGAATAGCTTCGGAGAATGACCTCAGACATCCAGCATCTAATATATGCTGAATATACAGTATGTGGTTCGCTCCATGCTATCCACTGCATATATTACACTGAAATTACCTTTTGCTTTGCCAGTCCAAAAAAACCTTCAATACAGATGTCAAAATCAACAAAAGTGCTATCAATTAAATATGTATGTACAAGATTAGCATTTGGCACATGATCCCTTCTGTCTCTGTCTCCAGTGCATTAATATAAGAAAGTGGTTTTCATCTTTAAATGTTAGAACCACAGCATTGGAAGAGCCCACACGGGTCATCCAATCCATCCCATTCTGCCATGCAGGGATTTACAATCAAGGCATTGCCAGCAGATGACCACCTAGCCTTGGCTGAAAAACCTCAAGAGAAAGAGACTTAATTTCATTAAGAAAAAATCTTAAATTTTTATTAATTTAATAAATACAAATTTTAAAATATATCCTTGCAAATAATTAAAATATACTTTTCTGACTTTTTTCAGTGGCTCTTATTAATTTGTACACTGCACTTATTAGCATTGTGACTTCTAAACAAGCTTTACTTGCTCCAGTTGAGCTCTCTCCTACAAAGCATGTCCTAAGATGTCAGTCTGTTGAGCCAGATCTTCAGATCTGTTATGGAAACTCGTCAGTGAGCAAGTATATCTGCAATACCTGTATGATCATTGTTTGCTACACTGGTGTCATAAGAGAGGTGTTTTCAGCTATGACAGGTTTAAGGTTAAAGAGAAGCAAATGCCCTTATGTGCTTTCATGTTCTTAATTCGGCACCTACAGAAGACGTCTACATTAAAATCATGCCTTCTCTACTTTCCCATTCCTATGTAGCTTCGATTCATACACTGACAAGAATTTGATTACTAGTTCAGACTGAATCAATCAGGTGGTGGTATCATCATCATCATCCCAAACCTAATCTGCTTGCAATTCCAATAGAACAAGCCTTAAAAACCTGGAATAATGCTACAGGTGGATAGTTTCCTAGGAAATTAACTTTTGACGGATATGGATCAGGGATTCAAGAGATTGCTGACTGGCTTGAATCACTCTCTCATTTAGATGTAGGAAGTTCACAATCAATAACCCCACTTCCAATTGATGATTGAAGGTTTGGTAAAAGTCTAAATATCCAAAAAGCACCAGATGCTAACTGAGCTTGGAAGCTAGGCAGGGTCAGACCTGTTGAGTACTTGGGTGGGAAGCTTCCAACAACTGCTAGGTGTTGTGGATTATATTTTAGAGAAACTAGCAAAACCACACCTGAGTAGATATTCCCTAAGAAAACCCTCTAAAATTCATGGAGTCACCATATATCAACATGTGACTTGAAGGAACATATATACACACAAAAGTGTTGAAGCCATTACTCCAGGTATTTACCATTGTTTGTTTTGAAAGACAGTGGGTCTGTGCACAGTTCTATATTGTTACCTGCTTTAAATCAGTGGTTCTCAACCTTCCTAATGCCACAACCCCTTAATACTGTTATTTATTTTGTGGTGACGCCCAACAATAAAATTATTTTGTTGCTACTCCATAACTGTAATTTTACTACTGTTATGCATCATAATGTAAATATCCGATATGCAGGATGCATTTTCATTAACTGGACCAAATTTGGCACAAACACCCGATACATCCAAATTTGAATACTGTTGAGGTTGTGGGAATTGATTTTGTCACTTGGGAGTTGTAGTTGTTGGAATTTATAGTTCGCCTACAATCAAAGAGCATTCTGAGCTCCACCAATGATGGAAGTGAATCAAACTTGGCACACAGGACTCCCATGAGCAACAGAAAATACTGTGTTTTGTGATGGTATATGGTAACCCCTCTGGCACCCCCTCGCAACCCCCACCCTGGGGGTCCCAACCCCCAATTTGAGAAACAATGCTTTAAATGGAGATGCCAGGTAGAATACTGTGCTCTACTACTAAGCTACAGCCCCTTATCATACATTGTGAACAGTTCTGCATCATAGTGTTAGTCAACAGATTTCCTAGAATATGAACACTGCTTATGACTCATCTAAATCCCTATTTATAGTTCCCTATTACACATTTACAGAAATTAAGTCTTGTACAAAGATAAATCATATGGGAATCATGGCCAATTGATTGCTTAACATCAGGACCAAGCTACCTGTTGCTGAAAGGCAGTCTCACTGGAACACATTATTTCATGCTTTCTAACAGCCATCATATATCTATGCATAATTTATACAAAGGAAGGATTTACTGTTTATCAGGCATGCTTTTCCTTTAAACTCTCCCTTCAGTACAATTACTTGTATGGCTGGATCGATCTCTAACAAAGTGTCTTCAGGTTGCCTCTAGATTTATGGATACCTCTATGGCTTTCATTGGTTTTTCTTACACAAGGAATCCCTAAAGGTGGATTTGCCATTTTTTAATTTATTAATGGGGAGTTAGTCCAAGAAATCACCTGTGTTGGACTCCATGTTCTATCTGCGCAAAGAGTTCACAGCAAGAACAGCTGAAATCTAATATTTTTGACTTGGAGTTGACTTGAAAGCTGCACGGAAATTTATTATTTTGGATTGCTTCTGCTAAAGGTTACAGATTGTTATGGATCTGTGACAATATATTTTGCTGTTTGTTAATATTGTTACCAAATCCACTTAGGAAGGAATGATTATATTCCAATAAGCTTCACATATGACCTCTTCCTGGGCTGAGTTCAAGCTACTTTATCATGGATTACAGTTCTTACAACAAAGTCAGATGTGCCATTTTTAAGACAATCCTCATTAGTAGGAAACACATTCTAGTTATCACCTCTACCGCCACAACCAAATTGGAAGCCAAGACAAAACTGAGGAGGAAGCATGGATGTAAAAATAATAACTATTCTAATGTAAATAGACCTGGATCAAATCCAAAAACGATTAATTCTCCACATACAACCACTACCTACTGTAGAATATAGAAAATAATATCTCTGATATTTCGAAAGTGCACCCCTGAGTTCTTAGAAAACAACTGTGCCAAAGAAACACTCTACAACACTTTCATACAGTAGATCTTGAGAAAAACTCCACTGAATAGCAGCACTTGGAAATTTTATCTTTTTGACTTCTCAATCAGCAGAGGGTTATGGGAACTATAGACTTGCAAAAGTAAAGCCTTTCCTAAGATCAGTTTCTTAGACCTCTGAGATTTTAGAGTTCTAGTTGCAGCGTACTTTGTGCTTCCATAGAATCAAACACAACACCACAGTCTTCAATGCTAAGAACACTACAGAACGACGCAGCATTGCATTGTAGTTCCACAAAACAGAATTTCACTTTGAACTTGACAAAGCCTGTAAAGAATGACAGAACACTACTGACAGATTAGAGCATATTCACAGTGCCCAAGTAGCCTTTTTCTACAGAAGTATTTAGAAAGACTTTTTTAAAGACACTAAGTGCCCTAAATACCCTAAAGACAACAAATCCAATCTTGAAAGCTAAGCAGGGCCAGCCCTGGAATGAGAGACCATCAACAATACCACAAAGAAGGAGCAATGGGTCAAATTACAGGAAAGGCGATTCCACCTGAACATTGGGAAGAACTTCCTGATCGTAAGAGATGTTCAACAGTGGAACTCTCTGCCTCGGAGTGTGGTGGAAACTCCTTTTTTGGAGAATTTTAAACAGGCTGGATGGCCATCTGTCGGGGTGCTTTGATTGTGCTTTTCCTCTATGGCAGGGGGTTGGACTAGATGGCCCATGTGGTCTCTTCCAATACTATGGTTCTAAGCTGTCGGCTGGGTTTGAGAGAATGGAATTGGAAAAACCACCTCTGAGTTTCCCTTGCCTAAGAAAACCCTATGAAATTCATATGGTCACCATAAGTGGACAGGTGACTTTGAGGCACGCAAATGAAGAAAACAGTATTTGGGATCTGATCCAGCTACGAAATGGCTTTAATGCTCAGCAACACTATGAGAAGCTAAAGTCAGGAAATGAGTAATCACTGCAGAATTTTGGTGAGTTTGGTTTAACTGCTTCAATGGGAATTTGGCAGCAGCATTGACCTATTCTAGTCTAGACGATTCTGTAGCGGCGATAAGGTCTAGATTTGTGTCATGCCTTATGTTTATGGGCAATGATTTGGTGCAGGAAGGCAATAAGGAGTGAGAAATGTCATCTTCCGATCTACCTGCACTGAATCTGACAAGATTCTTTACCACCCTCAGCTCTCTGCCAAAACTGAACCTTTACATAGTATATTCATTGTAAGGAAACTTAATGGGATTCCTATAAACAGTTAATGCTTAATGGTGCTATTGAAAAAAAAGAGGAACAGCTGCTATTTACTTTAGATTGTTTACTTTGAAGTGGCAAAACTGTAAGTGGTTTGTGGCCTGTGGCCAGCCAAAGCATTAGAAACTGTGGAAAAGATGAAGGCTGTTGATTTTGAAGCCAAGTGAAAAGAACGTTTTAATGGTTCAGGTGAAAATAAACAACAGAATTCATTTAAGTGCTGAAGAATAACAAGCCCTTAGATACTGAATATATTCCCACAAAGAAGAGAGGGAAGCCAATAAATATTGCTATAATGAACAGTGAATGCTTTGTGGATTTCATGCTTGAAGACTTGGATATTTCAAACAACATAAAGACCGATGTGGGTTTCCCACTGATATCTTGGGAAAACATTGAGATTTTTTGATAAATATACCTGTGTGGCACATGTATTTAGTGCAATAATGCTTCATATTGTTAGAAAATATATGCAGCACACTCCTAAAAATATGTGTGAACTGGATTTTGCTCACTAAGGCTTGGTATTACCAGTTATTCTGAAGTGTCCCAATTATTTCTACTTTCTGGCTCTTATTTTCTTTTCTCAAATTCATGCTCCTCTTTCTCCCCAGCACAGAATGCATCCATATGCACGCTATTCTTCAGTAAGATTAGAAATCCTCTGCTTTAGAAAAATGGTAAGAAAAATGTAACTGAAAATTCCACGAGGCAATAGAAATTTCAATAGAACGGCAGCAAATGAAATAAAAGAAAGCTGAATGGTTGAAGCTAGTCACATGGAGAAAAATCACATCCACCAACATAATGGAATGATTTAGACTCTTAATGGGAACTGTATTTTTATTTGCTCCTGAAGTCTATCTGAGAATGACAAAGCATTCAACAGCCATGTGAATAAAGGAGAGACGAAACCACAACGGAGGTTGGTACCCTGAATATGTCCACATTCCATTCCATGTATCTCCGCTCAATGTTCAAATCAACCTATAGGCTGCCAAGGGAGTAATTGTTCAGCTATCTGGCTTTTCTTTCCATTTCCAGTGAACTCTAGTGTTGCATTCTCTCCATTTCTAATGCTATAGAAAAAATGGTCTTTTAAAAAAATCCAATAATATACAACCACTTATGTATTCTCATTTCTTGCTTGCATAACACCACAAGAGTTCATGTTTATACAGTTAACTTGCATTTGTGTGCAGTTTCTTTAGGACTGCAACTGGAAACGATGTAAACTCAGAACTAGCCTAGGGTAATGCAGGATTGAAGAACTGTGCCCTATATATTTTAGAGTTGTATAGGAGGGAGAATTTCAGCAGGCATTGCTTGCCAAGCAGCATTTATCCGTCTGACCACTGATCCATTCCCATTTCTAATAAATATTTTAGAAAAAGCTGCAAGACTTTTGAGAGATGGTGGATTTACCAGCTTTAGCCAACTGGCATCCCCATGGCTGGCTCTGCTGCAGATTTGAAATGTTTTTGTTCCAATCGTGATTCTGGGTAAGGGCCATTTATGTTTCTTATTGAATGTAGCAGGTGTGCTCCCAAATTCAGTTCCATTACTCTAGAATATTACATCTGTCTTGCTCCGAAGCTTCTTTTTTTCTGGCCCAACAATGTCAATTTACTATTTCTTGCTGATGTCCAGATTCCACTGTGCCTTCTCCCCTCAAATTTCATGTCCTTTGAGAAATGTACCTTTATTCACCTTGTTTCTTTTTTGAACACTATAGCCTCAGTGCAAATATATGCGATCCTCCGCAGCTCAATTTTCTAAGTCTATATTATGGATTTCATCTAAATAATGGCTTTACCTAAGATACCTATTTAAGAATTGGGAAGAAACTAAATGTGGTATTTTTACTGGGAAATGATATACTGCTTATGAAACTGATTGTATTCACCATGGGAGACACTTTAAATCCAATTGTCTTAAAGGAGAAGTAGATAACTCTGGAATACTGAGCAGAATGGCACAATTCTTCTCCTCCCTCCACAAAAGTCCCTGTTTTAGTCTCTCAAGAGATAGTATACTGTTTTAGCAAACTATAACTCATCTTCTATAGTCATGGTCTGTTTCCAATCTGAACATTTCAGTTATAAAAGATTAGTTGCTCTCTTGGGAGACTGAATGTAAGGGCCTAAAAGACATTTGATAAAAGTGTTTGAAAAGAAAAGTAAGAGTGAACAAATGGCAATAGGATGAGCTTTTAGATATGCTCTTGCCTACCGTCCTGCACCCAATTATCACAGAGTATTTCATTCTAAGCAGATCTGTATAGGTTTGTGCTGTTAGGGAACTAAGCAGATGGTACTGTAAAATTTACCATTTCCAGTTACATAAGAGACAGTAATTCAGAAGCAGAAAACAGATGACACTGTAAAATTTATCATTTTCCAGTTATGTAACAGGTAGACCTTCAAAAGATGTCTTTTCTTACTCATCCTTTTCCATTCTGGGACAAAAAAAACCCCTCTTCTGAATTTCTATTGCTAACTGTTGGAATAAGGTGTTAACTATATGCAAAAATCAAACTACACATTCTGCAATGAACAGCTGGGAAACCTGGTGTTTTTTTCTTCTTCAAGTACAGGTAAGTGTGACATTGGGATAGCACACAGTATAGCATAATACATGAGGAAAGAAAGTTCAGCCAGAGCTTGCAAAGCTACTGTCAAAAGTAATTTGTTCTCATTACTTGTTTGTGCTAAAATAAGTACTTGTTACTTTTAGAACAACTTAAAATAATGAAATTGTTTCATTATTCATTTTGCCACTTCTTATTTGTTTGGAGGCATTATGAATCTGAGAGTTGATAAAAGAATGACATAAAGTAAAAGTAAAGGTTTCCCCTTGACATTAAATCTAGTGGTGTCCGACTCGGGTGGTGGTGCTCATCTCCATTTCTGAGCTGAAGAGCCGGCATTGTCCGTAGGTGCCTCCAAGGACATGCGTCCAGCATGACTGCATGGAGCGTTGTTACCTTCCTGCCAAAGTGGTACATATGGATCTACTCACATTTGCATGTTTTCAAAGTGCTAAGTTGGCAGAAGCTGGGGCTAACAACGGGAGGTCACCTCGCTCTACACAGTCAAACCACCCTTTCGGTCAGCACGTTCAGCATCTCAGTGGTTTAACCTGCTGCGCCACCAGGAGCTCCCTAAAGAATGACATATAAAATTCCCCCCAGATTCCAGGTCAGAATGCCTCTAAAATTTAACTTCAATGTGTAACTAGAAAATGTTACTTGTTAAACTATTTTTATATAAAATGGTTCTAACCTGCTGATTTTGAAATATAACATAATTATTTTAAAAGTATATCATAACTACTTAGAAGCTCTGAGATTAGCCGCTTTCACCACAATTGCAATTTCAAGGATGATTATCCTCTCTACACCTGCGCTACTCAAAGTAGTGGTCCACAGACCAGGGCTGATCAAGCATAAGCCATTCGCTGCCAGTCCTTGGAGTTTCTAGGAAATCAAGGAATGATTGTAATCAATGGGCACAAACATGGCACTGAGCCCTAGCAATCCTGGGGGAGAAATGGTACACTCCACTCCACGATGTTCCCTTTAGGAAAAAAAATCCCCCACACCAAGTTTCATGATTTTCCCTGTAGTTTTCACAGATAAACAAGGCCACTAATACAGGGAAGGCACCTCCCATCATTCTCCTGACAAACACGGCTGTGCTTCAGCTTTAAGTCCCCCTGAAAACTTGCAACAGGCTGGAGGGGACAGGTACATTTCTTTCCTGAGTGTCCTTCTATTTCTTTAACTATCTGAAACTTTGTTAAGTTGTCTCTAAATAAATGGTCAAGGATTTCTAAATACTTCTTATTAAGGATAATAGCACAGAATGGATTATTTTTGGAATCTCCATTCTTTTTTATGTTGGACCTCCAGATCCAACAATCTAAGCCTGGTACATAGGACCTACATTCAGACTGTGGGGAAGGACAGTTGGATCCATCTCAGGCCCAATTGATTCATCCTGGGAACTCACTGTGCTCCTATTCAGAATGAGAGGATGTGTACATTTACACCAGACATTACTCCAATGCTATTAGAAAACATGTTGGGTAGGCAAAATAAATGTAATTTATAGTCCATCCTACACAAAAACATGCTTAGTTACCCCAATTTTCTCATTTAAGCAGTAGATGAGAATGAGAATGGACATTTCAGTGGTGCTATGGTTAATGACTGGGAATCATAAATCTTTGCCAAATGTTTGCAATTCACTCACAAAGTTATCATTAGATAAACATAATGAACGCATTTTGGTTCCCACAGATTAGTTCTAGAGGCATTAAAAGCTGTGTGTCTCTGTGTGTGGCGTTCCCTTAAATAATGCTTAAGATTGCTTTGAGGCTTTCAAATTTGCCCCAAAAAGCAAATTTCCCTTGTTAACAACATTCACGTATGTGATACATTCCAATGATCCTTGATGTTGTTGGTGTAAGCACCTACAAAGACTTTTGGCTGCATTGGTGGCCACCACTCACTCTTTGGCAGCTTAGCAATTAACGCACTCAAGGCTTTTGAGTGCCACTGATGAGTTATTATAAAAACTCATATTTTGTGTATGAATACTTTTAGAGATGGAGGAAGCACAGCAAATATAATGGAAGCACGATGAAGGAATCTTGATCAGCTCTTCCTTATTCTACCTCCAGCAAACCTTTATTTATGACGAAGGATGCTAACTCCGCAGCCAGTGTGTTGAAGTAAGAGGCAACTACTGGTCCAATGGGCATCTATCTATTAATGGAGTGGAGTGGGGCACCATATTGTTCTCTGCCTCAGGAAGCAAAATGATCCAAACTTATTATAAAAGATCTAGGAAGGAAGATGTGTTACTCCATTCTGCCTCCATCGCCAGACTGTGCCTTTCTAATATTAATAGTATGTTAGGCAATTTTGCACTGTTCCACAAATGGTTCAGAAGGATTTTGAAGTTCAGAGTCACAGAATAACTCCTTATTCTCCTGTTGTCTGATACAAAAACTGGATTCCTGGACAATGCCAAAAGTCTGTAGATGTGAATTAGCACCTTTATAAAAAAAGAGATCTCGGATTTACCTTGCACTGGTACTATGAAAATTTATCAACTAGTCACAATTTCCCCCAAAGGCAGGTAAATTCACACTCTTCTGCCAAGAAAAAGGTCGTATGGTAAAGACTGTGGTGGAATAACTCTTTTCTGTGGTTCTTGCAAAATTATTTGATAGAACTTAAAATGGTCAAGAATCAGTGTGGCACTTAAAAACAGTTTGCTTAAAATATGTCACTAAATAACTCAAGGCCTGTTACAGGCCTCCATAAGCATATAACCTACACATTCTCAGCTGACTTCAAGAAATCACTGTATAGTACATATTTAATATATAATTAAAATAAATCATCTTCATCATAATTTCTGCCCAGTAGCAAAATACTAACATTTCTCTTGAATAAAGACCCTGGATTGACCCCTCACATAGAATAACTAGAAACTATCATCTTTAAAACTGTTCTACATGGAAATCATGTGCAAACCGAAAATAAAATCCTGAAATAGAACTTCACAAAAATGGTGTTTGACAAAAAAAACCCCCTAACATTGCATTGCCTTTTTTCTGAAAAATTAAGCACAAACATAACAGTTCACAGGTACCATTACCATGCAAATGCATGTTGAATTTCATTGCTGTTTTAAACCCCAAACCACAGTTAGCATGCAGAATTTCCCCCAAACCAAACAACGGAGTCCTTAGTAAGTGCACCTCTTTGGTGTAACCATAGCCATTCAGGCAGGATTATACCACTTTTTAAGTAAAGCAGAATATGAGCTGAAAACAATTTTCCGGTGTTCGTTTACACAATATACATTTTACCATTTTTTAAAAAAAGAAACATAGCTAAAAACCCAAATTTAACATGTTATATACATTCTCAAATATCTCTCTCTTGTTAACAACTTTGGAATCTGGAACATAAGGGAAGGGAAAATTAAACTGCAAAGCTGCTCCATTTTAAATGAATAATTGGAAAATATTTCCACCACTAGACATTTGCTTATACATGTATTTACTCATTTCTAACCAGTTCTTTGACTCTTGCTAAAGAGCAGCTATCAGGTTGTGTGTTTCTTAGATTCATACAATGTACTGTGGGAGACAAGGAACAGTACCGCTCTCACCAAAAAAAAGTATGACACAGTGTAACAAAAAACAACCTGATGTGTTGGCTTTATAAAATAATTGTTCCATGGCATCCTTGTTCCATTCGGGGCTTCTTCTATTCACCAGAACGTGGCTCACCCTCTTGTTGGCATTAACTGCACGACAGCACTTCTGTGTTCAGAATCTGAACAGTAAATTCCCAGGAGAGCAATACATCCTTGCGGTTCCGAAAATGCATAGGAGTCACATGTACTGCAACCTCTTGCCCAAGAGAAGAAGATTCAAGTAAGTGACAGCACCTTTGGCCCACAATATAAGACTCCAGAAGGAAAAAGAAGGTCGAGAAGCTGCAACAGCCACCTTTCACTTGCAGTGCCTTTCCGGCCTTTCCGAAAACTTCACAGCCTTCCTGAAATTTTATACAATGGAGCCTTTTGAAGACGACAAATGGATTGACTGGATTCGTGCTGCCAACGTCCTCTGTAAATCTTGTAGTACATTTTGGCCAGGTGAGTCTCCATTCTTGTCATATAGCAGCTGCTTAAAAGCTTCGTTTTCAATTAGAACCATCATATTTTTAAGAAAATAACCCTCACAATAGGAAGCCAGTTCTGTGACTCCGAGAAACTATACAAGGGAAATGGGGGTAAGAAAAGAAGAGAAAGAATAACTTGTTGTAGACAAGTGAACACACAAGTATATTCAAGTATAAAAGGAGTCAAACTGCACAATGCATTTATTTATTTATTTTATTTGGTTTTATATTCCGCTCCTCCCTGCAGGCTCGGGGCGGATCACACAAAAAGTAAAAACATACAATAGAAACATAAGTCGTAGCAATGATAAAACAAAGATTACAGTTCTTGAGATCACAGAAATGCACATACCATCTACAATTCAGAACTTAACAGTAAGCCAGCCCAAAAAGGTTTTTAGAGGTTTTTTTAGAAGAAGTACTGTATATATACTTGAGTATAAACCTAGTTTTTCAGCCCTCGGCTTATACTCTGGTGAGGCTCCTGGTGGGAAGGTGTGGGGCTGAAAGAAGGGCTTCTTTCACTCCAAGCTTTCCTGCCAGAAGGCTCACCTCTCCACACAGCAACCCAGCTCTTCTTCCTCTTTTGGTGCCATTATTTCCCACTTTCCTTGTTCATATACACACAGTATTTCCCCCAAAATGTATAGTTAAAATGAGCTGTGGTGATTATTGGAAGGATACGTAAGCACATTTACATTGGAGAAGGTTAGAACAATTATTTCATCTGAGTTATCTTAAATTGCAGTTTTATGTAAATATTAAAAAATATTTAGCCTACTGAGGTAAATTGTGATTTTTATTGGTCTCTATTTTTATTTTGAAATTTACCAGTAGCTGCTGCATATCCCACCCTCAGCTTATACTCGATTTAATATGTTTTGTGGTTAAATTAAGTGCCTTGGCTTATATTTGGGTCGGCTCATACTCGGGTATATACAGCAGTTGCTCATCTGGTGAAACAGGTCAGTTATTATCTGTAGCTTTCCTCACCTCTATACCTTGCACATGCAATGCTTTGTTCTGTTATTGGTAAGATAAATATGGATTTAATTAGAAAGGCATGCATTTCACTCAGTAGACAAGACAAAATTCCCTTAATATGAACCTGGATGTTCAGGAGAAGTGTCTATCCCTCTTTGGAGTAGGAGGCCAATGGAAGCCTATATTCGAGTAGTACTGTTATATCAGACGGCTACAGTGCAACGTAAGCTGATTTTTAAAAGCCCCAATATAAAAATGAAAAAAAGAACTATTGAAGTTCTTCCTTAAATGTATCAAAAATTGAAAGTGTTATGCTTTGACAAACCAATAATATAAGCAACTTTAAAAGCAATGGTACAGGTCCACCAATGAAAAGGTACAAAATAAACATTTCCCATATTTATTTACACAAAATACTGACACCTATGTGGATGTCAATGACATAGACTATTTATTGTCAATAGCACAAGACTGGGTAATAGTATGAAAGCTGGGTCCAGAAGCTCTGCGTGTTGCGCTGTTTCTGCTTTGCTCCTTTGGGAGCACTGTGTGCGCAACGCAGAATGGAACACAGATATTATAGAAGGAATGTAAGAGTTCTTTAATGGTAAACCCTAACCCTACCCCTTAACCCTAATCCTAACTCTAATCCTAACCCAAACCCTAAACCTTACCCTAACCCTAAAACTAATCCCTAACCCTAACCCTAATCCTTACCCTAAACCTTATCCTAACCCTCCCCTCCTTTCTATCCGTCCATCAAATGGAACTACAAAGTATATTCCCGCCCTCAGTGTGCCGCTCTCCCCTTCCCTTATTCACAACCGCCATTGCGGAATGTGCGTAATTCTCAGAGCTTCCATACCCAGCTATCATACTATCAACAAAAACTGGGACTGAAACTGAAAGGTCCCTAATGTAAATTCATAGAAGTCATATGTCTTATGTCTCATACTCTCAGATTTAAATCCAATTGTTACACTCAACTAGATCTGGATCAGGCATAGGCAAACTTTGGCCCTCTAGGTGTTTTGAACTTACCCTCCTAGAAATCCCAGCCAGTGTACTAGCTGTTAGGAATTGTGGGAATTGAAGTTTGCCCATGCCTGATCTAGATCCACTGAGTTCAAGGATTCACATGAATACTGATTGACAGCAACTGGTTCAATGGCTTGGCTCTAACTGCGACTTATGGTTGGATTTACATCTCATCTTTTCAGGTATGTGCTTGCTTGCTAACTTACTTATTGGCTTATTCATTTTACTGAGAGAACTAAATGACTTGGGTTTTGAAGTCTGGAAGGAAGCAAAAAATTCTAAAATGGTGAGAGACATGAGCACTACAGAAGTTAACTAAATAATCTTCTATCCTGTGTCTTCTATCAATGTGACAACTATGGAAATTGTCATTTAGCCATCTTCTTTGTTCATAGGGGAAGATGAGTTCAATTTTGGAGCAAATTTGGAACTACAATTGTTGGCAGGGCTTTGTATAGGCTGTCTTGTGGCCATCCCTAAATTGGCCATCTTTCTTCTTACAAGATTTGTGCTCCCCCACTAAGAGCTGGGAGGCCTCCACTGTAATGGCCCATAATCCTCTATAGTGATGCTTTGTTGCCATGAGTCATTGTCAGTTAACTATAATAGTAGCCACTAAGTGTTTTTTGAAGCACATAAAAATGTGTCCTGGGGCAGAAACAGGGAACCAGAAGGTCTAAGCAACTGTCCAAGGATGCCTCATGCAGCTACTGGCTTCAGTACATAACCCAATACATAAATATGAACAATGCTGTATTACCTTGGCATGATTATAAATATCCACACAATTGTCTGTGTTGATACTTTTTGCGCAGATGATTTCACAGTGTCGTTGCAATGCTTCAAGCTGGAAAAATTTAGCAGCAGATAGAAGCTGAAAAGCAGGAGAAAAGATAATTACAGCTGCTTGAAAGCTATGGAGAATAACAGTTGGACTTCTTTGGGAAAAGGCAAAGTGTTGGGAGGTGCTTCTTCATTCTTCTACTGGCTCCATGCTGTTTCTTCTATATTACAAGCTGTCCTAAAACAAGTTCTGTTGAACTATGATAAGATGTCACTACTATTTTTTTTACTTACTTACTTACTCTGATATAAAGAATAAAGTATATAGAACAAGGAAATGCAAAATTACCAGTCTGTTGTTATTTCCTAGTCATGCATTCATTTTTCTCTCCTATTACAATAATTCATGGTAAGATGTCTCCAAATTCTTACAGAGCTTAAAAAAACCCTGCAAAACCAATTCCATTTCTCTGAGAACCTATGTGGGCAATGACAGATATACTACTACCTTCCAAATTATTATTTCTATTCATTCCAAGGGATAGCACCGTTAACTTCTAACACAGCCACATCACACAAACACCACAATCCCTCATCACTTGTTATGATCTCATGAGCGGTAGAAATTGTTTATTGTGTAGTATGCATGACATTATTGAAAAACACACCTATTTTTGTTTATCTGTAACATCCAGCCTGAAAGTCCCACTAGCTTTCAAAAAACTTTAAAAACTTTTTTGGTCATTCACAAAATAATTACCTTGTTGGTGTCTCATTTTTTAAAAAATTCTAACATACTAAGGTAGGTGCAGGGATTAGGCCAATCAAATTTAAAGATGTATGTTTCTGGCACTTTTCATAGTAAACTCATTAATATGCTCCCAGTCAAATGGAACTTTGTAGTAGTAGTAGTAGTAGTAGTAACAACAACAACAACAACAATTGATGTCGCCATACCAGGTGACTGTTGCATTGAGGAAAAACAACAGGAAAAATTCAGCCGTTATCAATGCTTCAAAATTGAACTGCAAAGGCTCCGGCATAAACCAGTACAGGTGGTCCCAGTGGTCATTGGCACACTGAGTACCATGCCAAAAGATCTCAGCCGGCATTTGGAAACAATAAACATTGACAAAATCACGATCTGTCAACTCCAAAAGGCCACCTTACTTGGATCTGGGCGCATCATTCAAAAATACATCACACAGTCCTAGATGCTTGGGAAGTGTTTGACTTGTGATTTTGTGATACAAAATCCAGCATATAGATCTCATTTGCTGTGACATACTGTGTTTTTGTGTCAGTAAAATAATAATAATTGGATTTTGTATCACAAAATCACAAGTCAAACACTTCCCAAGCATTTAGGACTGTGGACGGTTTCTAGCAAAATAACATTCAATGTCAAGGACAACAAATAACAAATCAAAACAATGGGTAAAACAATCCCAATTTTTAAAAAAGAAAACACTTAAATAAACATAACACCACACACATTTACACCATGATAAACAACAACATGGTTTGTGGATGGGATTTCTGCTTTGAACCATATGGTCTGAATAATGAACTTTCAGCTTTGTTTTGAGATACGCAACTATAATGAATTCACATATCTGAGACCCCTAATAATTACATTACCAAAAAAATAGCCAAGGAGAACTATTATTTTATTTGACTGTTTTTAGAGGGTAGTGAATCATTCCAGCTTTTGGGGCAAAATGCATCTTACCTCCATGATTTCATTGTTTTTAATGAGAAGTGACTCTGCACCTCCATAGTAGAGATACTGCATAATAAGCTGAAATAAAACCAAAAGAGATTAAGAGATCACAAAAGTGCAGCTGCAATTTGTATTTCTCTTCCCCTAACCAACCAACTGTATTGTATTATTCAGCCAATTTTTGCTTTGGATCATGAGCACATCTACATTGACCACTGAGGTTGCTGTGACATGGCATCAGTCCTAAGCTGACTAAACATCACACAGGGCTGGTGTGATGAGGTGGGTTATTTGTGTGTTAATGCTTATGTTATATGTTATTCACATGTCTGCCTATGTGTTTAAAAAGGGCAGTTTTTTAAAGCCAGAGAGTAGGCAGTAGAATGTTCGCAAGCCTCAAACAGAAGCTGTTGCCATGACAACGAAAGCCACTCTAGCTTCAGAATGTTCGCATTTTGAATTCTGACAGTTGAAGAAAGTCAGTTGGCCAGCAGATGTGACCAGAGTCAGTTGGTATTTGGCGGTTGGTGGGATAGCCAGCTGTCTGTTAGAGCTGCAAGTGCTCAGTTCTGTGTGTGGGTTTAGAGAAACCCAGGTTGAGGACAGGTTTTGTCCTAGTTAGGGTGAAACTAACCCAGTAGGTAAAGCCACAGTCGGTTATTTACCTGAGTAAGCAGTTAAGTAATAGAACTGCTGGTACCTGTGTTAGGTTATACAGGGGAAGTTGTACCCCAGTGTTGAATTGTTGTAACGCCAAGTGTGTACCTCTTAGTAGTCCTCTTTGTAACCAACCAAGCATTGTACCCGTTTGTGGAATAAATTGTTAAACACTTTCAACACAACAACTGTGGAAGTCGTTTATTATCAAAGCCCTCACATCGGTAGCCAGAGTGAATATGGTGGCAGCGTAATTGTAAATAGATCCTCTCACAGTGGGACGCACGCTTTAGGCTGCGTCTCCATGAAGTGGTCAGTGGTCAGTTTAAATCTACAAAGGGGTTTCGACGCTAGCTTTCAGCGGCGTTCGCAATCGTTTCAGCTGATTTCACATAACCTGGGAGAAAGCTGTCTTAACATGCTTCCTCTCAGCTTAAGCTAATTCAGGGGACAATCTGAATCCTGAGCCAAGTTAGGAACAGTCAATACAGCTGGACTGGCTCTTAAATGGAAACAGTGGCAGCAGTTTTGGCTGTTATCCCATGCTCCCTGGTGACCTGAGGATCAGAATGGCAGTCCCCCTCTCCCCCATGCCAGCTGTGACACATCCACCTATATTGCCAGAATGTGACCTCACTAAGAAGGCTGGGTGGGGGGAAAGGAGGGAATTTTCCCCTTCTAGCAGCCTTTGCAATGTCAGCCACCGTGCTCCAAGACTGCGGTAGGTGGAATGTCACAGCTGGGAACAGCTGCAACACAGGGGGCCAGGAGGCCTCCTTTAGGATGCCTGCCCAGCAGTGCCAAACCGTGTTTAACTTGGCTGAGCAGTGGGAACTCTGCCACCTTCAATAAGCAATCCCTATTGGGCCACCAAGTGGACTTCATCCGGTGTCCAGAGTTTTTAGAAAACATATCTATGTTATCCACAGACTGAATTCCAACTTCTTTATCTTGACAGAAATCCTATATTGTTATTTTGAATGCCAATTATACTGCCAGATCATAAATAACTAAGTGCCATTCACATGTGATATGGCTCTGCTTGGAATCGTATTCAAAAGTTGTTGCTGAAAAACAGCAAAAGCTTTACATAATGATCCATTCTATTTTCAATTCCAGCAATTGGCATTAGTGTCTTTATACCAGGCATGGGCAAACTTCGGCCCACCAGGTGTTTTGGACTTTCACTCCCACAATTCCTAACAGCTGGTAGAAAGTTAGGATTTGTGGGAGCTGACGTCCAAAACACCTGTAGGGCTGAAGTTTGTCCATGCCTGTTTTATACACAGAGAACTTTGGACCCAACATTACCTGAAAAATGGGATACTTGACATAGCTGATCTCGATAAAAGAGCTGTCAGATGCAGGTTTGCTGGACAAAAGAGCTTTAAACCTAGGCCAAAACAAGAAGGATATTTGCTATTTGTGGAAATAATAAAATTTCAAAAACTAGAATGGGAATTACTGACTTGTGCACGATTATAGCATTATATCCGGTTTACATGGAAGCCATTTAACTATTGCAGACATATATACTCTGGCACAGATGTTTAGGATCTAGGTAACCAAGCATAGCAAATGTACCAGTGTCTGTGTTGTCAACTTGAGTAGCGACAAGAGTTTGATGTACAACCATATCTGGATGATAATGTACAGGGTGTCCATAAAGTCTCTTAACCATTTAAACATGCTTCTTGAATGAGCTTAGCCTATTCCAGGTAGACTGGAATGTACTTAGTCCTAATCTTTTTTATATACTGGTTTAAAACTACTTCATTGGATGTGTTGTAATAGCAGATTCCCAGATTAATTTAGTGTTTACACTTTAAATATTAAATAACAAAAATAAAATAAAATTTCTTTTACTTAAGTGATAAGAGACTTTATGGATACCCTGTATATCTTCCCACAAGCGGTGATAAATTCTGAAGCTCATTAAGACATTTCTGGTATTCTCTTGCTCTCTTTCAATTTCCCTGCCAGCTCCCACGTCTGTGCAATCTACCATTACAGCCAGCCAGTCACATAGCTTTTCCCAGTTAGGATGTCTCTCTCAATGCAGCTAATTACCCCTTCCAGCCTCCAACACCTTGAAACTGACAAGTGGCAATTCTCCTGACTCTCCAACCCTGAAGCTTCCTCTGCTAGCCCAAATCAAAGTAGTTGGCTCATCATTAAACCAAACAGTGTAAGACTAGAAAGACCATGTCAAGAGTGAGCAGCTACAGCAAATAAAAAATAAAAGAGGAAGAAGGCAGTGGCCCTTACAAAAAAGGAACACTTATTTCGCACTAAAAAAAAACACAAGAAAAGAACATAGCTGCTCAGTAATGGTCCTAATAAAGACCCAATTTCCCCATATCCCAGTGGTTCTCAGCCTTCCTAATGCAACTCCTTGATACAGTTCTTCCAACCATAAAATTATTTTGATTGCTACACCATAACTGTAATTTTGCTACTGTTATGAATCGTAATGTAAATATCTGATAAGCAGGATGTATTTTCATTCACTGGACCAAATTTGACACAAATATCCAATACGCTCAAATTTGAATACTGGTGGGATTGATTTTGTCATTTGGAAGTTGTAGTTGCTGGGATTTATAGTTCACTTATAATTAAAGACAATTCTGAACTCCACCAACGGTGGAATTGAACCAAGAACTCCCATGACCAACAGAAAATACTGGGAGGGTTTGGTGGGCATTGACCTTGAGTTTTGGAGTTGTAGTTCACCTACAGCCAGAGAGCACTGTGGACTCAAACAATGATGGATCTGGACCAAACTTGGCATGAATCCTCAATATGCCCACATGTGAACACTGGTAGAGTTTGGGGAAAATGGACATTTTGGAGTTGTAATTGCTGAGATTTATAGTTCACCTACAATCAAAGAGCATTCTGAACCCCACCAACAATAGAATTGGGTTAAACTTCCCACACCGAACCCCCTTGACTAAAAGAAAATACTGTGTTTTCTGATGGTTTTTGGTGACCCCTCTGACTCCCATTCACAACCACCCCAGAGGTCCCAAGCCCCAAGTTGAGAAACACTGCCATATCTCATCTGCATTCTTCCCCTCTTTAAACTGAAGCCTAAATATTGTGCTGCTCTCTATTGAGAGTTTCTCTAAATGACAAAGTGTTACATATTTCTGAAAGGTAACTTATCTTGCAAATTGTTGTTTAACTTATAAATATTTCCCATCTTACATTTCCCCAAAATACTCAAAACTATTTTTCTCCATTTTTAAAGCTTGTTAAATAAATATTTACCTTAGGGATGCTGTATATAGTAATACTCTGTGTGCATAAAATGGTCTCCCTTCCACAAGGAATGTAACATCTGACATTTCTTTATTGTTAAGAAAATGGGGATCTGTAATGACACAAAATAAAATGGGAGAGAAGATATTTTAGTTGGAAGCAAATTAAAATATTGGCATGTCTGATTCATGTTGGCTAAAAAAGTAGATTAAGATATATTTAGTTCCAAAGTTGTTCTGAAGGAATGACTGATATTGAATGAACAAAGGGCATTCAAAATCACTAATTATTCTGCAAACCTGTGTAAAGGTAACAAGCACCCATTGTATACAGTATGTTTGGATAAAGAAATTAATTTTGAAAACAATTTCTCTTTCTTCTTGTCTTTAGCTATTCTGATCTTTACTTAAATTTATTCTACACATCAGATTACATTTTATTGGCAGATTAAATGAATCTAGAGTCATAGAATCATAGAGTTGGAAGAGGCCTCACAGGCCATCCAGTTCAACCCCCTGCCAAGAAGCAGGAAAATCACATTCAAAGCACCCCGACAGATGGCCATCCAGCCTCTGCTTAAAAGCCTCCAAAGAAGGAGCCTCCACCACACTCCAGGGCAGAGAGTTCCACTGCTGAACAGCTCTCACAGTTAGGAAGTTCTTCCTAATGTTCAGGTGGACTCTCCCTTCCTGTAGTTTGAAGACATTGTTCTGTGTCCTAGTCTCTAGGGCAGCGGAAAACAAGCTTGCTTCCTCCTCCCCATGGTTTCCCCTCACATATTTATACATGGCCATCATGTCTCCTCTTAGCCTTCTCTTCTGCAGACTAACCATGCCCAGCTCTTTAAGCTGCTCCTCATACGGCTTGTTCTCCAGACCCTTGATCATTTTAGTCACTCTCCTCTTGACAGATTCCTCTGGACACCTCTTTAAAAGTGGATTGAGTTCACATTAGTGTGGGCACTTCCTTTTAATTTGTTTTGCTTAATCAACAGCATGGTTCCATTACCAGGTGAAAGGTACCAACTAAGAAAATGGTGGCCTACTGTAATTAAGAAAAAGACTCCAAAGACAACTCCATTGGTAGCAGAAAATGAGGTCCTAATAGTGTCAGTAGATTTCAGTCTCATCATTGATTATAAATTGAAATGGTGAGTAGAAAAATGCAAGACACACATATTCCTTTCTAGTTAGTGTTTATTCGTTGGACTACCTACATTTTGGCCTTTTCTGGCTTATAAGAAGTATAA
The DNA here is from genome assembly GCA_030556195.1 of Anolis apletophallus. Classification (NCBI taxonomy): domain Eukaryota; kingdom Metazoa; phylum Chordata; class Lepidosauria; order Squamata; family Anolidae; genus Anolis; species Anolis apletophallus. The sequence goes on from JARBWK010000009.1 coordinate 106,079,387, forward strand.
GGTGGAAATAAAAGTCAATGAGATAGATCAAAACTCAGTATAATAGGCAATGCTCTTGTAAAAACAAGGAGAAGAAGCTCATCCATTCCTATATTCTCTCTAGAGCAAAATAAATGCCCTATAAGGGCCAAACTAGATGAGAAGATGGCGATTCATGAATTTCGTATCTTTCAAATAATATTCAAAGAGATGGGTGTCATAACAGCACACAAAGAAATTCAATAAAACTTTTGAGACTACTTAGAAGGAAGGCAATTCTAGCATAAGCGTTTGAGAACTCAGTTCCCTCTGATGAAATAGAACGGAGTCACAAAAGCTTGTGTTAGAAATTCCTTCTTTCCAGTTAGTCTCAAAGGTGCTACTGGGTTCTTTTAAATATCTTTAAATCAGGGAAGGAGAACTAGGCATTGTGTGAAATAACACTTCCTTTTCTTTGTCAATAACTGTCAGTCCTTTATTGGATGACCATGAATTTTGACATTTCTTTCTTTCTCCCTACAAGTAAAACATGTTATAAGTATTTATAATTGACTAATTTGCACTACACACTTAAAAGTATTGGAACACACACACACACACACACACACTTTATTTATATTCCGCCCTATCTCCCCAAAGGGACTGAGGGCAGATGACAGTACACATATACAGCAAACAGTCAATGCTGTTATACAATAAACAAAGATAGACAATACATAAACAGAAGTAAAGGTTTCCAATCTTTTTCCATCTCTAGAATCTGGAGGCTGTGCTTGACTCTGGCCACAGGGGGGTTGTCACTTCATGCGGAAGAACTTTGTTGTCCTTAGATACTCTCCCAATCTAATCGCTGTCATGTTGGCATGGGCACCTTTTATTATCCCCCTGCCAAAGCGGTACCTATTTATCTACCCACATTGCTGTTTTTGAACTGCTAGGTGAGTAGAAGCTGGGCTGATAGTTAGGAGCTCAGCCCAGCCCAGGCTTAAACTGTTGACCTTTCAATCAGCAAGATTTTCTGCAACTGGTGGTTTAACCCACTGTGCTAAAGCCCGGCCCTCTGATATCTAAACTTTGATATCTGGATGATATTCTACAAGATGTTCTGCCTCATGTTTTTGGTAAATTTCCAAGAAAAGCAAGCTCTCAAGCTGTAAAATAAATGAGTTGCCTTTCCATATGGTATCACCACTCATTCATTTCATGTATGGAGCCATGATATAAAATGTACAAGGCATATGACAGAAATTATGCAGTAATTGTGACTACAGATGGGCCTGGAAATAGTAGATATAGACCCCCTGAAGTAATCTTTGTCTCTATACATATGCAGTTTCCAGATTGATTTCTGAGTGGGTTATTGCACGGATAGCCAAACCTACTCTGCTGCTTCAGTCAGGCTGCCTGCTCTGGTTTGATTTCATGATCTGCTAAAGCTAGGGTTGCCATTTTTTGATATAAGAAATAAGGGACATTTACGGGATTTTTCACAAAAATAAGGGACACTTCATTAAACTCAAACATTAGGTAGAAATAGTTTTATTAACAGGATAATAATGATTGAAACTCACAAAAGAAACCGACTTACACCCTCTTAACAGTACATGGTATGTTTCTGCATGCTTTGTCATGCAGAAAAAACATTATTAGAACTACCTAATTTTCTCCATCTGTATTTAGTACTTGACTTTGCTGACTTTAAAAGTGCACTGTCTAAACATTAAAATAAAATACATTTTATAAGACAGTACATCTTCATGATTATTATGTCAATAGTTAATGGTATAGTATAGTATGGGATACACAGCATTGTATAGTATTGGGATGCACAGCTAGGCCTATTTTAAGAGTAACTCTCAAGCAAGCAGAAACTATCTTTATCCAACATGATCCAACATTCCCCTTGGATAACTGTTAATTAGTTTACTGTACTTTGAAAAAGTCCTGTATTGCCTCTTCCTTCCAACGGGGATGCAGGCTGCCCTGCGAGTTGGAATCCCCGGGCAGGCATTGCTGTGGAAACCACAGCGCGCACCTTCCTCTGGTCAACCCCGTCCAGTCCTGTCCTGCTAGTCAAAAATAAAGGACAGGGCCTGAAAATAAGGGACACAAATTTTAGGGCCAAAATAAGGGACGTCCCTTAGAATAAGGGACATATGGGAACCCTAGCTAAAGCTGTTTTTAACCCTTTAATTTATCTTCCACTGAGCAAATTACAATGAACCATATGTGTAGAAGTTTCAAGACACAGTGCACTTACCTAAGCGAGATGTTTGCTTGCGTTTGATTTCAACCAGCTTGGGAATAGGATAGGGTCCATAGCAATGTGTGAAAATGGCAGCCAATTGCTGACTAATCACTTCATTCTAAAAGAAAACAATAATAAAATAAACAATAAATGCAGGTATGCTTTGTAAACTAGAAGACTCACTCACAGGAATTGCAACACCAGGTCTGAAAATGTGAGCACAATTTGTTGTGCTGGTATACTAATTTCTGTTACTATCTTTTCAATATTCCTAAGTTGCTTGAAATTGTATGAAACAGAACATTCTTGGGATTTCAGTGTGGACTTTCAGTTTGCTGCTTTGTGTTTTTGTGGTGGGAGGAAAAATAGGATATGAATGAGGTTAATAACAGCAACTTGCTTATTTGATTTATCAAAAATCAAATCAGTTCTGCAATATAGCAGTCAATAGCAAAGAATATTGAACTATGTATTTCTTGTTTATCACTTAATGGTGATACCTACTGTCTTGATATGTGTATTATGAAAATACATGTGAAATGGTTATTGAATTAATGAAGGGAAGGAGCATATCCTAAATTATGCTAAATATATTGATTACCAGCAGTAGAAGATTTGTGGTACAGATAGTTGAGAAAACGTAAAAACAGTTAAAGTAAGAAATAAAAAAGAGCAACAGAAATTATTGTTTTTGTGCAAAATGACATATGCGGAGTTGTTGAATATAGTGATGCATGTAAGGATGTGTAGATTATTTTTTCCCACTATACCTTGTGGAGGTAGGAAATATCATATTGTTATGTTCTCTTTGCCTGTTTCACTGTAGATATTTACTAAAATGTTGGAAATTTTTTAAAAAGATTTTTTAAAGGAATATTTTGTTGTCACACTACTAAAGTCAAAACCTTCTCATCCTTCCTTTCCCAATCTCAATTATATCTACATTTTAAAAATGCTATTATTATTATTTTTTAAAAAACCTTAGTGATTAAAGTAGTTGGTTAGTGTGCTCAGAATGATCAAACCTTCTCACAATTTTCAACTGCAGCTGAAAGTGCAAAATTACATGTGGAGGGAGGAATGTGATGTTATTACAAGTACGCCTCTATTTGAGTACTCCATTTGGAGTGGGTGGGTAATGTTTTCAGCTATAGGTTTAGCTCTTAGGTTCAATGAGAGGTTAAAATTTAATATGATAAACAAAAGCATGGGAGAAGAGAAACAATTAAAGTACGAGCTAAAACACCATTTATTTATCTCCCAGTCGTATCCTCTAATATAGTGTTTTTCAACCTTTTTTGAGCAGCGGGACACTTTTAACATTTACAAAATCCTGGGGCACACCACCAACCAAAATGACACAAAATGACACTCTAACACAGTAATACATATAGTTAATATGTTTTAAAATGTATTTATACACTCAGTGTGAAACCTGGCCTGTTTCGATGAACACAACATAGATATCCTGGCAGGAATGGCAGAAAGACACACACGCTGTTGTGCTCTCTCTCTCTCTCTCTCTCTCTCTCTCTCTCTCTATATATATATATATATATATATATATATATATATATATATATATATATATATATATATATATATAAATGTATGTAATGTTCATTTGTGGGATTAACATAACTCAAAAACCACTGGACAAAATGCTGCCAAATTTGGCCACAAAACATACTAATACAACCCAAGGAGGGATCATCAGTCAAAAAATGGATTTTGTCATCTGGGAGTTGTAGTTGCTGGGAGTTATAGTTCACCCACAATCAAAGAGCATTCTGAACTCCACCAATGATGGAATGGAATCAAACTTCCCACACAGAACTCCCATAACCAAGAGAAAATACTATAAGAGTTTGGTGGAAATTGACCTTGAGTTTTGGAGTTGTAGTTCACCTACATCCAGAAAGCACTGTGGACTCAAACAATGTTGGATCAGGACCAAACTTGGCATGAATACTCAATATGCCCAAATGTGAACACAGATGGAGTTTGGGGGAAAATAGAACTTGACAATTGGGAGTTATAGTTTCTGGGATTTATAGTTAACACACAATCAAAGAGCACCCTGAAATCCAGCAACAATGGAATTGAACCAAACTTGGCACACTGAACTCTCATGAGACCAACAGAAAGTATTGAAAGGGTTTGGTGGGCATTGACCTTGAGTTTGGGAGTTGTAGTTCACCAGTCCCTCCTCTTCTTTCCAAAGGCGCAAACTTTTTTTTCTTGGAGCAGGGGTTGTGAAGGCGCCTGCTCGGGCTTCCTCCTCCCCGGGGGCCCCTCCTCACCTCTCCTTCCCAGCCAGAGTTTGCAGTTGTGAAGGGCTCCTCCCAGCCCATCCCTGCCAAAGGCAGCCTATCCCATGCGCCCAGGGCCAGCCCCACACTCTTACACGCGCCTCCAAGCCAGGCCAATGAGCAACATGTCCCCGAGCAGGAACAAAGGCCCCCTGGCCATCTCCAGCCCCCCCCTCACACACACAAGCAATAGAGGGGGGGAGTGCGAGATAAAAGGGAGCGCACAAGGCAGAAGGGAAGGGAGGAGGAGGAGAGCGAAGGCATGCTCTGTGGCGGTGCTTGCTCCTGGCCTCCTCCTCTTTCCCCCCTCCCTTCCCCTCCATTGGCCGCTCTGCTTGCCTGCCTGCCGGCCCTTATGCGGGCCGGTCAGAATTGGCCAGTGGGCCGCAAAATGCCCAGGACAGGTATTGGAGGTTCCAATTTCCCATGGCACACCTGATGATCGCTCACACCGGTTGGGAAACACTGCCCGAATAGATGGGGTATGGCAAGACATTACATAAAAGGGTATGGAACTGCCAGTTTGCAGTTCAAAAATCTGGATGCCATCTGAGGAAGGTGAGTTTTATGTAGTGCAGGGCTGTCCAACTTCTACGGGCCCAAGGGCCGGAATTCCGGTCACTGATCACCTGGGGGGCCGAAGGGTCTGCCTCCGCCCCGGCTCCGCCACGCCCCTCCCCGGCTCCGCCCCACCCCTCCCCCGGCTCCGCCCCTCCCCAGCTCCACCCCCGCCCCTCCCCCGGCTCCATACCCTCCCCAGCTCCAATTGACTTACAATTGACCTTGAGTTGTGGAGTTGTAGTTCACCTCCATCCAGAGAGCACTGTGGACTCAAATAATGATGGATCTGGACCAAACTTGGCATGAATACTCAATATACCCAAATTGGAACACTGGTGGATTTGGGGGAATGTTTCCTAATACCTTTGAGTTATTTGAGTCCACACTCAAATTGGGACACACCAGAAAAAACCCAAACACCTCAATGCCGTCGCAGGGCTTGATGTGGCCTCCTTTCCCAGAGGCGGGTGGAGGAGGACCAAAGAACTCCCTCCCTCCCTGAAGGGAAAACAAGCCGCGGGGGCAGGCGCAAAGGTAGCCACGTTGCGCCCTGCATGGGGGAAGGCAGCACAACAAGGGGAAGGGGCGCAGAGGAGGGGAAGGAAGCGCGCCTAGGAAACCGCAGCTGAGGGACCCCTCCCACCCTCACCCATCGGCCCACTGTTTTTAGATTGCTTGATTCGAGCCAGGCCCTTCCTTACCCATACTGCGGGAGCCTCGCCACAGGGCCGAAGCGCCAATGCCGCCACCCCCCCGAAGAGCCCCCGCTGGAGCCGAGGCCAAGCTCAGGCCGGGCGCGGTGGCTCTCCCATCCATCCGGGGCGGGAAGCGGGCCCTCCACAGGAAGAGGACGGAGCCAGGAGGGGCTTTCCCTGCCTCACTCCCTCCTCCCTCCCTCTGAGGGAATGGGGGCTGGCCTGGAAGCAGCCGTGAGGGGGAGGAGGCGCGCGCCCAGGCCGGCCGCAAATCCCGCGGGACCCGAGATTTCGGCAGCTATCGCGAGACTACGCAGCCACAGACGGGATTTCGACCTCCCTCGAAATCCCATCTGTGGCTGGCGTAGTCTCGCGATGCTTGCCTAAACCCGGAAGTAGGTATTTTATTTATTTTATTTTTAATTTTAATTTGTATTTTATTAAAACAAGTTAGGGGGCCGCAGGGAAGGGGCTCGGGGGCCATGTACGGCCCCAGGGCCGCCTGTTGGACAGCCCTGATGTAGTGTCTTATAAGATTCAAATAAAAGCATTTTTTTAATTTCAAGAATTTGAAAAATGTTTGACAACCAGCTGTTATAAATATTACTCCACTCTCATATGGTGATATTTTTAATTATGTAAGTGCATTCCCTGGATATAGTTTAAGATTGTTCCTTTCCTTTTTTTTTGTCTTTGTGCTTCGTTATATATGTTACATCATGTTTTTATAAATCCCTCCCCAAGAAAAACAAGATAGATAATGGCAGTGATGACAACTATAGCAAAATGAGGCCTACCTTGCTTGCCTTCAAAATCTCAATCATCAAAGGCAATCCTTGTGTGATGAGTTCTTCAGTGTATTCTTCTTCCTGGATGGATTTAAATTCTTTTAGCAAGCACTGGATAAGAGGTCTTCTGTGCTGTTGAAAAGCAGTCCTCAAGGATTCCAGCCATGTATGAAGAGTCCATGGGACACCTGTTTAAAACAGAAATTGCCCTAGATGTTTATGTCTCTGAATGCTTATGTATCTCCTGACATGAAGACCCCATGCTGGGTCAAATTCTGAATCTCCGTCCTGCCATTCTTTTTTTTTTTTTTTTTTTTATTAATTTTAATTGGTTTTTTAAACATAAGGTAAAAAGGGCAAGGAAAGGAACTAGGAGGCAAGGGAAGGGGAGGGTAGTGGGGGGTAGAACATGGGGAAAGTGAGGATATACAGTAAACTCCCGTCCAGTCGGCCTGCTCCAACAGACTTTGATTTCCATTTATACCCATACCTTGCCTGCCCGTCAGACCCCTTATGTTCATGCAATGACTTTACAGATTTGCTTAAGAGTTATCTAGCTTTTTAGGGCTAAGTTCTTTTAAATATCGGCTGACTTTCCCCCAGTCCGTCCTGTTCTTATTACTTTGATCCGTGAACATACTCCTCAGTGCATCGAGGTCCATAATTTCCCTGACCCTTAATAGCCAGTTCCTTATTGATAAGGGATCGTCCTGCCATTCTTGATGTTCCTTATCTAAGAATCTAATTCTCAATAAATATCCCAGGCTGCTACCTGTTGTGGACAATTCTGCTAAAACAAAGGTGCTCATTTTGCTCAATCATTTGATCTGTAAAACTGTTTAAAATGTTTTTTGATAAAATATACTAATATCTTTTTGATCAAACAATTCAGGCTTATAAATCATATCTCTTGGAGAGCACAAAATAAATCTCCAGATGTTCAAGACTTCTGGAGATAGAAATCACTTGGCTAGAATAGCCAAGTGATTATAGACATTGTGGTCCAAAACATATGCTTGAAATATACAAATAACCAAGTTTACACAACCCCACCCATTAGTCCCTTACTTAGTACATCTCAGGTTATCTGATGTATGGAATCAGCAATTGTGGTATTTTTTCTTTCTGCCCTAGAAACGTGTTATGGATTGGCAGCCAATAACACAGGCATGAGAACCAGTTCAAAAACCACCACTTTGAGTAGTGCTGCCCTAGTGAATGCATGGGGACCACAATGCCCTTCTTAGGGCAATTGGTAGTTGGATCTGAAACATCTTTCTAGTCAAGCGACATGGGGCACACTTTCTAAAGCTCCTCTTTATTGGCTTGACCAATAGTGCCTAATTGAACTCTCTCTCCCTCTCCAAGATATGGGCATTTAACTTTCCAGTGACTCATAGTCCCTTGATTAGTTGTGAAGACCTATTTTCCTACACCTCTGTTCCTCTAAGATAATATTAGAAGTTTGTATGAAATAAAAACTTTATTTAAAAAGGCATTTCTCCTCTTCCAAAAAGAACGGGGCACCTCTCCTGGCACAGTGTTCATTATCTCATAGGGATGCACTGACTGAAAATCAAATAATATTGGTTTTCTGCTTAGTGACAGTTTTCTCCACAATCAGATTAATGAACAGCAAAGTGGGCTCCCAACATCCCTGAGGGTTTGTTTCCAGGACCCCCACTCATCCCCATGGATACCAAAATCTGTGGATGCTCAAGTCGTATGATGTGCAATATCATATTAAAATAAAGTCCCTATGAAATGGTGAACAACTCAAACAAGTATTAGAGAGCAGGAAGCTATTGTAGGGTATATCAACATAGTGCTTGGTGCATGACAAAATAAAGGATTGGTTTATGGAATCTTATTGATTATATGGATTGTATAAATTGATTGTATGGATTTTTAATGAACTATGATTGCCATATTTTATTGATTTCATTGCTCTTGTTAACTTTATATGTCTGGTTTTAAATGTGTAATATTGATATATTGTATTTTATGTTGTATGGCACCATTGTGTGTTTTGTGAGCCGCAGGTGGGAGGAATCAATTGATCAGCAGCTCTTCAGAAATGAAGAGAGATAGAAAAATATCCGGGGGGGGGGGGTGTAGACACAGACACAGACACAGCTCCTGATGGTAACACAGGACCTGATCTTTCAATACTGATTCTTCCCACTTTTGGAACAATGTATTTCACCTAAAATCCATAACTAATTGTAATTACCAACCCAAATATAAATCTCAAATCTGTGAGAAATTGAAAAATCTAGTCATATTGGAAGTTTATTTTTAACATTCAAATCAGGGGCGGTCCTACAAGATAGGCCAAGTAGGCGGCCGCCTAGGGCGCCATCTGGGAAGGGGGCGCCATCCTGGCCGCATGGGGCGCCATCCTGGCCCTGCCGATGTTCCTCAGACAGTGCTGCAGCTGCCTGCTTTTTGACACCGGCCTTGTGCGCTCCGACGCCGCTTCTGGGCATGCGCGGAGGTTTTCACGCAGGCGCAGTTGCTCTGGAGCTGAAGTTGAGCGCAGGAGCAACTGCACATGCGCGAAAACCTCCGTGCATGCCCAGTAGCTCCCTTGCGCAGAAGCCTGTAAGCAAAGCACTCCCTATCGGGCAGGCAGGGAGTGCTTCCTCTCCCTTTGTCTCCTCCTGGCACATGCGTTTGCAGGGAAGGAGAAAACCTCCTCCTCTGTGACCTCTTCTTTCCCTCCTTCCTTTCTTCGGCTCTATTTCTGTCTAGACCTGAGGGGCCTGAGGCTATGAGGAGTTGTGGGAGTTGGAGGCCAAAACACTTAGAAGGAGGGAGGGAGGGCCCAAGTTTGCCCAGGCCGCGCTGCCTGTATTCGACCTCATTTGAACATTTTGGCTGTTTTCCTATTTACATTTACATTGGGATCCTAATTTTGGACTTATGGGAGATTCCTATGAATTATGAGACGGGTGGTAGGTAATATATTCTGATTTTGATGCATTTACATTGCATTTCTTGTTGATTATTATACAGTTCTGCTTAATATTGTCATACAATATAATACAAATACAATATAACAATAGAATAATGATATATTTTATATTTCATGTAATATTACAAACAATATTGCAGTATAGTGGTATTGTACAAAATAGTAATATATAATATTTTATTTTACTTTATTTTGGGTTATTTGAGTTTTATAGGAGTAATGAAAATATTTAGTAGAGGATAATTTTATTTAAATAAATAATGTTATTATTTTATAATAATAATATAATAGAATGTTACATTATATTATAATGTCAATATATTATAATATAATTATATTGTAATGTAGTATAATATAATTATGATATAATATAGTATGAGTATGGTATAATATATTGTATATACATTGATACAATATAATACTACTAATGGTATTGTGATATTATAATTGTATATTTGATTTACATGGGGGCGGCAAAATAATGTTTTTTGGGGGGGGCACCAAAATAATGTTCGCCTACCATTTAAAATTACCTTAGACCGCCCCTGATTCAAATGATCATGTCTTCCCAGACACATTCAAAACTTGTCTGCTTTCTGGCTTGACAAGAACTTGGGAACAATCATAAACTGTCAGCACAAGTGACAGAGGCCTCTCACATCAAGTCATGTTTCTGACACTCTCTCATGGGAGTGAAAGCACAGTGGAAACCAAAACTGACCTATGCTCCTGATGTCAATGGTAACATCCACATATCCGTGTTCAGCACTGTGATACATCGCTTCCTTCAGAGCTTTCAGTCTAGCCTTGCTGTTGCGGCTGGCACATAAAGGTGCGGGAGCGCCGTCTGCCAAGTCAGTTCCCTCCGCCAATATCTCCTCCAGGGACAGGATATCACTCTTCTCCTTCTCTGGCTGAGCAAGCAGCTTACGAAACACATTTCTGTCAATCACAGGGCAAAAAGACAAGGGTGGGGGCAGGAGAAAGGCCACCAGGTTGGAACTGTTCGCTGCAAAGCTAGACTACAGCTAAGCAGTCATCTAGCTAATGCTAAATCTAGTTAGAATGTCTAACTAGATTCTCTATCAAACCAGCATTCAAGCTATGCTTTCCCCCCATTTTGTGCAATATAATATCTGAAACAGACTCCTTCCTCTTGTTCATCAACAAGTTTACATTTTGTGACACCATTAAATCTAATGGAGTCATACCTTATAGATGATCTGTTAGAAATGATCAATCAAGCCCAGTGTGCATTTTCTCCCTTACCTCCCACCTACCTTATATGCTTACATCTTGCTAGCTGCGCATGTTCAGTCCTGTGGAGGATAGAATAAGCAATGTTTCGAGAGCAAAGGGCTAAAGAGTGTCTGCCTGGGTGTATTTACAGGGGGAGGAAACACCTTTCATTTGCTAAGTGAAATGACAGATGCATTATGCCATGCAATGTAAGAAAGGAAGATATATTCAATGGTAGCCAAGATGATAACCACAATCCAGTATTCTCAGGGTGAAGAGAGATCTAACATTGAAAGAGACATCACTTATCATATGGATCTGGCTTAGCTTTGGCTTTGCAAGAGAGAAAGATCAACATCAGATGTGCCAATTCCAAATGAGGTACTCCTCAAAAGTTCATTTCTGGTAAGATCCTGCCCATTCATCAGCCTGTCTCTAAAGAACCACATGAATTAGAATGTTTGTTCTTAATCTTCTTTCTTTTTAAATGGAAACATTATTTTTTAAAACTTGCAAATCTTCAAGACTTGCAGTACCACTTTGGGATTGTGAGAGGTGCTAATGCCACATTACAGATGCCAGCTTTGATGACTGTAACTTGGAAAGCCCATCTATTCAGAGCTTGGCCTTGGAAAGAAGGAACATTTGCACTGAGTACAGCGAAGCTGCATACACACTGTACATGCTGTTTATAAAATGTTGCATCACTCTTCACCCTTAGTGAAAATGAACCTATACTAAACTCTTACTGCTTAATATAAATTTAAGTGCTAATTTTGTTGCAGAATTTTGCGCAGAATGCATAATTTGGATTCCGGAGAATCCTGACATCTAGTCCGTGACAAGCAACAACAAAAGCTATAAACAGCCTCCAAAAGTGACCACACATGCTAAGCAATCCTATGATCTCCTGGAAACATGGAGACATATCTGTTAACATAAATTGGTATAAATTCAGAATGGTGTCAATTAATATAGGTGGACACAATCATGATGGAATGGAAACAGACTTCTCTCATTAGGAAGTGAAAGTGTTCTGAAAAGGAGCTGTGACAAAGAGAAGAACCATCTAGGGGTCTATAAATGTTTGTTTGGGGTGTAATTGCTTTTGGGCACCCTCACATTGTCCACCCTCTGCCTCTCTAAGACACATATTGCACATTTATCACTCCCCAAGATCAAGCCATGGTTTGCATGTGTGAATGCATCATATCAGATCAACCACTATAAACAAAAGACTTGTTACCACCTCACCTCAACTGCAATGCCTTTCAGGTTCACATTCAGAGGTGCTCTTAATTAAAATTTTGTGTAATAACTTACAATTATGTCTGAAACCACACTTAGATTCACTTTCTCTGTGTTTCAAATATTTATAGATGTGCGTTTGGTACATTTATATCATACCTCAAACCTGATCTTCTTTCATGTGATTTATCTGTTCTCCTGACTCTTAAATACAAATAAAGTGGGGCTGTATTACATACAGAGAGAATAGGTGAAAGCAACACAACAATATTTTGAATCACAATAGTATATTTTATCACAATCAAGCAGACTCAATGGTCTTGTGTTTCAAAATTCAAAAACATGAGTTCATTCTAAACATAGCAACATATTCTATACAAGGGTCAATGCCCTATCTGTTTCATTCTTCACATAAAGAGCATATACAGCATATACAAGCTGCTGACTCGCACAGGAGTGAGCAGAGACGCCGCAGCTGGGAGGGAAAGCTCCTACGTCATCAAGGACGGACACAGAACCCGGAAGCCATCCCAGGCGCAATACAAATCATAGTTTTTACATTCATAAAGTGCAACCAAAAATAATAGAATGCACAAATGCTGGCAATAACTGGGAGGCATTCAAAGCGGTCAACGAATGGTTATATTCTGCACCTTCGTTTATCCCCGAAAGGGGCTTCTTCAGAACCGTGGGCATGGCCAATACGGAGATTCTAGAGGGCGTCCCGCAGCAGGAACAACACTATAGCATCAATAAATACAGGCAATATATAATCAATGCAGTTAAGTGTTTAGCAGTAATAACAGCCAGGGTAAATAAGGAATTATACAGAATATATATACAAGCATCTATAAAGGAGATAGAGGGTACATACCATCACAAATGGAAACAGAAGCACCGCATAATGCTGGCGATATCAGCAGATATCGGGCTCAAAAGCGCAATACCAGAGGGGAACCACAGTTAAATAATGAGAGACCAGGTGATCCTAAATTAGCAATTCACTGATAGCCAGCTGGTTGTTTAACCCTCCTCACATTGTAAATTTACTATCCACTTACTTTCAAGTTGCAGGATTAATTTCTTTATGTTTTGATGTGGGAGGGGGCGAGCTTTTTCCAGGACCATAACATTGAATGGTTCATAATGATGTTTTTGCGTTTTAAAGTGGGCATAAAGCACAGAATTATCATAGCCAGTTCTAAAACATGATCTGTGTTCGCAAATTCTTGTCCGGAGTTCCCTCGTAGAAATCACCACATAAAGGCCCCCGCAACTACAACTAAGACAATATACAATATTCTTGGAATTGCAAGTGGCCCAGGTGTTAATCTTAAAGGTTTTGTTATTGTAAGGACTTTTGATGAAGGTGGAGGTTGAAATGTGTTTACAAACACTACATTTACCACATTTTTTGTACCATTAGAGAGGGGGGTGGAAGAGGGGGGCTCTAAACGAAGGTCCTTGGTGTGTACCAGTAAATCTTTCAAATTTTGGGATCTTTTAAAGGCAATGAGAGGAGGTTTCTCTAATCCAGGAATTGTAATTGGCCACGCCCACGGTCCTGAAGAAGCCCCTTTCAGGGAGAAACGAAGGCGCAGAATATAACCATTCGTTGACCGCTTTGAATGCCTCCCAGTTATTGCCAGCATTTGTGCATTCTATTATTTTTGGTTGCACTTTACAAATGTAAAAACTATGATTTGTATTGCGCCTGGGATGGCTTCCGGGTTCTGTGTCCGTCCTTGATGACGTAGGAGCTTTCCCTCCCAGCTGCGGCGTCTCTGCTCACTCCTGTGTGAATCAGCAGCTCGTATATGCTGTATATGCTCTTTATGTGAAGAATGAAACAGATAGGGCATTGACCCTTGTATAGAATATGTTGCTATGTTTAGAATGAACTCATGTTTTTGAATTTTGAAACACAAGACCATTGAGTCTGCTTGATTGTGATAAAATATACTATTGTGATTCAAAATATTGTTGTGTTGCTTTCACCTATTCTCCTGACTCTTAAATTCACACTGCTTCAGACCCCAACACCTTCATGGGATTTCCTCCCTCCATCTCACCATAGCCACTTCTCCAAAATTTGACAAACTTGTGATTTCATATTTACATAGGGATCCACGTGTCTTTCAGATTAGGCTACTTCGTGAATTTAGCCTCTTTTCTCATATTTTTCTTCAAATGCCTCATGGAATTTGCCAAGCCATTCATTTGTAAATTGAAACCATGTTTGAAATATTTTTCCCTCTCTTCTGCAACGAGTAGGACTCCATAGCCACCTGTTTTGTTGTGACTGGTTTGGAAAGAGCCCAAAAATAGAACTTGGGAAGATACACCGACAGCTGGTGCAAGGAAAAGCTAAGCAGGATGTCTGTTAGAAATACTGTTCTTTTTCTTGGATTAAATAACCTTGAAGGTGCTTTCCAACTCCACAATTCTGTGGTACAGATGCACACATGGATCAAAGGATTGTCACAATATGTTCACTTTTACTTCTGCCAGATTTGAAGAGTTAATACGTAGTCTTCCTCTCTTAATCATTTCATTAAGGACACAAAGGGAGCCTCCTAGATCAAACTAGGGATTTACCTCTTTTCCCCAGAAAGGGCCGGCCAGATGTTTCTGGGAATTCACAGAGTGGGCAATAAGGTGTCAGAGATGCCAGGGATATAACTAGTATCTTGTGGCTCTTTTGTGATCCAGCTTTTTGGAATGTTGGTTTCAAGAAGCCCTAGGCAGGATGGCCAATGGTCAGGAATCCTTTGAGCTGCAGTTTACAACACGTGGTGGGCCTAGAAGTGAAAAATGGTGTCCTAGACAAGTTTCCCTTGGAAATTGATTACTGGTGAGTGAAATTTTCCATGTCTATGGGATAGTGAATCCACTCTGGGCTTTACAGTCTGAGCTTAGGGAAGCTACTGAAGATGCTGAACCCTATCACCAAAATAGGTTTAGTACACTATATAGTTCCTTTAATGTCTGGAAGCCACCATTTGTCACTGTACTTGACTCATAGAATCCTAAAGTTGGAAGAGACCTCATGGGCCATCCAGTCCAACCCCTTGCCAAGAAGCAGGAAAATCACATTCAAAGCATCCCCAACTGATGGCCATCTATTTGCTTAGAATGACTACTGGAACTCCTTGGCTGGAACAGTGCCATAGGCTTCCAATTCAGGTAATGATAAAGTGGCCCTTACCTTGTCCTGGCTCCTGGTTTGTGTTCTAATGCTAACATCAGACATGGTTCCTATCTCCCCATTGACAGAACACAACAAAATTTCTCAAGACCCCAATGCCTGATGTTCAGATACACTGCCTCTGAATATGAACATTCTTTTAAGTTATCATTGCTGAGACAACCTTTTATCCAGTATTTAACACACAGCAACATTGCAGCATTTGAAAAGCACACTTAGAAATGCAGAGACTAACACCTGCAATGGAAGCACAGCGCACAGATTTTGCAATATTTCACACCATCTTGTGCACATGAATTACCGTAGCCATTTCCTTAGGGCTCTCCCAACTCTACCTGTGTCCATGTGCAGCCGCCTGACTGAAGGAGTTCATATCACCTTGTGGAGTCATGGAAATGCCATTCCTGTACATGGTTCCAATCATGGGGTCAGCGCCTCGTTCCAAAAGGAGACTAACCAGTTCAAAATTTCCTGTAGAACAAAAAATGAGTATTTTTAGAAGACCTCTTCAAGCAGATCTTCTTAGTTAGGGAGTTATTAAACAGCTTGATCAGAAAAGCCTTACCAGCAGCTGCTGCCAGTTGCAAGGGAGTTTCCGAATAGTTTTCTTCACCATGTTCCAACGATCCTTCTACTTTGGCACCTGCATCCAGCAACAACTACAAAGGAAATTCACCATTTAAGGCTGTTGATTTATACCTGTCAGCAATTTCCTGAAGATTAACTGGATGCCAAAGAAAGCTGGGCAGGTTCAAAGTCAACTGAATCCAAGGCCAATTTCCAACTGGGCTTATGACTGATTACATATTTACAACCAAGGATATATTTTACAGCCTGGTGTCTACTGGAAATCACTCAGATAGTATATCATGCACCAGGAAGGAAGCAGGGTTGTGAGCAGGGACAGCCACATTGTAGCATCGCAAGTATCAAGGGAAGGAAAATACTGGATGAAATGTGATGTCCCATTCATGCATTTGCTTGTCTGGCATTTTGTTCCTTGATTCTTTGCTTTTTCTTGACTCCTTAAAATGCACTGTGAATAAGGAAAACTCTGGAGCAGTGGACCTACAGGCCCTTGTCTTGCTACCAATTTAGCAATGTTGGGCCTCAGAAATAGCAGTGGGCCTACTGCATTTAACTCGCATTCGGATTTTAACCATCACCCCCAACATTATTCAGAAAGAGGCTCAGCCCTAAGAAAATTTCCAGAACTTATATGATATCTCTGAACTTTCCATTTACCCAAGAGTGTGCAACTGTGAAAGATTAGCTTCCAGGAGACCTTGTAGGGCCACATCTGTTGCTGAAAAAATACTTCTTTTGGGGGAAGGGCAAACCCCTCTGAAATACAAAAAGTCATTTGGGACATTTTGAAAAATGCTTTCTAAGAAATTGGAAAAAAGTTTTGGCATCTTGATGGAGGTTTAGGAGGATCCATATATGTAGACTTGCCTATTTATCCCATAGAGATCATTTTAGGGCATTAAAAACTTTAAAAAACTCCTAGGGGGCCCTGGAGCTCTAAAAACCACTCTGGAGACTGCATGTGTTCCATGTACTTTGTCCATCCCTGAATTAACCCAAAAGCTTTTCTGTGGTGACCAGCTTGATGTCTGCTTCTGTCACCATCCTAGTGGCTCTGAAGATTCCTTATAGACTCAATGCTTCCATAAATACCCAAGCACTGGGATGAGTATTTTGAGAGTTTATGAAAGTTCTATCACATGTATATTTTGTAATTCTTTCCACTTAGCTTCCATGCATATATATATATTGTTGATAGCTTTCATGGCCGGAATCACTGGGTTGCTGTGAGTTTTCCAGGCTTTATGGCCATGTTCCAGAAGCATTCTCTCCTGACCCTTTCCCCCCATCTATGGCAGGCATCCTCAGAGGTTATGAGGTATATCTCACAATCTCTGAGGATGCCTGCCATAGAGGTGGGTGAAACTTCAGGAGAATATTTCTGGAACATTGCCATACAGCCCGGAAAACTCACAGCAAGCCAAGATATATATTATTGGCATTAAAATGTGTGCTTGGAGATATTAGATGGTAAATTATTTCTGGGACCTATGAGAGAAAAGGGTGTGTTAAACTATATTGTAATGCCTACCTGGAAGTTATTTAAAAATGTGCATTATTCATGATCTTTATAGTTGTCATGGACAAACATCAATGAAAGGCACAATTAACATAAAACCTAAGTATTTGCAATTACCAGACAAATGATTCACTTTGAAGCATACAAGAAATCCACACTTGAGGGAAAGGTAGCCTCCGCAGAAAAGCTAAGGCTAACTTGTGCTTGATTTTTGACCCTGTTCAGCACTCCTCCTTCCAAGGCTTATTGCAGAAAAACCTGGTCATTGAAATGGTGTAAGACAAATGTCAGAGGAAAGAGGGATGCATCTGCCTTTCATGAGATCTTGGGAGGGCCATGCAACCATTGCCGAATTCCCACATGCCCTCCAGGAAGTGTAGGGGCATTGTCACCATTTTGTTTGTCATTACGGAGCCATTTCAGGAAAATGGGACACTTTTAAATAAAAGAAATGGCCCAAAAGTCACTCTGTTTGCTTCCTAAAATAAAGCCCCCAAACATGGCTTCCAACTCAAGCAAGATTATTTTTAAGAAACATTTTGATCCTTGTGTACCACAACATGGTCTTGGGACCACATCTAAAGGCAATTTGCAGGAAATACATCTTGGATTTATTCAAAAGGACTTCTGGGAGGAGAACAAAATCTATGGCCAAAAATAAGAAGAGATAAGAATGGAAGTTTTTGAAGAATTTCCACCCAACCCTTGGTATACTTAAAATAAATGTAGCCATAAAAACATCTACTGACATAGGCTACTTGCCCATCTTTCATGTGCAAGATGGATGCCTCCAAGCCACAGGTGGCTCATGTTCCTTCCTCCACCATTTTAGGTTGAGCCATGTTCCCTTCTATTCAGTCCACAAGCACAATTGCTCCAACTTCTTAAGCAAGGATTGGCCCTAAATAGATTAAGATCTGTTTCACTAAAGCAGATTCAAAGGACTGGACCTGTATGTAAACAATCCTTTTCAAAATGTAACTGTACAATATTTAAGATATATATTAAATTCACAAAATCCTTCTGAACAAATAATAATAATAAAATCCAGATAGAGATATTAGAGCACATATGTTAAACAAATGGTCTATGGGCTAAATCCGGCCTGCCCTGTCATTTATTTTAAGTGGCCATTGAGGATTTTAATGCGAAGAAAACATACATTTATACAGTCTTACAATTGCAAATGGCCCTTTGAAGGCAACCATAAGACTGATGTGGTCTTTGGTGAAAATGAATTTGGCAACCCCATATTAGAGGGAAAAGAAGCAGAAGCCTATATTGTTATGTTGGACAGGGGAGCAAGTCAAGAGACCAGGCCATCCTCCACCCACCATGTCATGCCACATTTGGGACCATTTCTCTATTTGCAACTCTCTATTCAATTAAAAAAACTTGACAATCTACAATATTAAAAGAAGGGATGGAGAAATTTAAGTGAAGTCTGGCAACATTAGCACAAATAATCCGAAAGCTCAGTGTGGTGAATGCAATTGGCTTAAAGCAGATACAGTTCTAGGTTTGTCTTTATTGTAGTGTTGTGTCTGAATGTTGTCACCTCTCTCTAGGGGTGCTTCAATTTATAGGTTTCCGAGATCCAAAAAAACCAAAATACATTGTGTAACTATTTTTTAAATCCCTTACTAGAGGTTATTTATTGACTTTAAAAAGGTAGAGGAAAAGAAAAACAATGGAGGACTCTGTTGTCATTATGTGCCATCCAGTTGACTGGCGTATGGTGACTCTTATTATGGGGTTGTTTTGGGAAAGATTTATCCAGTGGTTTGCCACTGCCATCCTATAAGGATAAGAATATTTTTTTATTGTTTTATTGGTTTTCCCCCCCTCACCCACCCTACCCTCCTTTTACATACAGTTTATATATCAAACTACAGAGGTTACATTTGAAATATCAGTCTCAGCCTTAATTTTTCTACTCCACCTCTTAACACATTTTCTACGTAATTCCTAACTGGTTCACACATCCTCTTGGTTATTACAATCTTTTCAATTTTATCTATATTATTCCATTTACAATTTGTTATTTCCACATTTAACATATTAACTATATAGTTATACCAATTAGTCAATGTCCATTTTGTTTTATCTTTCCAACCTCTCACTAAAACAATTTGTGCACATGCTATTAATTGGTCAATCAAGGATGAGAATATGTGACATTAAAAATAGGGATTTTTTAAATGATGCTCATTGAAATTTATTTATGTTTTTTCATATGTATCATGTGTTATTTGTTTCCTGTGGTTTATAATGTTTTGTTGATTTTTTATGCTGTTTTAGCTATGTACACCGCTTTGAGTCCCATCCATCGGAGAAAATTAGGAGAAAAATAAATAAACAGGATAATTGCATAATAAAATGGGTTTTCTATGAGTACCAAGGAGAAGTCTATCATTGCTTTGCTTATCTGACACTTGAAAAACCTCAATGTTCTGGAAAATCCAATCAGGTCAATTGAGTTGACCATATTCATTTCTGCACTTTTAATGTTTTTCCACAAGGATTTTATTTTTTAAAATCCCTGCAGAAAAAGGGTGCTGTGCACAAAACAAGGAATTTGAACAAAATATTTATTGTACAAAATATTACAAAAAATTGTGCAGACTGTTCGATATATTGAGGCATTCTTTTTGTCACTGAAGACAAAAAATATTTGAGTATTTGACAAGCTTATGGAGCAGTGTATGCTTGAAATTAATCCTCTGGGGATTTAGTAATTGAAAGTGAGATTGGCAATACATAGTACTGAGAAAGTCGGGATGCACTCACTGCACTGATATGATAGCTAGTAGGCTGAGCAGTGTACCATTAGCCATATCAGTTGCATAAACAGCTTGGAGAGTAGAAAATGATGAACAACATGAGGGATATGGTAATTGGATGTACTGTATGAGCACATCCATTCACCAGCAACTAACACCATGCAGTCATGCCTGAACTGGGATAACAACGTAACAACTGCCTTTCTAAATCACAGCTAACAGAGAGAGAACAATTAGATGCCCTTTGAAAGATAACAAGTGGGACCTAGTAATCAGAAGTGGAGTGCTCCTTAATGTAAAAGCCTCAGATTTGAGTTATCTTGTCTTAAAAGTCATTGGTAGGTTGATAAGCTGTTAATCTGCTTTATCGTTTTCAAAGCCATCTAAATTTGTGATCATAACACCATCTCAAAGTCATTAATCTCACTTGTTAATTAAGAATTGCATGAAATGTTTTCTCTTCTTTTTGTTTATTTTAAAGCTTTGGTGAATCACATGTAAAGAAAAAATGTTTGGAGAGACAAATATCTCTTGAGTCCTTCACTGAACTCAGCGTCAATCTTGCCTGTTTTTCAGGTTGAGTCTTCCTTTTTCAAAATATTTGGGACCAGAGGGCTTTAAAAATCTCTCTCTCTTTTGAAAACTTGTATTTGTTTATAAATAGTGAATGAGGCAAAGGAGGAAGGACGGCTAGTTACACATCCAGCCTCTGCTGGGTTTTTCTCAAGGAGCTGTTGCAGTTAGAATTTTGATGGGGGAAAAGGAAGGTGGAGGACCACGGGTTCTGCTGCCAAAACCACACAAATCACATCTAAAAAGGAGATGTCAAGGAAGAGAAAAGTCCAAACTCAGGGAATGTTGCAAAGCTCAAGCTGCCCAGCCAATCCATGCTATGCTTGGCCCCCTCTCCAATCTGTCACTGGCCAGAGCAGAAGGAAAATCTGCAGCAGCCAGATGCATTTGGTCTTTTCCCTCCCAATAGCTCTGCTTTTTATGGGTATCTGTGTATATCTGACAGCAGAACCCAGTCCTCCCCCACTTGCCTTCCCCTCACCAAATTTCCAACTGTAGTGAAGCATTAGCTCTTTGAGGAAAACTCAAGTGTGAGCTGAATGTGTGACTAGCCCCCTTTCTTCAAAAGCAGAAACTGGGGGAGGAAGCCAAAAGTTTCGGTTTTTAGAACCTTTGGATTTTTGAAAAAGGAAACTCAACCCGTAAAAGAAAGCATTGGGTCCAGTTGTGAGAGATAGAAGTCTTACATTGTTTTCACTGACACAAGAAAGAATAATACATAAACAGATACATAGGACATATGGCTGAGCAGTAACAAAAGGAGCTGACGGCTACAACTTTCTTTTAGAAGGTCTCTCTTTTAGTTTTATATTGGCTTATGGTGCAATCCTATGCATTTTTACTCAGAAGTAAGTATCACTGCATAAAACAGGAATTACTCCACAGTAAATATGTTTAGGATACCAGCAGTACCCACAGTTATATATAATAGTTTATTATATATATATATATATATATAATTATATCTAGACACATCTAAAGCAAACAAAGAAGAAGCAAGAGGAACCAATATGAGAATGGTGGCCAATTATGGGATGAGTGCCATTACAAACCTAAAAGTGAGAAATTAAACATGAGATGGAGCAAAGGGAAATACAGCAATACCTGGACTACAGGAATATGTCCATGCAATACAGCAAATGTCAGAGCAGTCCAATGGCGGGTCTCGGGGTGGACGGATGGATATTTATGAGGAGTACTGACAACCTATAAACAGATAAAGCAGTTTTCTTTTATAAATGACTGGAGAAAAACTGTATCTAATCAAAACAACTCGCCAGAATGCTGGACACTCTCCAGTATATAAGAAGGCAAGAAAGCATGCAAAAGGCATTCAAGAAACAACATCCAATTAAAATGTTATAGCAGGAACACACACTTTCCTGAACATTCTTCTATGCCTTTAATTGAAAGACACAATTATAGCTGTTGCAACTGATTACAGACTGCTGAGATATAACAGTTGTAACTGTCACATTTCATTCGTAGGGTTACTAGGTGAAAAATAGAACAGGGATCCTGTACCTTTAACAGTTGCCTGAAATACAATTTCAGCAGGTGTAGTTTGTCATTCTCTTAAAGGTACAGAACTGCTAGCCTATTTCCTCCCTTGAAGCTCTATTGATTAATATTAAATACTTGGTCACTGGCTGTGATTAAGAGGTGAGCAACCAATTGTCTAGAGTAGCAATAATGAATTGTCTTCCCCACCATCAGAGCCTTTTTGGGTTTCTGAATGAGAAAATCAGAAATGGTGAATAATCTTCCCAAAGGACAATTTGGGCATTACTTTCTACCTACATTGGCAAGCAGCTAAAGAAGAGTGCTGGGTGTTTTCTACAGCACTTTCAGTGCAGATACAGCAAAAACAAAAATGATTCAGTAGACTGGATCAACATCTTCAATGAACGAACTATTGCTCTTAGGATTTCATGGCTGAGAGGTTTTTGAAAACACAATCCACCGATAAACTATACAGTTTGGCATTATGGGAAAGAATCTTGGTAATTCTAGGTCTTGGCACTCCCTTCCCTTTCCTTACATGGTTGCAAGGAAAGTGAATGCTCCAGTTTCCAGTCCAGGTTAATTGCAATTCAGAGTGACTTCCAATCCTTAATCCTTGGTTAATTTTACTGGTTAGTTATATAGTAGTATAAACCCTCGTTTAGAGTGAACATAAACACAAATCTGTATTAAAATTAACCCATTTGTAAGGTGTGACTGCTACACTAAACTGTAGTTAATATAAAATGCCGGGGGGGGGGGAAGCAACAGGGGACTCCAATCTGTATGCATGGGCCAGTGGTCCTACAGTGTTTTCTTTGGAGTGTTAATACTAAACTATGGCTCCATATCGGCTTCAGCCAGGAATTGGACAATTGCACTTTCATCTCTTGGGACCTTGGGTGGCTATACTCTCCAGTTGAAGCCCCGGTTCTCCACTTTTAACCACCAAGAAGCTGACCTTTCCATCTCCAGGGCCAAGGAAGGCATTTTAATATTTTAGGGCCTCTTTTTAACTAGAGTAGAACTCAAATTTCTATTTTCTTTCTATTTGTAAAAATGTCATTCTTGGA
This sequence comes from Anolis apletophallus, assembly GCA_030556195.1. Taxonomy (NCBI): domain Eukaryota; kingdom Metazoa; phylum Chordata; class Lepidosauria; order Squamata; family Anolidae; genus Anolis; species Anolis apletophallus. The sequence continues at coordinate 106,102,681 of JARBWK010000009.1, forward strand.
CTTGAAAATATAGCAAAAATTTCCAACAAGTTATTTTTGTATAATTTTGCATGGTAGCCTCACAAACAACTTTGAAAGTTGTATATGGCTCACAAGCCACAATTTCCCCACCCTGGTTTAGTGTGAGATCTTATTTAAATGCCATTAGATAGCCCCATATCGGCACCAGATGGTTTTAACTGACTTCAACAGATCTGAGCTAAGCAGACACATGCTGACTAGTCCCTGTCAATAGTTCTCTGTTTCATTCACAATTTGATAGGAAAGAGAGCCAAACACAAATTTAAATTAATTGAGTTCTCAAAATATTATTGCGCCTTTGTCCATCCCTGAAAAAAATGGTCACTGGCCTTAAACTAGCTGCAAGCAGCAGGATTTGAGGATTCTTCAGAGAAGCTGCAATTGATTGTTCCTGAGTGTTATCAGAGCAGTTGCTACTGCAATCATGCATTTGCTTCACATAACAAAGGATGTCCATGAAACTCAACATGAGCTTTGAGTATTCCGTATAAGGCTGCTTTGTATTGTATCAAGGTAAGCAAGGAAATTGAAAGAGCAGTAAACTATGCAGGAGCAATGTATTTACAATTCTTATGCTTACTCAGTGTGAAAGCAAGTGGAATGCCAACTCTTGTGTTTGAGAGCAAAACAACTTCAGGATTTTATTTGTATTTTGGCCATTCCAGACACAACAAATACATCTTTTAAAAAAATGTGTGTGTTGAAGTTTGAACTGACAATTCAATACATCTCGCACGCTGTCATAACACAACCATTACAGTGACATATAGGCATATTGGTATGGAAGAGGAAGAAGCAAAATGTCCCTCCAATAAAAATTTTGCCCCCTCCGTTAAGTTTTTGCTTAAATTTCCACATTTTCATCATTAAAATAACTTAAAACTTAAATTGCACATTTTGAAATAATACTGTTTAGGCCTCCAAATATTTGAGGTAGGTAAAGTTACCAATGGAATTTGAGCACAGCAAATTTAATCATTCTTGGTGTGGATGATCCTTAGAATCCTCAAATTATAGAGTTGGAAGTGGCCTCATGGGCCATCATGTTCAACTTCCTACTCAGAGCAAGATGTCCAACTAAGGCATCCCCAACAGGAGCCATCCACCCCATTTTTGACAGCATCCCAAGGAGAAGAACCAATCTTCCTTTGCTTCACTGCCAAACTGCTCAAAAAGTTCCTTCTAAGGTTCAATGGAAATCTACCCTCCTGTAACTTAAAAACCATTACATCTGGCCCTAGCCTTTGGGCAGCAGAGAAATTGTCTTCCTTCTCACAATGGTACTCCTCAAGGCACCTAATGAGTGCAATCAGGCTTTTCCTCACCAAGCCTAGCTCCTTCAACCTTTGCTCATATATTCTCTATATATTTTATCATTCTTGCTGCTCTTCTCTAAAATTGCTCCAATCTGTCTATAGCCTTCTTAAAATGACACATTGAGAACTGGTTGCAATATTCCAGATGGGGCCTGACCAGTGCAGAATATAGTGCAGTGGTTCTCAACCTTCCTAATGCCAATACCTCTTAATATAGTTCCTCATGTTGTTGTGACCCCAAACCTCACTTGTGCATGCACACCGTGCTGCCATGCCTCAAGCATGCCTATTCTCCCCCGCCCAACTTGGAGTCTCAAAAACCTTGACTGAGATGCTGACCAATCACAGCAAGAGGAGGGCTTTTGGTGGGAGCTTTCCAAAAAGGAAGAGAAGGACAGGAGGAGAGATGTTCAGCTTTCTCTGTCAAAGGGGTTCCTAAGACCATCAGAAATGTGTTTTCTGATGGTATTTGGCGACCCCTCTGAAATCCCCCTCGCACCCCCTCAGGTGTCCCGACCCCCAGGTTGAGAAGTGCTGCCGTAGTGGGATTATGGCTTCCATCAACTTGAAAACTACGCTCCTATTAATCAAGGCTATACTGCCACTTCCCTTTTTTGCTGCAACAATTCAATTTATGATCAGTTGTAATCCCAAGGTCTTTTCACATCACTTTCCACAATGCTAGACATTTCGCACTGAAGAAAATGTCATGGGGATGACAGAATTCTTATTGGGAAGCATGCCTTCATTTGCCTCTGCTGTAGCTACATTCCTGGTGCCACATGGCTCTTAGTTGATTTGGCTAAAATAAACTAATATATTCATTTGTTTGAAAAGCATGAACAGAAAAGGGCCCAAGCTAGACGTGTGAATAATTGTGTGTGAGCAATTAGGATGCATATTAAAATTAGATAGTTGGCAGAGAATTAGAAAAATAAAAAATGAGACACAAAGAGGAAAGGCGCTACATTTGAACTTCGCTCCTTGGATTAATAAACAATTGGGGAAGGGAGGTTTCACTAGGCATGGTATGGGAGGCACAAAACTTCCACCCCTAGAAAAATGAAGGCTAAACTTTATGTTATATTTAGCATGTCATTTAAAAGCATATCATTGGGGCACCTAACTCTTCTCACGCCTCACCATTCCTCATAACATTGTATAGGAAAGCTCCATACTCTGAGTATCTTGAAGGTGCTAAGCTGCCTGCATTCCATTAAGAAAGGCTTAACTACACAAGATGAAAAGATGTAATATGCAGCAGCCATTTCACTCTCATGTATTGATTGGCCCTATGGCAAGTTTCACACTTCCTGCATTCCTACTTTCAATGGTAACGTAAAACCAATTATTGCAAGATAATACATTAATCTCTTAAACGACTCTACTTTTTATCTCACTGATGATATTATCACGTAGTACATAACAGATCAGAAAGTATCTTAGCTTCATGGGGGGAGGGGGGGGGTAATGAGAAATGAATCAATAACTGAGCTGATACAACTTGAGCATCCCTTATTTGGAATTCTGAAATCCTCCAAACACAAATTGTCCATAATCACACATTTGCTTTCTGATAGTTCAAGGTTACACTGACTTCCTTTCATTCATACACCAACTTTGTTTTAAAATTACGTCCAAGACATATGTTTAAGGTGTATATGAAACATAAAAGGATTTCGTGTTCAGACCGGGTCCCCATCTCCAATATATCTCATTATGTACATATATACAAGTATAGATACAAGTATTCCAAAATCTGAATCCCAAAAGCCTTCTGATCCCGAATATTTCAGATATTCGGGATACTCAATCTGTAATTCCTGTTAAATGTAACCCGATTCAACTATGAACATGAAGTCAAACACTGTGGCTTGTTGTTTGGCACTTCAAAAGTATTTATCTCATTTAATTCAGCATGTATAAAATTTTGTTCTGCTTTTCTTTTAAAGTTACAACCTACTTGTTCACAAGATGCAATTAAAATCTTGAAGCAAATCTCATAATCCGTTAAGAAATCTTGTTAAATTAGTTTTAGCCCTTTCCCATTTTTATTGTGTTATATACTGTCAATACCAAACACCCACACTGTCTGGCTGCTTTGATGAAGCTGGTGGAGATATTAGTGCCTACTCAGAAGCAACTGCTAATGCTTTCAGGGCATTTCTCCAACAAAGGTCTACAGAAGCCTCCTCACGCCCTTTTCCTAGTAGCAGTGTTGGACTATTTTCAGGTTCCCATGACTGATTTTTTTGACTCTCATATATATAAAAGAGACAACAAATCAGTAATGGGAACCTGAAAATCATGGCATTGTATTGGTTCTCCAAGGTCCAAAAACACCATATCAGGATGATGGGAACTATAGTCCAACACTTTTACTGGGCAGGGAGAAAGAGGAGGAGGGACGGACGGAGGGAGGGAGAGAGAATCCCACAATCTCACAGCCACACAACTGCCTATTTGGGAATATATTGGCCTTTTAAAGATGCACATTACTCCTCTCCACCAAGTCAATTCCAGGGCTTGTGGTGTCCCCAAATGGCCATATGGAGGTGAGGGCGCAATCCTACACTTATTCCTTCATGTTATATCTGTAATGTTTGAAGTCATAAAGAATTGTCTTGATTTTATGCACCTTTACTTACATTGCTAACATTAGCAGTAAGTGACACATATAAACATAACACCAATAAGTTTAAACAAAGGGAATGGAACACAAATTAGCAGGCTCAGACAACTTAACATATTTATGTTCTCAAGAAACTGTAACACATGATTATTGATAGCTACAATATTATTATGTGTATAAGTTGATAGTTTAAGATTGTTTGATGAATAAACTATATACATGTTTTGCTGTAGAGAGGAAAAACAAGTTTGATCACATTTATTTTTAATCTGTGAGTTGTGTAGCATTTGCATTTTTTTAAAAAAAAATGTATCACATTCCTCTGTATATTTGCCACCCAAGTATACATCACTGTTTTGATAGGGTTTACTCCCCTTAAAGTATAAATAGGATGACAGTCATGCAGTGCTATCCTATCAAAAGTAAATCCCACTGTATGTAGTTCAAGCTGTTGAGATCATACTTATACCACCAGCAGCCCTAAATACCAAAGAACTTTTAATAAAAGTCTTAACCAGAGCCATCCTTTGCTATTTGAGGTACAAGATCCCATTCATCCTGACAATTCCATGTGCAAAAAATGACTAGCATCTGAATGTTAGTTCAACACTCATAGAGGACAATGTTCTCTACCACACTGAGGAAGTAGGCCAATTCAGGAGGACAACACAGGCCGGGGGGGGGGGGGGCACAACTCTGTCCAACATTGGAAGAATTTGGTGGCAGGATCTCAGGAGAAATGCCTATGGGGACAGCCTCATTCTGGCTTGTGGTACTGCCGGATTTGTATATAATGTATATATCATTTTCATGCATTAACATCCTTAACACTGGATCTCGGCAATGTTCATAATTTAATCATGGTGGCATAAAATGCATGCAGTAACAAGAAGAGTCTCACCTCGGCGTTTAGGTCTGCCCCAGCATCCAGCAACATCTGGACCATTGCTTCATCTCCCCTCACGCAAGCATACATCAGTGGTGTCATGCCCTGTGTAAATATATTGAAGAGTTTGTTCAAAGAATATTGCTTTAAATATAGCCTTTCAGAAGAAACATATCACATGTATCTAACTAAAACACCATATATGCATTACAACAAATCCCTTCTAACCAAAATCCCAGCCACATTTAGGTAGAAGTGCATCCTGCTAGAAACACAGAGTTGGAAGAGACTACAAATAAGATAAGAAAATAAATGTATTTTGGATGACAGCTTGAAAATTTATTTATTTTATTTATTTATTTATGGCATTTTACCCCGCTCTTCTCAACCCCCGAGGGGGGACTCAGAGCGGCTTCCAAAAGGCATAATTTGATGCCTACATCACAATTGCAGTATAAAACACAATATAAAACCCTCCAGCATTTGACACTAAAATACATTAAAATACAATTATATTCACACATCCTATGCATTCACCTATGTTCCATCCATAAAAGCATTGAGCCCTATTCACCAACTTTCCATTAAAACTACTAAAGTGCTGTCCTGTGCTACTATGCGAACGCCTGGTCCCACATCCAGGCTTTCACTTTTTTCCTGAATGTCAGGAGGGATGGAATTGATCGTATGTCGCTAGGGAGCGCATTCCACAGACGGGGAGCCACCACCGAGAAGGCCCTCTCCCTCGTCCCCACCAGCCGCACCTGGGAAGCCGGCGGGAGCGAGAGCAGGGCCTCCCCGGATGATCTTAAAGTACGAGGTGGGACGTAGCGGCAGATGCGTTCGGACAAGTAAGCTGGGCCAGAACCGTATAGAGCTTTAAAGGTCAACACCAGCACTTTGAATTGAGCCTGGAATTGGACCGGCAGCCAGTGTTACTTTTTTTGGACAAGAATTTCCAGAACCTCCCAGGTAATGTGAGATTCTGTTACTTATAACACAGGGTTTAAAAAATATTTATACTGTGTGTGTGTGTGTGTGTCTGTGTGTGTGTGTCTATCTATCATCTATCTATCTATCTATCTATCTATCTATCTATCTATCTATCTGCCTTTCCCCAGTGCCAAGCCCAGAATGGTTTATAATGCAGATTAAAAACAATCACAGCTAAATGTAAAATCAAAGAGCATTTAATTGATAAAAGTTTTAAAGGATTTAAAATATAATAAATGAATTTCAAAAGTTCAACACCAACTTGGTGGAATGATATCGGGAAAATCCGCAATGCAAATAAATCAAACCAAACATGCATAAACCCATATCAAATAATCCCATTATACCACAGTGGGGTACTGTGTGGGTGGAAGAGTGTACACCTATGTCTTCTATCATTAAAACTAGATCTTTAGGCCAAACAAACTGTTAGACAAGGATATTATCTTTTATCAAAACAAACATGGATTAAAGAAGCTCTTCACATTTGCTGAGGTTAGGAATAAAGGACCCTTGTGAAAGTGGGAAACCTGTAAAGATACCACTTATTTTTACTTGAGGGAATATCTCTTTAGAAATCCCTAGTTCCTTTAATGCAGTGGTTCTTAACCTGTGGGCTGCGGTCCACCAGTGGTCCACGAGAACCAAAATGTGGTCTGCGAGCCTCCTTCATCTTAATTTATTTCCACTCGTTTTACGCCACCTGCCACTCCTTCCCTGTCACTGGCCAGCCCTGCCCCCTCAGATAGACCACATCAGCTCTAGATTATTAAATATGGTTTTCTGTGGGCGAGCAGATGATGACTACTGGATGGAACATCTTCTGTATCAGAAACTAGAGCTGTTGTGGTCAGGGCCGTAGCCAGGATTTTGTTTCGGAGGGGGCTGAGTTTGGTTCGGGGGGGGGGGGGCTGAGACTGGGTGGAAGAGGGTCTACCCTAGCAAATCTTTTGTATTGTTATCCCAATAACCCCATTAATGTGGGATATAATGAGCATGGTGATCAGATCATGATATGAATAAACATAACAGTTTAAATAATGTACCAGTAAGGCCTTTTCGCGGACCACCCTGAGAATTTCGGGGGGGCCTGAAGCCCCCTTAGCCCCCCCCTGGCTACATGCCTGGTTGTGGTCTATCCAATGCAATTTTCTGAATCAGCACCCCAAATAAACCAATCATATCTAAAGTTGAGCAAAAACTGATTTGCAACCCTTTTGGTACTAACGTTGGAGAGTGGTCCATGGTCAAGTGGTCCCTGGTCAAAAAGATGGTTGGGAAACACTGTTTTAATGCAACTGTATGGTGAACTTTAGTGGAAGTTTATCATACAACTGCACTGGGAGATTGATTTATTCCTAGAGATATTCATCAAATGTGTGAATAATCAAATCTGCAAAAGTTAAACTTGCAAATGTGGAGGGCAAACTCTGTATGTTTTAAGATCATCTTACAAAAAACCTTTGTTAAGATTTTTAAAAATGAAAGTTGCCCTTTGTTCCCCTAGATGAGTTTAATTCCCACAGATTTATGCTATTATTCCTTTCTTCGGGGAAAGAAACCACAACCCAAGATCTGAATACTGTTCTTTATTAAGTGAAAATATTCCTCTAGCATTTTAATGAGCTTCTTCTTGACAGGTTAGGTTCAGGCACTTTTAAACTCATTGGCAATACTGGTAACATTTGGAGAAGTTGGCACATTTGTGTGTTCATTCATGGTACATAGTGACTTAATTTTAAATGAAATGCCAGACAGCAATGTTGAGAGTTGCTAGCTCCAGGGAAATGCTGCCCTGTTTGAAGGAAAACTAGATTAGCTGACCCTTCGCTAGAAAGTCTCCCGGCTGCAAATTTATATTAATCTGAAAAACCCACTGTAACTGATCAACAGATCCCTTGTGATTAGCGTTACTCTGACAATGGTATTAGTCACAGATGCAGGAAAGGATGGTTAAGTGTAGCACAGGAGTCATGGCTATAAGAGGGAGGGAGAAAAAAAGCAGTCTCTTTCATTCAAAAGCTGCCATAGGCATACCCTCTGAGGCTGGATCTATGCTACCCTATATCCCATGATTTGACCCAGATTATTTACTTATCTCAGATAATCTAGCAGTGTAGACTCATATAATCCAGTTCAAAACAGATAATCTAGGATCCAATCCTGGGATATAGGGCATTGTAGATCCAACCTAACTGTCCCAATTTGGCAAGAAGGATTTCAGTTAATTTTCTGTCATCCCACTTTTCCAGCCATCTGTAAAATGTCTAATTTTCTCTTTCTTTCTCCCACTTTCTCCCTTCATCTTCAAGGTTACTCCAATAGTGGCAAACTGAAGCCAAACTTCAAAGGTAGTTTGCATTCAGCAGAGAAGTCAGAGGAGGAAGGGGGAAGGCTTGAACAAATCTACAGCCTCTCTCAGGTTTCACGCTCTTCCTCATTACTAACTTTGATAGTGCTTGACTAAAGGTGTCCCAGTGTGGGGTATGCAGAAACAGAAAGAAAATAATAGGTGGCTATGGTGAAGTGGAAACTCTTGATTTCCCTCCAAATTAAGCTCTTACCTCCAAAGTACTCTAGCTTCTACAATCTGGCAACCATATATTTTCTGAACTATAGCTCCCATCTTCCATTCACTGGCCACTGGAACTGATGGTAGCTGTAGTCCAAAACATCTGGCTGAGAAGAGCTGAAATAATATATACATGTGTGTGTATGTATATGTCTACGTGTGTGAGGTTCAGCAATTCCAAGCGACAAATCACAGAAAAATTCATCAAATAACAACTCTGTGTATAGAGGTGGTGCTCTTTATTTTGTTGTAGTTGTTAAATTATAATTTCCAACTGTCACATTTTCAATTTTAACAAGTTTTGGATTTTTTGTACCTGTTCACTCATGCTGTTAATTCCATCAGGGCCCAGTAAAGATATAGCCTGTTTGACCAGATCGGTACGGCCACAGGTCAGCATTCGGAAACCCAGATCCTGCTTGAACTTTGCTTCTGTAGCCACTGCGTCCAGTTTCCGAGAAGCACAGAAGCAGTCGTCGATTCTGCAAATTCAAAAACACAGTTTATATATATAGACGGCAGGAAACACTCTAAAATGAGATTTCCTGTGCTTATTTCAGCACAGACACATTTTGCTGGTGAATGACATCTAACACCATTGCTACAAACAACCTGTATTAAAATCTGTCAAGGAGGATTTAGAAACAAAAGCCATCTTTATGATAATAACTATTCCTAACAGGTCCTTCTCTGCCAGTTTATTGTTTCCCTGATAAAGGCTGTGTTCCATCAGAAGCAAAGAGAGTTTCCCAGCATAGAGTTGCAGCTGTAGTAGATCTACACTTGATGGATATTGCCTTTTTTGGCTCAAAACAACAGCAACAATTCTTTAAGAGACAGATAAGCAGGGTTGTGAGTCAGAAGCAATGTGGGGTAGAATCAGAGTCTGAAGAAAGGTACAAGTTCTAACTTTTCTCTCTGTATAGTGCATTCTTTCCTCTAGCCTTCATTCTTTTTGAGATATGTATTAGTAGTCATGATCTAACTAGGTATTTTGTTTAAATAGGATTCAAATTCAATTAAGTAATACAACTAGTTAGATCAGTGGTTCCCAACCTTGGAACCATGCACTGCCAGTGGTCTGCAAGAACTAAAATAAAATCCGCGACCTCACTGTTACTACACTATTGCAATGAAAGCAACTGTTCTCGCGAAACCCTCTTATACTGCTGAGGCTTATTAAAAATGGTTTTCTGTGGGTGAGCAGATGGCGACTACTGGATGGCATATGTTCTGTATCTGAAACTAGAGCTGATGTGGTCTATCCAATACAATTTTCTGAATCAGCACCCCAAATAACCATACCGAATCGAAAGTTGACCAAAAATGATTTTGGTATTAATGTTGGAGAGTGGTCCCTGGTCAAAGTGGTCCCTAATCATATCATCCCTAGTCAAAAAAGGTTGGGAACCATTGGGTAACATGATTCATTTGCTGGTTAGTTCATTCTACAAAGGGGTAGCAGAGGTCACTATGCAAAACTATAACATCTTCTAGTCTAAACATACTCTCAACAATCAGCATTGGTTTAGCAAATATATAAACTATCATGATAAAAAAGTCTATAGGAAATAGCAGCATGAACCAATAGGACTGTATTTTTACAAGACAGCCTGTCGGGGTAATGAGGTGTGCAATTGGGAAGGCAAAAGAAAGAATGTTTCTAGGAGTCAATTTGAAATATCAAGTCTAGTGATACTTAGAAAGTTGGCCAATGCACATAGAAGTAAACTGACTGAAATGCAGCTGCTCAGATTTACAGATCTCCTCTTAGAGATTTGTTTAGATTGTGATCCCCCCCCCCCCTTCCTCTCACATACAAGGAAAGAGATTGGCTGGCTGCTTGCTACAACCATGTGTCCAAAGATAATATCCGCCCTTTGCAAGAAATACATTTATCTTGGCAAAAAAGCTTGCTGACATCAAGAAACTGTAAAAGCTCAATTTGAACTCTTTCATACATATTCATCTTACTCTGTACTTATTTTATTCATTCATTTAAAACTATTTGTTAGATTTCCCTTGGGGTAGAATCTTTCAAATGGAATAAATTACTATTTAGCTCATAAAAACCATAGAGCGGGATACCCATGTTGCATTTTAGTATTTTAGTGTTCTTTTATTAAGAATGAATTTGTTTCAATTTCTCTGATTGCCTCATGAGTAATGTAAACAGAATTGGATATTTAGTGTTCTGTAATATTGAACATGGAGCCCCCAGTGGCACAGTGGGTTAAACTGCTGAGCTGTTGAACTTGCTGACCGAAAGGTTGGTGGTTAGAATCCAGGGAGTGGCATGAGCTCCCGCTGTTAGCCCCGGCTTCTGCCAACCTAGAAGTTTGAAAACATGCAAATGTGAGTAGATCAATATGTACCACTTCGGCGGAAAGGTAACAGCACTCCATACAGTCATGCCGGACACATGACCTTGGAGGAGTCTTCAAACAACACCGGCTCTTCGGTTTAGAAATGGAGATGAGCATCATTCCACAGAGTCAGATATGATTAGACTTAATGTCAGGGGGAAATCTTTGCCTTTACTTTTAATATTGAACATCGACTAAAACTCTGGATTTGGTGAAGGAGGTTTAATTCATGAAGCTCACTTCTACACCTTGAACAAATGACTATCTCTCAAATTACTCTCCAGAGATGGAGCAAACAGTATGAAATAAACAATGCAGTTGTATTAAACAATATCCTTCACAAAATGCATACATACAACCAGCATATCACAGTACAATTGAATGGATTGTAATAACATGTGGAGGGGAACTTTTCCCCAGCGCGTACTCACGCTTAAGAGTCCTCAAAAGGAATACCTCCGCAAATAATAACACAGCCCAAAAGGCCATTCTCTTTCCCGCAACCGGGGGACAATTAGTCCAAATCAAAGAGTGCCAAGGGAAGGGCGGAAAGATGCAAAGGGAAGATCCATGCAGAGGGGATTCCAGGGTCGACGATAAGGGGTATCCCGGCGCTGTATCGTTTCGCCGTGAGAGGCTTCTTCCGGACCCAGGACTCAGATGCAACACAGGGTCGCAGCTAAAGGTTTTGAAAACCATGATACAATATCATAACAATAAGTACATGGCCCCATAGTAAACCCACCGGGAAAATCGGCAATACATACCAGTATATAACAGCATAATATGTATAAGAGGCTAGATGCCAATGGTCAGATCAAGGACAAATACAGGTGTAAGAATAAACATTATATAGGCGTTCGGATGGTAAATTCACAGAGAATCAATCATGGGAAACAGCTGACATAATTAGATTAACAATTAGTTTAAAGTGAGCTTATCATTTAACCCATGGGGGGACTCACATTTTAAGCAGATTATCCAATCCCTTTCAAGCTGCAGTAACCGCTTTTTAACATCAATATGCGGTTTAGGAAAAACCCGGTCTACAACAGTAACGGTGAAGGCTTCATGATGATGACGCATTGTATTGAAGTGAGAATACAGAATGGAAGTATCATTATGGTTCTTAAACCTAGATTTATGTTCAGTAATTCTCACGCAGAGCTCTCTAGCTGTCTCCCCAATGTACAGGTGGCCACAATCCTTGCAGGTAATACAGTAGATTACACTTTTTACTCTGCAGGAGGAGCTCACCCGTATCTTATATTTTTTGTTGTTATATGGGCCCCAAATGTACTCTTGAGAATTAACATGCTTGCAAATGGAGCAATGATAACATGGATTAGTAATGCATTGAGCTAATGGGGTGGTGTCCGCTGTGGGTTGAATATGATGATCAGATTTAATTAGTAGATTCTTTAAATTCGCTGTGCGCTTGTAGGCCACCATGGGAGGTAACTGGAGCCCGGGTATGTTTTGGACCAATGGCCAGAATTTGGTTACTACAGACCTGATTTTGTTAGCATGGGGAGTGAACGCCAAGGGCATTGGGAAGGGGTTCTTTTTACAAATAATTGTGCGCGAGGTACTTTAGACACCCTTTTTAAAGCATTCTCTAGGACTCTAGCGGGGTAACCCCGTTCTCTAAGATTATCTATAAGTCTATTAGATGATTCCTCAAAATCAAGATTACAAGAAGAGTTCCTTTTCAACCTTAACAGTTGTGTAAAAGGAAGATTGTTCCTAAGGGCCAGGGTGTGGTAAGATCCATAGTGTAACAGAACGTTTCTACTCGTAGGCTTTACATAATTCTGAACCGTAAGTTTGCCTGCTGATTTAAAGACACACACATTCAAAAAATTAATTTGCGTGTTATCATGTTCAAATGTAAACCGAATATTGGGGTGCCAGGAATTGAAATATGAGTAAATCTCCTCCAAATTATTCCAATTTCTAATGATAATAAACAAATCATCAATATATCTAAATATAATTTTGATATTATTGGTAATATTGGCTGGGCAGTTGCTAGAGAAGAGGAAGTCCTCCTTTAACGAGGCAACGAACAGATTCGCTACTGTGGGGGCGAGGGCGAGCTCCATGCTGATACCCCCACATTGTAGAAAATATTGGTCCCCAAACATAAAATAATTGTACTCAAAGACAATGTCTAATAATTCGAGCAAAAACGCAGTGGGAGGATTGTGCAGCAAAGGCCGACTGTCTAACAATCGGTGGATAACAAACCTAGCTTGGGGTAGGGGCACGTTAGTATATAACGAAGCTATATCCCCTGAAAGCAAAACATCACTGGAAGAAACTTCTCGATCATCAATTTTTGAAATAAAATCACCAGTGTCCCTGATATAGGTAGGAGTTAGAGGAACAAAAATCTGGAGGAATGTGTCTAAATAGATGGCGAGGGGTTGCAAAAAACCCCCCGTGGCCGCGATAATTGGCCTCCCGGGGGGCGGGACTATTCCATTATGCGTTTTTGGCAGGAGGTAGAATTTTGGAATGTCGGGATGATAATTAATGAGGAAATTCACTACCTTGTTGGTTATGAATCCTAATTCTGCCCCGGTTTGTACAGTATGTATAACCGTTTTTAGAAATCTTTGAGTAGGGTCCATAGAGATAGGCTTATAGAAACGGGCGTCCTGTAACTGGGTATGGGCCTCCTTTAAGTAGTCACTGCGGCGCCAACAGACTAAACTTCCTCCTTTGTCGGCCACCTTGAAAATAATTTGGGGGTGTCGGCCCAAATAACTGAGCCTTTTTATATCCGCACCAGAAAGATTAGGGTGAAATCTATCGGTTTTGTGATTGATGGCTTCAACCTGCTGCAATACAGTTTGTTCAAATAATTTGATTTTTTCAGAAACCACAGGGGGAGTAAAGCTACTTTTGACACGAATTTTAGCAGGGACATCCTCATGTATGAGAGAGGAGGAGGGATGTAAAGAAAAATGTTCCTTGAGCCTGATGGGGCGAAATAAAGTGGCCAAATCTTTTCTAATATTTATTTGCGAACATTCAGGGGTAAATACAAAGGAAGGAGCTTTGTTGAGAATAACATAATCATGGTCAGTTAATTGAAAATCAGATAAATTCACAACTAAGTTGCTTCTTTTTTGCCCTTGCGAAAATTTCTAGGCTTTTGGGGATGTTCATTCTTTGGGTTTCTGAGATTGTATCTGGAATTAGAGGATGAGCCCACAGAGGAGTCGGAGACATTTCCACCTTCCTCAGTAGTGTAACCAGATGCACTGGAATCCTCTGGGAACCTCACCTTTCTGGAATCATTTCTGGTTTTACTTTTAAATGTCCATTTAAAGATCCTATTGCTAGCATAATCCTTTTCGTCTCTTTTTACCTTTCCTAACTTGTATGCTTTGATTTCATCATAAAGTTTGTCACACTTGCTTTTTATAGCATCAACATCAAGCTGGGTTAAAGGTGGATCAATGTTTGTTTTGAGAGCATCTAACTCTTGCATTAAGATACTACATTCCTGAGTAGATTTCTGGATTACAAGAAGCATAAGATCTTTTGAGCATTTTTGGAGGATATTATGCCAATTTTTAATGAAGTTCTCATCTTCCTTATAAACACCTGGAGGAATCTGCACTCTTAGGCCCCGCGGAATGAGTTTCCGCCGTATGTAATCAGATAAGGTTGCTATGTTTAGCTTCCGCATAGTTAAAGCAATGGTATTCCCCATAGTAACCTATGGATGTGAGAGCTGGACCATAAGGAAGGCTGAGTGATGGAAGATAAGACGCTTTTGAACTATGGTGCTGGAGAAAAATTCGGAGAGTGCCTTGGATCGCAAGAAGATCCAACCAGTCCATACTTCAGAAAATAAAGCCCGACTGCTCATTGGAGGGAAGGATATGAGATGCAAAGATGAAGTACTCTGGCCACATAATGAGAAGTCAAGACAGCTTAGAGAAGACAAAGATGCTGGGGAAAATGGAAGGAAAGGGGAAGAGGGGCCGACCAAGGGCAAGATAGATGGATGGTATCCTTGAAGTGACTGGCTTGACTCTGAAGGAGCTGGAAGAGGTGACGGCTGACAGGGAGCTCTGGCATGGGCTGGTCCATAAAGTCACATAGAATCGAAAGCAACTGAATGAATAAACAACAACAATATCCAGTGCTGGTCCAAGATATTTTTGCTAATTTTTAAAGGCACTATGTACCAAACCTACCCATCTCTGCTTGAGGCAGAGACAACAGGGTACCCATTCATACAAGCTAGTGCAAACAACAACACTGCCTGTACCATTTAGCTAAACTATACTTTCATGTACCTCTATCGGCCTTGTGGAGAGTAAGATCCAATAGGCTGGGTAGTTGTAGGGGTTTTTTGGGGCTGTATGGCCATGTTCTAGAAGCATTCTCTCATGATGTTTCACCTGCATCTATGATAGGCATCCTCAGAGGTTGTGAGGTCTGTTGGAAACTAGGAAATGGGGTTTATATATCTGTGGAAAATACAGGGTGGGAGAAAGAACTCTTGTCTGTTGGAGGTAGGTGTGAATGTTTCAATTGGCCACCTTGATTTGCAAAAGACTTTTAAATAGCTTTGTCAATGATGACTCCATCAAGTAAATTCACAGCATACACTGTTTTATAACCTTTTAATTCAGCAATATTAAGAACTCTATTTGTGTACCACTTGAGCACATGGCACATAGAGAGAAATAATATGCAAACATAAAACCTGAAAGGGCATGCTCTGCTTCCTTTATGTGCAATTCACATGGTAAAATCAGGCACCACATTTACAGCATGATAGCCTTGTGTATTATCATGACATAAATAGCAATACTGATGCATTGTGACCCTGAATGTTTGTTCTTCCCAAGTGCATTTAACAACATCCCATATTATTTGCCTTGCTGAGGTACAGTGAAAGAACACACAGTATATTGCTGATCCCATAAGTAATGGGTAATGTGGCATATATGAAATGAAAGCGAACTCCTGAGAAACCTCAATGCATGGATGGGTACAAATGGCTATAATAATTAAGCACGCTGTTTTCCTTCAAAGAAGACATGGAAGAAAGGAAGCTGTATTAGAACTGCAGTGCTGGGTGGGACTTATGTCTTCCTTTCCACCATCATTTTCTTAGTTAACATCAGTGGTTCTTAACCTGTGAGCCACAAACCACCAGTGGGACGCAAGGATGAAAATCTGGTCTAAGAGCCTCCTTGCTCTTTATTTTATTTCCGCTCCTTTCATGTCACCTGCCACTCCTTCCCTGTCGCTAACCATGGCATATGTTCTGTATCAGAAACTAGAATTTATGTGGTCTATCCAATGCAATTTTCTGAATTGGCACCCAAAATAACCAAACCAAATCTAAAGTTGATCAAAAACAGCTCTGTAACACTTTTGGTACTAATGTTGGAGAGTGGTCCCTGGTCAAGTAGTCCCTGGTCAAAAAAGGTTGGGAACCACTGGTTTAAATGACGGAGTATAATGTTGGACTAAAGCTTTGTGCTAAACTAAGACTCAGGAGGACCAGGGTTTGAATCCTTACTCACTCATGGAAACCCCCTGAATGACCTTGGGTAAGTCACATTTTTTCCCTTTAGATGACAGGAGTGGCAAGCCTCATCTAAATAAATCCTAGGACTGTATCACTATAAGCCAAGGGTCAACTTGAAGGCGGTCAACTCTGAAGTTTCCCTAAGTGGGAGAAAAGCTCTTGGCGAGCAAATTGAATCAGATAAATTTTATCTTTTCCCTCTAGACTAAATCCACTGGCCAAAATACTCAGGCGCCCTAGAATAAAATGAAAACATCAAGATATCAAATGATAAATTGCCCATGTCTTATGCAATTAGTCTTTTAAGTAAGTATGACATGCACACCAGGGTATAACAGAGGATCAAGATACACTTGCTGCATCATATGCTCTGAAACATTAAGGTGCAAAGTGAACTAGAGAGGGAAGCTAACATTTTAATAACTCCTCATTACTAATGTTAGGAAAAGCAAATGAGATTCCCACCAGGAAACCTGTACATGACCTTATAAGTATTCAAATCATCTCCATCCTCTGGAATCATCAGCACCAGGGGACTGCTGGGATTTGTCAAGGAGTTTGTTTGCAGCCACATGCTGGGCCTGCATTTCTTTTTCAACCTAATTATTGCAGCAGTCATGGCTGGAAAGAGAGGATTATTCAAAGTCTAGGATGAGAACAAGGACACTCAAGGACACAAGGATATGAAAGGGGCTGAGCCTCATTAGATGGAGGGGGACATGTACTATTTCAGCTCTGAAAAGACCTCCTGCTTCTCTACACTTATCTGTGTATATAAAGTGAAAGTGAAGTTGCAAATGTTTCCTTTCCAAAGTAGTCATTGTTTAAAAAAATCTTCTTTCTAATCTTGGGAAGGTTTTTAGGAACCACAAGTCCCGAAATCTGCAACCAGCATGGTTACTGAATACTTGAAAGTTGTAGTTGGTTACAGTTCCCAGGCAGGTATGTTGTAAGTGTTCAGAGAATAACCTGTATTTATGAATGACATATGCTATGTTCTACACACTGTTTCTTGCAAGCTTCTCGATTCTGAATTTGTCTGGAATCACACCAAATCCTCCTCCAGAGAGGAAGAAACCAAAGATGATGGAGAGAACTATGTCAATAACTATGCCACTAATTTTCACGAACAAGAAGTTCCATGTGATATTCAGGATTGTGCATGATGTGGAGAAAGCAAATAGAAAGAAGAATTAACTTGCTCACATAACTTAAGAGTTATCCAAAGAAACTGAACAGTGAAAAATTTGGGCAAACAGAAGTACTATTTCACATAGTACAGATTTTAGGGATTTGCAACATATGGTTAATACCTATGAGCTTATAGCTCTTTTAAAATGACTGATTAAATTGGAAAGTAGCCCAAACCTTTGAGAATGGAAGAGGGGGAAGACTATGGCCAAAGCTATTTTTTTGGCAGCCAATCAGGGTGGCTGACTGTATTTCAATTGCTTCTTTATCTGGTAGTGAAAACAAGTTGCATTCTAGGTACTGCCTTTCATGTTCCTCAAGGTAAGTTCCTCACCTGCAACTGCCCTGGCCTTGGAGGGAAAGAAAAAGAAGCAGGCACAACTAAAGCACCCTTAGGCTGAAAATAAGATGAAATATCCTTTCTTCATCGCAGCTGCCACTGCCCTGACCTCAGCAGGAAAGGTCCATTCTGCTTAGACCCAGATGCAAATGAAAGGCCTTCCATCCATCCTAGTTGCCATTGCCCTGACCTTGGAGGGAGAGGAGAACCAGCAGTATTGACTGAACTTCATCTGCTCCCCCCACTTCCATTCTCATTTCCTTCTATGTTGTGTCTTATTTAGATTGTAAACAAGAGGGCAGGGTATAAATTCATAATTCATAAGCCACTCTGAAATACTTTGTGGCCGAACAGGGTATACATACAAATAATAAAATACATTGATATATAGATGGACAGAAACACACAGACAGATATCTGGAGAGAGCTACTCTTTTTCTAGGATGCTTAGAATCGTCCTAGAAACATCATCCATGTCACATTCCTTCAAATATCTAAAGAAAACTAAGGTACCTAAGCATGACAGTGAGTCATACTTAAAGTAGACTCACTGCAATAAATGGAGCATACATCAGTCACAACTAACATAATTGAAAGCTAAGTATCACTGATTTCAAGAGTTCTACTCTAAGAATGACTAGTTCTAGATTGAAGTCACAGTTAATGTTGGTTTGAGTTGGTAAGACTCCAGCAGACCAGGAGTCAAATTCCCACTGAGCCATGGAAACTGCCTTAATTAATTCTACAGTGTAGATGCACCCTAAATTCCCTTTTGGAGAATGATGAAATGTAAATACAGATCTTTCTGCAGTTTTACTAACTACCACTGGAGGTCTTCATATTCTCAAGACTTTTAAAGAAAGTATTGCAGAAACTTTTGAGTGCTCAAACAGATCTCAAAACAACCTTGTGAGGTAGTTAGGCTGACAGAAAGTTATGTGCTCACAGCAACCCAGTTGATTCTCACAGCTTAAGAAGTGGATCATAGACTCATCCAGTAAGAAATTACATGAGCCACTCAGTCCTACCCAGCCATGCAGAAATACACAATCAAAGCACTTTTGACAGATATCCATCAAGCATAAAAACCTCCAGAGAAGGAAACTTCCTCACACTCCCAGGCAGCATAATTCACTGTCAAACACCTGCATTTTTGAAATCCAGAGTCAACTAATCCTTTTACTATTGGATCTCAAAAATTGTCTACCAAGATGCTTCCAGTTCAGCATTAAAATAGATTCAACTGATTTTTTTTTCGTGTCAGGAGTGACTTGAGAAACTGCAAGTTACTTCTGGTGTGAGAGAATTGGCTGTTTGCAAGGACGTTACCTAGTGGACACCCGGATGCTTTACCATCCTATGAGAGGCTTCTCTCATGTTCCCACATGAGAAGCCAGAGCTGACAGACGGGAGCTCACCTCACTCCTCAGATTTGAACCACTGACCTTTTGGTCAACAGTCCTACCGGCACAAGGGTTTAACCAATTGCACTACCAGGGGCTTCAATTGAAATGAAACTATAACACAATAGAGAGGACTGCACACCAAGCCCATTCATAGATTTAAATACATTGTACAACACAGCTCACTGTTTTCTCTATTAGTCAAGAGAACATGTGTGGGAATCAATCCCAATTGTTACATAGTTTGGAGCAGCATTAATAAAGGCTCTTTCAAGTCATGCCTCGGGGATCCTCGTTCTGTCCTTAGCACTGTAATCTTCTTAAATTAGGTGGTGTGATTGTTTAAACCCCATGAAAGTCTATTAACTGCAGTCTTTTATCATAAAAAGAAGCCACAGGTAAAAAGTGGAAGCCACCTCGAACACCTTGGCACAGGATTTGTCCATCTAGCTGCTCCAAGCTACTGTTTACTTAGGCCAGAAGCAATTCCCTGGCAAATCAGCATTTAATAGAGCAGAGGTTCACAACCTGTGGGTCCCCAGGTGTTTTGGCCTACAACTCCCAGAAATCCCAGCCAGTTTAGCAGCTGTTAGGATTTCTGGGAGTTGAAGCTCAAAACATCTGGGGACCCATAGGTTGAGAACCACTGTAATAGAGCCTGGACATAATATGGTATGTTAAAAGTACTTTTTTTGAGCAAGGAATGCCAGCACCATCACTTTAAATGATTTCTGAGTCAACAGCATCAGCACTATGGATATTATTTTGTTTTGAGAAGTGAAAAAAATGTTATTTGCTACTTGTTACCAATAATAATCCAAACATTATTTTTGATGACTATTTTGGAGATTTGGAAGCAATTGTTGGTATTTTTATTAGCTTTTCTCACTTTTTTTTAAACCCAGTAATTTGGAAGTACTGCAATGTGACAGTAAAGCATTGTTAATGAGCAGTGAAAATTGTAATTTTTTGCAGGCAACACAGCAAACTATTTTTGAAAACATGATGTGAAAACAAGTCTTATTGTGTTAGCTTCTCCAGTAACCTTTCTAAGCTTTGCTATTTAGCATTTTAAAAATTGGAATTTGTTACATATTGTGAGAACTTCAACGCTCCTTCCTCTGGGTTGTTGTGTGCTTTCCAGGCTGTATGGCCATGTTCCAGAAGCATTCTCTCCTGATGTTTCGCCTGCATCTAGGCAGGTATCCTCAGAGGTTGTGAAGTCTGTTGGAAACTAGAGAAATTTAATTTATATATCTGTGGAATGTCCGGTGTGGGAGAAAAAACTCTTGTCTGTTTGAGGTAGGTGTGAATGTAGCATTTGGCCACCTTGATAGGCATTAAATGGCCTAGCAGTTATCAAGGTGTGGCTTCTTACTGCCTGGAGGATCCTTTGTTGGGAGGTGATTAGCAGGCCCTGATTGTTTCTTGCCTGGAATTCCTCTGGTTTTGAGTGTTGTTCTTTATTTACTGTTATGATTTTAGTGGTTTTTTAAAATATTGGTAGCCAGGTTTTGTTCATTTCCATGGCTTCTTTCTTTCTGTTGAAATTGTCCACATGCTTGCAGATTTCAATGGCTTCTCTATGTAGTAGTAACATGGCAGTTGTTGGCCTCCTAAATATTATGGGACTTACAACTTCCACCATTTACAAAAACAGCCCAAGCTGGCTGTTCTGATGTAAGAGCACTCCAACAATATTTGGAGGACCATCGATTTCCCACATATGTATTAGAGTGGCGGCTTGATTTTTTGGTGAATATCAGTATTATCATTTCAAGGCTGACAATCTAAAACTAATGTTGTGAAAGCTCAGCAATATATCACGGATGGTTGTCATCTAATTAGACTGTCAGCAATCACCAGCACATAATGTATAAATGGGCTGCACAGCAGTGTCTCACACCATTCACATGATGTGTCTCGAATTGTCAACAACCTTCATGTGAATGATGAATTCAGAAAAAAATATGTCTGTAAATGCATAACTCATAAAAATGTTTGGATGTACATTTGAGGAAGATCATTTTTAGAAGTGATATCCAGGACACATTTCTTTTTTTTTAAAGCACATAAACACACCAAAGAAGCCTCAAGGCTCTTTTCACAATAAAGCCAAGAATAACACATACCTAGACTTTTAGAACTGTTGTTGAATTCTATCCTAGCTGAAACTTGTGATGGACCTGGATGTTTGGGTTATGGCAGAATGTTTTGCCGATCAATGCGGTAATTTATTAGCATCTGCAACTCGTTTGATACACTCCAAGAGCTCCCCAGATACCATGCTAGACCATTAAAATGGCACAGAGAAGAGTCTGTCAAGACTCAAGTGTATGCAACTGTTCAAAATGACTTAGAAACCAAGAACTGCACCAGGAGATGGGTCAAAGGCTAGATCTACACTGCTACATAATCCAGATTATCAAAGCAGATAATCCAGTGTATATGAGTCTACACACTGTCATATAATCCAATTCAAAGCAGATAATCTGGATTTTATGTGGCAGTGTAGATGAGGGTAAAGGAATCAAGCCAAGTGTTCGTCCTAAACACAACCCATCTGATGAGAAACAATCACCAGGAGAAATGACTGAAGAGCAAACCATAAGGTGCAATCAAAGAGCAGCCAGAGGAAAAGGATGCAGTTGGTCTGAAATCCTGAAAAAAGTTACTTTTCATCAGTACCATAAACATAGCTTTATATATAGATCAATGGTTCATAGATTTCTAGTATTTGCAGTTTCAGGAGTAGTATTCAATAATTTCAGATGACAGTCCTTTCTAGCCATGCCTGGAGATGGTAAGGATAGAACTGGAAACCGTTTGTGTGTGAAGCCAACACTCTAGCACTGCAATCTACCCAACATTTGGAGGAGTTAGTTTTGACTGCAGCTTTTACAATCTCTCAGCCACTCTGACCACTGGGAGTTTGTGCAAGCTCTCTTGGAAGAATTTGTATCCATTTTTGAATTCTTCATTGTAACACAATGGTGGCAACCTTGAGCTGTTTTGGGGTGCATCTAATACCGCAGAATAACTTTTATTTATTTATTTATTTGTCACATTTCTATGCCGCCCCTCTCAGCCCGAAGGCGACTCGAGGCGGTTTACACAAGGCAGTCTCTGCCCTCCAATACAACACAAGTAAACAAACCAAAAGATAATTGCTATGGAACGATGCTAGGGAGTAACAGGAGCTATAGTTTTACAAGGTCTTTAGCCTTCTCTGACTCATTGAACATCTACTCCCATGATACCATAGAATTATGCCATGCAGTTAAAATGGTGTAAAATTATATAAATATATATAAATAAACATTATTATATCCTGCCCACTCTCCCCAAAGAGAGCTCACAACACAAAAACAATAAACATAATATCAAATAGAAGGCTGTAAATCAAAAGCAAAACACAATAAATTAAGGATAAAACAATAAACATAATTAAACATAGTAAAAACAGCTTGTTTTCACGGTGATGCCAAGAATAACACATACATAAGACTTTTAGAGCTGTTGTAGAACTTTTAGAACTCAATTGCATTGATTCTATTGTGTAGATTCAACTTCCACTGTTACCTTTGGCAAGGTTGGCTGAGGCTTCTGGGAGATGAAGTCACTGAAAAGCCTAAAATTCCTCACTTCTGACATAAAGGTGGGTTGTCGATATTTGAAATAGGATAACATTTTATGGAATACATCCCTTTTGAAGAAAGCAATGTCTACAATGTTTTAAAAAGGTTTACTGAATTGTCAGTTCAATGTGTTAAGGGTAGGTAAGAAGCGTAACAAGAGCAGGGCTGAAGGACAAGTCTTTGATACAGTTGCCAGAGCAACATGCCAAAAATAAATAGAGGCATTTGAAAAAAAGGGATGTCTCTTATCTCTGTTTGGAACTTCCAGACTGAAAAAAGAGGCAGCACATTTATCTATGATGCCACTTAAAATTAGGAACTTCAGGAAAGTTAATCAGTGTCATACTCTCATAGCTAGTCAGTTGCACACACAACTGAGAAGCATAGTCTTTCTTTTTGCGTTGCAGAAAGAAACATCAGAATCCACCAACACACAGGTTGCTATACCAAGGGATATGCATCTACATACCACCTTTCTTTGCATATAATGAAAGGATCATTTGGAACTGATTGTGAAGACGCTGGAAAAAATATATTGTATGTGCAATGGGTTTTGAATTTACCAGTCTCCAAGTGAGAGCCTGAGGATTCAGACTCTGGTCTGAAGCTACTAGGCAACCAGATAACTAATTTCTGTCTTGACAGGCTTACAATGCGAAGCATAAATCATCCCA
Organism: Anolis apletophallus; assembly: GCA_030556195.1. Taxonomy (NCBI): domain Eukaryota; kingdom Metazoa; phylum Chordata; class Lepidosauria; order Squamata; family Anolidae; genus Anolis; species Anolis apletophallus. Next base: position 106,126,279 of record JARBWK010000009.1, read on the forward strand.
TACACACAACGCAAAAATAAAGATTTTTAAAAAATCTTCTGAGATGAAGGATCTTTTTTTTACAGTCATGTTTTGGTATTATTATTGTTATATAATACATATACAAAACATACTTATTCACAGCAGCATCAGCAAATCACTATACACAAAACAGCAGTGTTTCATAATGAATTCTACCAAATGTATGTACCAGAAACATCTAGCAACATATGATTTCTGCATTTTTTTAACCCAGAATCTTTACAGCAGGAGCAGGAACTTCTTAGTGCCAAATACGCTGTTCACACTACGGCTGCAGAAGGCAAGGGAGAGAAGCTGGTTTTGCAACCCTTTAAATAACACCTCCAAATTTTGCGGAGGAGCACAAGAAGACTGAGATAATTAGATGAGCACTTCAGTCTCTCATTATGAAAACAGCATCTGATGGCAGAGCAGGAGAAAATGCAAACAGAATTCAAAAGGAAGGCTTAGAGTGTGATCCAGCCCGTTTAAACATGCACGCATGTAAGCCTCGCGGAGTCCAAAACTGGCTCAAACAACCTTGTAAAGGAAATTCAATTATCAATTTTTCTGAGCTATAGGATACAAAAGAAGAAGGAGGAACACAACTTTCAAATCTGCATTCTGGATATGTAAGTGAGCCCTTTACCCTGCTTGTTAAGCTACAGCGACTGCTTTATCGAATCATATCATTTATTTGTACCGACTTACTTTAACTGCCGAGGTTCACAGTCAACTCCGGGTAGCAAAAGCCTGGCCGCTTGCCGTACATCATCGCTGTCAATGGAGAAACTGCGACGATGCCCTGCGTGAGCCAGAGCGACTCTTATCCATTCCATCAGAGGCGGCAGCACTATGAAAGGCCTAGGAAGAGCAAAACAAAGAAGCTATTTTCTTCCATTACAAAATGCATGCAATCTCTTTCTCCTCTCTGCCTGTGTGTATGTGCACATCTTGTGGGCGTATGGTGACTTTCAAAATTAGCAGAGAATTTCAGGCAAAACAGAACTAAATAATGGAACTTATAGTCATACCTCCAAGTCTGAATTGGATTCTCTAATACAGGAATTCCCAAATGTTTGCTCATGGGATTGTGCATTCCCCCTGAAATTTGCACAGTAATTATTAAGGCTCCTGACACAATGAAACAACCTTGCTAAGCTCTGAAGTCATAGATGTACATTTAAGAAAACAGGCACTTTAAATAGCAGCCTTGCATAAGAAAGAGGACTATTCAACTTCCTCCTCCTTACATACAAGTGAAGAGAAGCTTACAAACAACATTAAATTTTAATTTAATCAATGTAATGTTAAATATGGACGAGGATACTGAACCTACCTCTGTCTGATATTAAAAATGCAGTGCCCATAAACTATTAAGACAGATGATCCTGTTTTAGTTTTTTATGAATAAGCTAGACACATCTTTCTTTTTTAGGTTGCATGAGAGAGATAACAGACTGAAATAAAGTGATTTTCAGAATGACAGCTGCTAGTTTTGAGAAGGAGGTGAATACTTCATTCCTTCACTATGAAACTTGCATTTAGATGGCAGAGAAAGAAATACAAAGACTTTTTAAAAAGGGCTTAGGGCTTGATCCAGCTACTGAAACATGAAAGCATACTAATTTAATAGACTCCAAAGACGCAGCTTATTAAACTCTAAGTATCCACCCTGTGCTGTAACATCTGGTAACAGAACATTGAAGGCAAGATTATGCAGTTTGGGAATGTCAGTATGTAAGTTGCAATGAAGACAAACAAAGCAATGCAGCTGATGTTAGAAACTGAAGAATATGAACTTTATCAATTTAGAATATCTGGAGTAATTATGGCCTATGCTAAAACTCCTGGACATTTAAAGGTGCTTCTAATGCTCCTTCCCTTCAGCTGGTCTTCCTTTTACCAGGCAGTAACAGGGAGAGGCAACTGCCTCAGCATTTATTAGATGCTAATGTCCCTAGGAAATGTAGTTTCCTAGGAATTCCACCTCCTTTTAACAATCCTGAGAGCACTACATTTTTGAGAAATCCTAGTACACAAGATTATTCTGCAAGAGAGGTCAGCAGCAGCATGTACATCAAGATCTTTAAGAGTGTTAGTTTCCTAATGCTCTAAAGACCTTACTAAGGAGCCATATTAGTAATTAGGGGTGTGCACGATTCGGTTTTGCAATTTCGAAAAAATTAATCCTTCTGTTAGGATTAAGCCCCTTTAACGCAGAGACACTTAGGCCAGATGAAAAGATAACCAAATGAGTTTGCTGAAACAAGAGAAATAAAGGGTTAACTCCACCCAGGACTATTATAAGGTAATTGAAAACAATACATTACAAAAGGAGATCTTGCTGGTTGCAGTCATCTTTCTGTGGTCTTTGAAAGTCTCTCTTGCCTCAGGTGCAAGTTGTTGCTTACAAACTGTCCTAATCTTCTCTCCTGTGAATTTTAGGCTAGCCAAAAGCTTCTGTTGTCCTTTGGACTGTTGGTATAATAATACTGCTAAATGCAGCAGGTGTTAAGAATGCCTGTTTGGATTGCTTGGGCCTAGGATTCCAAACAATATCCAAGTCTCTAGTGACTGTAGAAATGGGAGGAGTCAAGCAAGATTGCTCTATACAGGGAAATGGAATAGGCCAACTAATACTAGTCTGTGGAGGGATTTTAAGCTTCACCCAAAAACTAACACAAAGAAAGGTAACTACACTATTGGGAGGCTTACATGCTATAAACAGAGGAACCAAAGCGGAGGGGAGGAGAAGGCAGAGCCAAGACTTCATACGCCCACCTACACCTCCCCTAGCAAAATTAGTAAAATAAAAGGACTATAAGGAAGATATTTATCTAATATTTTTTTATGATACAATGCAGAAGAAAAAGATTGGGATTCTCAAAGGCACTGACATAGAACATGGCGATAGGTAGCACACAATATCTCTCTCTTAAATACCAGGACACCTCAGAAAAATGGAGGAACCCACCCTAGTATATAAATATACCAGCTTTTTTAAAAGACAAGTGATCCACTTTCTTCTTCGAATTGGCTCTGGCAAGACTAACTGGGGGAAACCTTGTTTGTGGCTTCTTTTGTCAATCATGGGGCAGCCGAATTTCCTGAATGTAGCCAAAATATCATTTGGCTGCTCCCATCTGGCTGCCCCTGCCCGGTCTGTTTTTGGTGATCCAACTGCAGGACTAGTAAGGCAAATGACATCTCCCACAAATCTTAATATCAACAGTGTTATATCTTCCTAATAATGATCATAATAAGTCCAACCTTCTTGTCATTCATGGTGATGTAAGATGCTCAAGAGGACTCACTAGTAAAGAGATATTTAAGCCCTTCACTATTACTGCCACATGATTAGGAGCACAATAAGACCTGGAGCTCCAGGTGGATCCAATACTTCAATTAGTTTATTTAGGTCTGATCCAAACTGAACCTGAATAAATTTATTTTAGACCACCTCCCAAATCAATCCCAGAAAAACCCTCACATAACTAATTACAAAAGGAATGGATTTATTTATTTATTTAATTTTTTGTTCGAACTTATATACTGCCACTCCTCAAGTGCTCGGAGCGGTTTAGAATCATAATATGAACCATGTGCGTTACTGAGTTGACTTGGATCATTTATGACTACCCAGCATGGCTCACAGGATAACCTGAAGGTGAAAGAGTAATTACAAGTAAGTACTATACCTTTCATAAACACAAAATATGATATGATACATATTATGCAACAATTTTGCATGTTGTTTTGAGCCACCCTGAGTCCCTTGGGGAGATGGGGTGAGGTACAAATAAAGTTGCATTATTATTATTATTAATATTATTTTAGTTGGGTTCCCCTTCCAATAGACACTTAAACCCCCTTCTCCCTTTCAGACATTATAATTGTTGAGTTTTATGGGTATTTTTAACCAATAGGAATTGGAAAATGGGGGGGGGGGAATCCTATACTAATAAAGAAAGAAAAATTGAAAATATTGTGTACTATTTTTGAGCAAAACTAAAGAGATTCTTCCTCAAAATATCCTTTCTGTAATTATGCAAACAGAATTGTCTATGCAGTTTTACAGGATAGAAGATTCCAAAATCTTCTGTAATCTGATGTCCTTTTGTAACGACGGGCTCTCTCATCATAGTTAGCATAGACATGAATTTCAGTCCAATACATTAAAGGTCATAATCAAGGTGGGAAAACTGTCCCAGAGACTGGGTAAAGGTCATTCATATGTGTACTGCAGCAGAGGCAGTAAAAGGACTCAAGTTCTTTGGGATATCTGTATATTTCAGAAGGAAAGGAAAAATATACCTGAAATTCTATCCATACATAAATCTTTCAGCCATCTGTATCCTAAGTCAGTGTTTCTCAACCAGTGTGCCGTAGCACACAAGTGTGCCGTGAGTGATCATCAGGTGTGCCGCGAGAAAAGCTCTCTGTCTCCCTTCTTTCCCCCCTCCTCCTGCCGAACTCCTGCTGCTTGGGAGAGGAGGAGGAAGGGCCGAGCGGCGACGAAGAAAAAGAAGAAGGGGCCGGGGCGCCGCCTCCTTCGGCCGTTTCCCCAGCCAGCCACCAATCCGCCATGACTCCCGCCACGACTCTCACCCCTCGCTCGCTGAAGCTGCACGGAGGAGCCCCGTCTACTGAAGCCCGTCCACCGCTCATGCTTCCCCTCTGTGGGAGAACTGAAGCCGGGGAGGGGAGGGGGCGGGGCATGGTGCGGCCTGGCTCCACCCCCTCCCCCCAGCTTCAGTGCTCCCATAGCTTTGCCAGCCTTGAGGGGGCAGTGCCAAGCCAGCATTGTGCTGGCTCTGCCACCGCTGGCTTGGCACTGCCCCCTCAAGGCTGGCAAAGCTGTGGGAGAACTGAAGCTGGGGAGGGGAGGGGGCGGGGCATGGTGCGACCTGGCTCCACCCCCTCCCCCCGGCTTCAGCGCTCCCATAGCTTTGCCAGCCTTGAGGGGCAGTGCCAAGCCAGCATTGTGCTGGCTCTGCCACCGCTGGCTTGGCACTGCCCCCTCAAGGCTGGCAAAGCTGTGGGAGAACTGAAGCTGCGTGGAGGAGGTGGGGCATGGTGCGGCCTGGCTCCTCCCCCTCCCCTGGCTTCGGCACTCCCAGCAGCTGCTCTCAGCAGGTCGCCATCCCCCAGCCATTCTTTACTGTGTTAGAGTGTCATTTTGGTTGGTGGTGTGCCCCCGGATTTTTTAAATGTTAAAAGTGTGCTGCGGCTCAAAAAAGGTTGGGAAACACTGTCCTAAGTCACCAGACAAATGTATAAAAAAGCCAGGTTTTGCTAGAAAGTGCAAAGTTTTTAAAATATAGCTATATAATTGCATAAACTTTTAGGTGTTTAAAAGAAGTGCTTTCATTAAAAAACCAGAGAAATACCATGTGTTCAATCAGGACTAGAATTAAGGTAAGGATCTTCAAAAGCAATGAAGTAATTATAAACCACACGTTTAAGTAGGGGTTTGCTCAGGAGACATTCTCAGTTGATTTTGTCAATAATTTTCAAGCTCAATATACACAGCAGGGATCCCATTCTATGATTCTAGATAAGTCACAAGAGACTTCCAGTTGTTTCTCAATTTTCACAGCTTTATGCCTATTGAGTAGAAATGAGTCTACTGAATAGAAAAAGATCTGTCAATCTTAGTTACTCCAAGTTTCTCATTTTTCTAGCCTTAAATTACATTCACTTCACATTTGATTTTTTAAAAAAGTATTGCAAGAAAATTCACATATGTTTTTCAGCACATTCCTCCAAATATAATGCATGACTGAATGTTATGTTCACTAGTCTATACATTTTTGAATGTAACTTTCACATCGGAGAATTCCTCTAGAACCAATCCACTTAAGTTGATTAGAAAGGGCAAAATGAAGGAGGTCCACATAAAAACATAAAGAAAATTTTTCTCCATTTTTATTGAGTTGCTCCCCATCCTTAGTGTAAAAATCTGTAACCTATCCCTTAGACCTCATGACTGCAATAACTACCTTGAAAACTTTAAATGTGATGCTTCAGGTAAAAAAGCCAATGGGATTTTGCGATCGACAGAAGTCATGGTGCCTGTCCATTCTGATTTGGTTAGACCTCACATGGAATACTGTGTCCAATTCTAGGCACCACAGTTCAAAAGAGATATTGACAAGCTGGAAGGTGTCCAGAGGAGGGCAACTAAAATGATTAAAGGTCTGGAAACCATGCTGTCTGAGGAGCGTCTTAAAGAACTGAGTATATTTAGCATGCAGAAGACAAGGTTGAGAGGAGACATGATAGCCATATATAAATATGTGAAAGGATGCCATAAGGAAAAGAGAGCAGGTATGGTCTCTGCTGCCCTGGAAACCTAGGGCTCAGAGCAATAATTTCAAATTACAAGAAAGGAAATTCCACCTGAACATTAGGAAGAATTTCATGACTGTAAGAGCTGTTCAGCAGTGGAACTCTCTGCCTTGGAGGGTGGTGGAAGTTCCTTCCTTGGAGGCTGGATGGCCATCTGTTGGGGGTGATTTGATCCTGCTTTTCCTGCATGGCAGGGGGTTGGACTAGATGGCCCATGTGGTCTCTTCCAACTCTATTATTCTATGATACCCTTCTAAAGCTTCCCAGTTACCATGGTAGACCTTTAAAGTGGCATAGAGAATTGTCTGCCAAGACTCAAGCGTATGCAACTGTTCAAGATGAGTTAGGAGCCAAGAACTGAGCTGCAAAAAATCTCTACATTCCAGTCACTTCCCATATCCATTTTTTTTTCAACAAAGGAAGATCATTTCTGCCACTGGAATCTCTTTTTGTTATTCTAAACAAAGAAACATATTGGGGCAAAATGTCCCTTGCTGGCTTTTGGGAAACTATGATGTGGAGATACAGACGTTCCATATTTTACCTATCAATGTTTGGCACATTGGAATTTATTTTAGTTCTGAAAAGCTACATGAAATCTGAAATCTAATTCTAAATACTCCTGATCCTGGCCTTATTGCTGACTATACTGTTTGCTGTCAATGCACTGGATCTATCTTTGGGGGAGGGGTCTGATAATTATTCAATGTAATTTTTATCCTGATATTTTAAGAGTTTTTTTTAATGTGAGGAGCGACTTGAGAAACTGCAAGTTGCTTCTGGTGTGAGAGAATTGGCCGTCTGTAAGGATGTTGCCCAGGGGACGCCCGGATGTTTGATGTTATACCATCCTTTTGGTAGGCTTCTCTCATGTCCCCGCGTGGTGAGCTGGAGCTGACAAAGGGAGCTCATCCGTGCTCTCCCCAGATTCGAACCTGTGACCTATCAGTCTTCAGTCCTGTCGGCACAAGGGTTTAACCCACTGCACCACCGGGGGTTCCACATTATAGGAGTTAAACTTGGAGTTATCTTTGTGTTTATGTTTTTTAATCTTGCTGCACAACAGTTAAACTTATAGGACTACAGATAACCCTGTTAATAACTGACATATGCCTGTGTTTCATTTTGGGTGTAGGAGCCCTCGGTGGCGCAATGGGTCAAACCCTTGTGCTGGCAGGACTGAAGACCGACAGGTCACAGGTTCGAATCCAGGGAGAGCGTGGATGAGCTCCCTCTGTCAGCTCCGGCTCTCCATGCAGGCACATGAGAGAAACCTCCCACAAGGATGGTAAAACATCAAAACATCTAGGCATCCCCTGGGTAACATCCTTGCAGATGGCCAATTCTCTCACATAAGAAGTGATTTGCAGTTTCTCAAATCGCTCCTGACACGGAAAAAAATAGCTGTGATATGAAGGCTACTCTCTACTCTCTATAAACCCTGTCAAAAACCTTTCCTGGGAAGGATTATTATTACTGCTCACTAATGGGGAGGGGATGGAAAAAAGAAGCATATGTAGAATATGCTGCTCTTCCAGTCTCCAATTGGAAGCGAAATAAAAGTGTAGTCCATTTATGAATGTCCTGTTATTTCTCCCCTGCTCCAATCTGTAACTGGTTGCCCTTCGAATCATCAGAATTCTATCTCCTTCCCAGCCCCACCAGTATACAGGAGCAGAAGGAAAGGCCATCCTGGGGCTTCAAAGCTAGTGGGCCAGAGGAGAAGACACCTAGCTCTACAGGTGAAATGTTAGCTCTGTCTGCTTGATATAGGATCTCAGCCTGGGTTTTCTTTTGTGCCACATTGAAGGAAGTGTAGAGCATATCTTGGACTGAATTGGATTCTCCCTTAGTGTTCCATTCAAAGGCAGATTTCTCATTCTCCTACAAAAACACCATGGGGTTGGGTGGGTTGCAGGGAGATTGTCACAGCTGGTCTCAAGCAATCTCCTTTGCAGTCTACACTGGAAGCCTCTCCTGCTGCCCTCTCAAAACAAACAGAAGAGAAAGCCGCAGAGTTCTGAGGAAAGGTTTCTTCATGTCAATAAAAATGACAGATTCAAACAACAGGATTCTCACCGACATTGTGTACTGAATTTCCCAAAGATAAAACATATCTGAGGGTAAAGTGGATTCTCACAGTACTCTGTATAAATAGACTGACATCTATTGCAATCCTGAACATGGTGCATCAGAGGCACAAAACGGATTCATCATTCAGAGAGTAGAAAATTACAACAACATCCCACAAGCTGGTGCCTTCTAAGTGTGTTGATATGTCTGGGGATGATAGGAGATTTAGTCCAATGCAGTGTTGTGAAAAGATGGATTATGCCAGATCAACAGCAAGAAGAATGAGATTTCTTTTCACTATCACCCTCTTGCATCAAAACAGCAAATACTCAAACTGGAAAGCCAGAATAGAAAATTCACAACCACTTATCAAATCGGAATGCAGTAATCATTAAACGTTTGAGATATCTGGTTAAAAATTCAAATTCATCACAAGCAGAAAGCAGTTTTTACTCATGAATGGGCAAGTTTATGGGAATTTTTTTGGTTGCAATTTTGGATCATCTTATAGTTTAAATATTTCCTCCCCAACAAAGGAACTAAAAAGAAGCAAAAGGGAGAAAGCAATGCAACAAGTAACTGATGCACATATGTGTATGTGCCATCTTGTAACTGAGGGAATACTTTAAAAACAAAGTAACGAAAACAAAGTGTTGCTTTTAAAATGTGGACTAACCTTCACAATTCCTTTTTAAAAGCAGTTTTATAAGATCTGGTAGAAAACAAAACCCTTGTGAGCAGGCATGTAGCCTGGGGAGGTGGGGGCTTGAGGGGCTTGAGCGCTCCCCCCCCAAATTCTCAGGGTGGTCCGTGAGAAGGCCTTACTGGTACATTATTTAAACTGTTATGTTTATTCATATCATGATCTGATCACCAGGCTCAGTATATCCCATATGCATGGGGGTATTGGGATGATACAAAAGATTTTCTAGGGTAGATCCTCTCTCACACAGTCTCAGGCCCCCTCCCCGGAATCAAACTCAGCCCCTCCTGAATCAAAATCCTGGCTACGGCCCTGCTTGTGAGAGTAAGATAACACTAACTCTGGGATATTTATTTATTTATTATTTATGGCATTTTACCCCGCTCTTCTCAACCCCCGAGGGGGGACTTAGAGCGGCTTCCAAAAGGCATAATTTGATGCCTTCATCACAATCGCAGTATAAAACACAATATAAAACCCTCCAGCATCCGACACTAAAATACATTAAAATACAATTATATTCACACATCCTATGCATTCACCTATGTTAAAAACAGTGTTCCGTCCATAAAAGCATTGAGCCCTATTCACCAACTTTCCATTAACACTACTAAAGTGCTGTCCTGTGCTACTATGTGAATGCCTGGTCCCACATCCAGGCTTTCACTTTTTTCCTAAATGTCAGGAGGGATGGAATTGATCGTATGTCGCTAGGGAGCGCATTCCACAGATGGGGAGCCACCACCGAGAAGGCCCTCTCCCTCGTCCCCACCAGCCGCACCTGGGAAGCCGGCGGGAGCGAGAGCAGGGCCTCCCCGGATGATCTTAAAGTACGAGGTGGGACGTAGCGGCAGATGCGTTCGGACAAGTAAGCTGGGCCAGAACCGTATAGAACTGTTAAGACTGTTATGTAATATACTGAAAACTATACCTACTTTTCCTGCAGTCATCAGCCAATCCTCTTGCAATACCAGAAATGAAGCTTAATGATATAACATTAGAAAATGTTGACCATTTCTGCTACCTTGACAGCCACCTCCCCAAAAAATGTCAACATTGACACCGAAATACAACACTGCCTGAGATCTGCGAGTGCAGCATTCTTCAAAATGAAGCAGAGAGTGTTTGAGGAACGGGACATCCTTAGGCATACCAAAATGCTTGTTTATAAAATTATTGTCCTCCCAACCCTGCTATACACCTGCGAAACGTGGACTGTCTACAGATGTCACACTCAATCTCTAGAACAATTCCGTCAGGGTTACCTCTGAAAAATCCTACAAACCTCTTGGGAAGATAGGTGGACAAATGTCAGCATGCTGGAAGAAGCAAAGACCACCAGCACTGAAGTGATGCTTCTATGCAATTAATTCTGCTGGACTGGCCACGTTGCCCAAATGCCCAATTACCATCTCCCAAAGCAGTTTCTATACTCCTAACTCAAGAATGGGAAATGTAGCGTTGGTGGAAAAGAAAAGAGAATTAAAGATGGGCTTGAAATCAACCTTAAAAATTGTGACATAGACACTGAGAACTGGGAAGCCCTGGCCCTGGAGCGCTCCAGCTGGAGGTCAGCTGTAACCACCAGTGCTGCAGAATTCGAAGAGGCACGAACGGAGGGCAAAAGGAAGAACTGTGCCAAGAGGAAGGCACCTCAAGCCAACCCTGTCTGGGGTGGCCTTCCACCTGGAAACCAATCGTCTCACTGTGCAAGAAAATGCGGATCAAAAATAGAGCTCTACAGCCATCTTCAAACCCACTGCTAAGACACCAGACTTGGAGGATCATCCTCCTCGGGCTACGAGGGATTGCCTAAGTAAGTAAGTAAAGCTACTAAAAGAGATTTTCCTCCAGATATTGGGAATGTTCTGTGTATTTTCGTGATACTTTGGAAAGTTAATGGGATTGCAACTGGTCATAGCTAAAAAGTCAGTTTTGTTTTTCTAATACCACATATGGCTGGGAGGGGATTAGCCAAGATCTCTTGACTCCCTCTCTGCCTAGTTGTATCTACTTCACAGTAAAGGTGAATTGCCTTTGTGCTTCCCACAGCCAAGTTACTGAATTCTGAAGAGACAAATAAAGAAAGTAATACCAGGCAGCAGGTATCATTTCTCCATCTCTATGAAATAAACCTTTTAGGAGGGAAAGTTGTTCCATGGGTTATTACAAAGGCACTGATTTGCATGGATGTTTATGACCAGAGACATGAGCAAAGCCTGTTTAGTAACATATTTAAACCTGGAAATCAAAAAAATTCATAAATGACCGATGAACAATTAAGGAAAACAAGGCATTGCCTTGGGGATTAAGGAGAATAGTCATACAGTGACTGTATTTGAGGTACTGAAAAGGAAGTTCCAAAGAGATGTGGCTTCTTGGTTGAGTCAATCCACTTGTGAGGTGGTCTTTCTATGCTCTGCTAGCTACTTTACCAAGCATTATTGTCTTTTTTAACGTGTCACAATTACGTTAGTCTCCGTTTGGTTATTTTGACTTTTAGGCAAAGTCCAGGTTTGATTTGCTTTAGGATCCAATTGGCAGCCTAAGATATTCAACAAATTTTCCTCCAGCAGCACATTTCAAATGACTAGAAAGTGTGGGTGGGGATTCAGAGGATGGGTCTGGCAGCATGGACTGGACTAAAGTGAAGGAAGTGCAAGATATCTGTGAAGAACCCACAAGCAGTGATACTTTTTTGGGGTTTTCTGGAGATGAGAATTGGGCTTCAGAGGATCAAACTGCATCTTGGGGGGATGTTAAGTCTAGACAGGAGATGGAGAGATTGGAGAGGGAGGCAAAGAGCTTCACATGAAGCTGTGGGCACAGGTGTGGAAGTTAATAAGAGGGTGTTGGCTCATTCAAGCTCTGGTGAAGATTTGTAAATAAAAGGAGGGCTGAGGTTTAAAGCACTCTGCAGTTGGAAAGGTGTTGCTGGTGCCCGTATCTTGTGCTGTGATTCCTGATTCCTGTGGACTCTCTGTGGACCTGCTGCTGCCCATTCTGCTGTTCTGCATTCCGATCTCCTGTTGCCTGCTCCATGTTTCACCTGGTTTGTTACTTTGACATCGCTGACTTCTCAACCCGGACTGGATTCATTTCTGACACTTCATTTTCGCTGACGCCAGAAGCTATGCATTGGCTGCTTTCCTGTGTGATGACTTCTGACTCCATTTGACGCTTCTTCACTCTTCGTATTTCTTCTTTCTGATGACTGTTTTGTGTGTGTCTTTTTTCCTTGTTTCATTGTGTTTTGGGAATAAGGTGGACCTTCTGCCAGTTTAACCCGGGTTTTCTGCACTTTGAAGTTGGTCTCTATTTTTGAATTACTTTATCAATTGCACTGAAGTACTAAGTGTTTTTGGGACTATGTTATTTTTTTGAATAAACTCTACTTTAAATACTGCTTGGTCTGGCCCTTTAAGGCATCTGTGTTGCAACATATGCTCTCCATTTTGATTTATGATTGTATTGAAGTAGAGCAAGCATTTGACCACTGTGATGTTTTCATAATCCACTTTAAAGTTTTGGAAATTATCCAGTATCATTATGTTCGTATTGTATTTTACCGTTCAACTGTAACCCTGTTTTTGAACTTTATTTCTGATAACAATAAGGTATCATCTCTATTCTGAAATTGTTGATGTTCCTTCCTACAATTTTCATGCCTCCTTTCTGAATCTAATCCTGCTTTATGTTTGATGTGTTCAGCATACAAGTTAAATGCAGTCTTTCCTCAATCCCTTGCCAATTAGGAACCATTCTGTTTCTCTATATTATGTCCTTATAGTTGTCTCTTCTCCCGAATTTTGGCTATGCATCAAAGCAATCAGATGTTATCATACACAACAATTTATTTTAGAGTGAGGCACAGTTTTTCATTATCATGATTGAAATGCTTGGCTATATTCTATAAACAACAGACCGATGATGTCCTTCTGAAATTCTTTGGTGCTCTGCATTATCTAGTCCCATCATTGCAACAAAATCAATACAAAGATCAGGAAAGAACTAGAATTTGTGGGAGGAGGTGATCTACCTGAGTTATCAATTCTTCTTGGCAGGGAGACCGAATGCCAACATGCATAAAAGGAGCAATTTGTAAAATTTTGATTAAAAAGGCCCTCCCTGGATCATATCTTATTGGATAATTACTAGCTTGTTGCAGTACTCCATTTCTGGAGGAGACAGTTGGATGTATGGTGGCATCCAAATTCTAGGGATATATGGAATAAGAAAGATACAGTTCAGACTATCTCAGCACCCTACAAGCATGACTGGTGAGGAAAGAAGACACCGTGAGTAATAAAACAATTAAACAGTTACATTAAACATTGCAGTTAAAACATATTAAAAACAAGCCCTCACCTGAATTTTTCATCAGTGTTGCCTCTGAAAATCCTGCAAATCTCTTGGGAAGAATGACAGCGAAGAAGCAAAGATCACTAGCACTGAAGCAATGTTCCTATACCATCAACTCCGCTGGACTGGCCTTGTTGTCCAAATGCCTGATCACCATCTCCCAAAGCAGTTACAATACTCCCAACTCAAGAACAGAAAACAGAATATTGGTGGACAGGAAAAGAGATTTAAAGATGGGTTTAAAGCTAACTGTGGCATAGACACTGAGAACTGGGAAGCCCTGGCCTTTGATTGCTCTAGCTGAGGTCAGAAGTATGGTAGAATTTGAAGAGTTATGAATGGAGGGCGAAAGGGAGAAATGTGCCAAGAGAAAGGCACATCAAGTCAACCCTGACCGTGACTGCCATCCACCTGGAAACGGATGTCCTCTCTGTGGAAGAACATCCGGATTAAGAATAGGGCTCTACAGTCACCTACGTATCTACTGCCTGGATACTGCACTTGGAAGGCCATCATACTCGGACAATGAGGGATCAGCTAAGTAAGTTAAGCACACATGAAAGACCATGTGGCTCCAGAAGAAGTCTCTATGGTCACTTACTGTCAAAACTCTACCCTTGGAAGACAATCGTACTCGACCAGAAGTGATCGCCAATAGACATATAGATGATAGAAAGTACTGTTTGTATGCCTTTTTTTGTTAATAGGTATTATTTTCAAAAATTTGGATACAGATTATCCAGTTGCATTTTAGCAATACAATTTTGTCTGCTTTTATCTCTACTTAATAAATGTATAATGTTATTTTTAATCTATTATGTGTTTATGGTTTTATATTGTTTGTTACATTGTGTTCTAGCGGCATCAAATTGTTGCCAGTGTTAGTCGCTCTGAGTCCTCCCCTCGGGGGTTGAGAAGGGTGGGGTAAAAATGTTGCAAATAAATAAATAAATATTTTATGTATCTCATATATGCATTTCTAAGTTACTTTGAGTCCTGGTCTTGAGAAGAAAAGTGGGATATAAAGACAATGCCATCAGCTTTGACTCTGGTTTGTTGTTTCTACATCTTGGTCCATTAAACTGAAACTGCAAGGAACTTGATAAAGTTGCTTGTGGGCAAAATCAAACTGGAATCAATATGAATGTGAAATTCAAATGGATTCACAATAAATGTTCCAACCTAAAGGCACTTAAGTGAGCAAGAACTTGCTGAAGTGAGCAAGAACTTGCTGAAGTGAGCAAGTCTAACCCTGGAGGCAGAAGGAAGGCAGGCAGGCAGGCAGGAAAAACGGATCTCTTTCCAAAGCTCCTGAGATGCATAAGAATTTCTTAAAATATTTGTATGATCCTCTAGGGAACAAAAACAAGGACAAGAATAAATAGGGATAAAACATGTTCTCTCTATTATTCTGCACAAGGATAACACTGTTGGCTGGTATTTTATGAGCAGTGTGCATTATGTTTCTCCTCACAGCCCAAGTGAAGTGATAATTTCACCTCTAAATGGAGTAAGTGGGTAGAGTTCAGTATGAACTAGCTCCTCCTCAAAAGCAAAAAATAAAAGTGCTCAGTGTAAGTAAAGACCAGTACTGCACATCTCTTGGGAAGACAGCTGGACAAATGTCAGTGTGCTGGAAGAAGCAAAGACCACCAGCATTGAAGCAATGGTCCGCCATCAACTCCCCTGGACCGGACATGTTGCGCTACTCCAAACTCAAGAACGGAAAACTGAATGTTGGAGGATAGTAAAAAAAGATTTAAAGATGGGCTCAAAGCCAACCTTGACAACTGTGGCATTGACACAGAGAACTGGGAAGCCCTTGAGCGCTCTAGCTGGAGGTCAGCTGTGACCAGCAATGCTGTAGAATTTGAAGAGGCATGAATGGAAGGTAAAAGAGAGAAACGTGACAAGAGGAAGGCGCGTCAAGCCAACCCCAACCGGGAATGCCTTCCACCTGAAAACCAATGCCCTCACAGGTCACGAATAGGGTCCACAGTCACGTACGTACCCACCGCCAGCACACCAAGCTTGGAGGACAATCTTACTCGGACAACGAGAGATCGTCTAAATAAGTACCAGTCTTGTAGTATACATCTGAGTTTATCTTCGGTCCTAGAGTACATTTAAACTTGGAGGAGACATATGGAAAATAAGTAAATATTCATTTGGTGCAAAATGTTTGTACTCAGTTGACATATGACTGTGTATATAAGCCACAATGAGAATAGATTAGGAAAGAAACAGCTCCAACATAGCATAGTTAATGGTTGGGGAAGTCTGGCTCAGATCATGCAGATAAAATGGGAACTACTGTAGATACAGATTGTACTGATAGCAAGTCATTTATTTTTATTATACCAAGTTTTGTGTAATTTCAATTTAGAATGCAATGCTGCTTTCAGGATATCTCCTAAGAATCCTTCTTTTGTCAACGATAACATAATTGTCCATCAAGAACAATTCTGGGCCATTCCAATGAGTTACGGAATTGCACAAATCAACTGCATCTCGTGATATTTAATGGAAGGGATTTGGATTTTCTCCCTTGATTTTTTCACTAAATATTCCTCTAGCCAGCAAGTCATAATGTCTTAAATCCACCTCCTTCCAAAAAAGCTGTGATAATACAGGGAGAATTGAAAATACAACTCCAAGGAAAAGAAACACATTGGGATTTCTCTTCGAAATTAACAATTATGCAAGTCCTCTACCCCCAAACTTTCTGGTTTCACAACTGGTTTTAACTGATATTCAGGATATCAAATGCAAATATGGAAAACATAATTCAGATGTGGCATTTGATATTTTGAATCATGTGTTGGGGAAAAGGTAGGATATATATTACATAAAGAAAAATTGGATAAATATCTCGGGTCTCTTCCAGACATGCCTAAATCCCGAGAGGAGAGAATTTGCTTTTGAATAATAATAATAATAATAATAATAATAATACTGTTTATTTCTATTCCGTTCTTCTCACCCTGAAGGGGGACTCTTGAATGCTTTGTTGTGTCATTTCCAGATGCAACGAGTGCTTTGAAACCTCCAAGAATTGTATCTCTGTACTTTTAACTTGTTTAATGAGAGAAAAAGGGTGTGGGAGGACAGGATGGCATTCTGGTTCATTAGGCTCCTAGATCTCCAAAAACTGGGATGGGGGAAGGCGATCCGGAGACTCAATCCCCTCAGGCCCACACCTGCAAAGTTCCAGACCTTACTGAAAGGTCCAGATCTTTGTGTTGGAAATGACAACCTTCTTCAAGCCTTCTCTAATGTTTATATATGATCCTGTTGCTTACTGTTTGTATCTATGTTCTGGTATGCAGCTTCCTTTACTCTATGGTTCCTGAGAAGTTGTAAAAGGGGCTGCAGACCACATGATCACTACAGACAGCCTACTTCAGACCTCAGATCACACGCTTGCTGTTTTTGCAGAAAGAGATGCCCTGATGGGCTGGCACAGGCAACCACCTCAAAGATATTTGAAACTGGACTAAAACATTTTGTATCTGTTTATCTGAACCCATGAAAGTTGTGAGTAAACCAAAAAAGTCTATTTCATTTTTGTCTCTTGAGTGCATGATATAAAACACGTTGTTTTATGGGAGAGTACATATTTTTGGGCACTGAAAAACACTTCTGAAGCACTGCTGTTTTTAATGCACTGGCAAAAATCTCTGTTTTCCTAACAGATCAGAGATAACAGGTTATTCAGTCTAACAACCAAAACCATTGACTAGCATAATTATATCTGGCTATATACCACAAGAGAAGAGTCTATTCTAAAGGGGTTTTGGCTCTTCATTGAAAGGTCGTGTCTTTCTTTAAAAGCTATGATCTCCAAAAGCTGCTTTCCAAAAGGTTATGAATGCCATTTTCTAAAACTTTACAGTTTTTTTTTACTCTGGGCCAATCCAGAACATATCACAGGCTTTAGTCCTGTGTAGAAAGACCCTCAGTTTTATAACAAGAGGGACACAACAGCCACAGAACACTCCTCTGTGTCTTTTGCATTAAGCAATATGAATAAATGCTGTCTGTAATACTGGAAATGCAATCCTTATATCTGTGGAACAAGTAAAGAGGTTTCCTCTCTAGACATTTACTAGGTCCTTCAGAATAAACCTATGGTAAGGGTATGCTGGAAATCATTTGCTTGATAGAGTTCACTATCACCTGCATTTTCGTATATTCATATAAAGTCCTGGAGCCTATTTTCCATTGATACAAGGATCATATTGTATAGCTGTCATTAACTAGTAGTCAGGAAATTTTGCATTCTCCATGAGTATATTACACCTCCTTCATTCAAATAGTGGGGACCACTACATTTTGTAGCAGAAAATTCTATAGGTTAAATTAGTTATACAAGCAAAATATCAACTTTTACATCTTTAACAAGTTTCAAGACTCTGTAAAAAAAAAAAAGAAACCCCACAAAAACTAATACAGTGTACTAACAATCACAGGCCCTATGACTGCAACTTTCAACATCTTTTCCCAGCACATGAACCAAAAACTCTATTTCTACATACTCTAAAAAGCAAGGCAGTGTGATATATTGTGCTTTCCAGGCACTGTTTCATAATATTATGAGATTAGAAACCCTTTTTCTTATTTTATAACTTTTGGGGCTAATAAAAAGGAAATAAAAAATTGGACTGTTCAACAAGAGTGAAAAATGTGACTTCAATGTCTCATAGATTATTTTTCATTACATCTAGTTCTGTGTTGCCAGTTCATTTACCAAGACAAACAACTGTTTAGAATTAATCAATTTTTATATTATTGTTGTTACTTATGTTCATATGCTGCCAGATTAATAATGTGCATGCGTTTCCCTTATTAAGCCACCCAAAAGAAAGCCAATAGGCTGTTGAGTGAGACTGCCCCCCTCCCAATTTTTTCCTAAAAGATGTGTTACTCAGAAACACATACATGTTCACATAGGGAGGCAAAAAAGTCCTGCTATTCCACATGAATATGAGAGATGAGTAGATCAAAAAGGCCTAACTTTATCAGAAGATTTCTTGTTTCTCTGCACCAGCTGAGGGGTTCTGGGATTTGGACTACAAAAATACATGAATATTCCTATGTTCTTTATAAAACTGTACATGAAAATTAAATCACAATTCTTCTGCATATTTCAGAATAGGCAGGGAGGGGCTATAGCTCAACAACAGTAGGACACATACTTTGCATTTGGCTCAATTCTCTGCTAGGTCTAGATCAGAACAGGAGGACTTATTTCTAAAGAACTGGAGAGCCAGAGGCAATCCAGATATGCAAGGTTCCCATCGGCCCCAGTCACTGGAGTTAACAGCTGCAAATTATGGGAATAGTAGTCAAAAATACTCTGAGAGCTCCAGGTGATCTATCTACTCTTGAGCTGGACAGTGCAATGAATACCAGTTGCTATGGAAGATATGCTGCAAAGGGGCACCACAACGTGTTCTGTTGTGCACTTGCCAGAAGTGTTCTCTGGCCACTGAAACGGAGGTCTTTGGTCTGATTCATTTGTACTTTTGTGTTTGTCTTGGTTGCTGTTGGAAGTACAGCTTCAATATCCAAAATACCTGGGTCCAGAAATGTTTTGTATTTCAGATTTCAAAACACGTTTGTATTTATTTACACAATGGGATACCTTGGAGATATCGAAGCACTAATTCATTTATGCCCCATATACACCTTATGCGCATACTTTATACAGTAGACTCTCAGTTAACCAGCACCCATGTGAATTTGTAGATGCTAGATAAATGTAGTTTCTGGTTTCCTGAGAGTTACTATTAAAATACATACAACAAACACCATACGTACACCATACTATAAACTCTGTAGTGACTTGCTATTAATATTGAAATACAGGAATTAATGGCAAGTTGTGGCAATTAAGTACAAACTAACTAAAGGTAAAATTTCTGCTAAATTAGTTTTATCTTTATTTAAAGTATTATTTCTTTGATTTTGGCTGGTTGCTTGAGAGTTCCAGTTGCTTGAGTTCTGGCTGAGAGCTTACTATGTAATAATTGTAATAGTTTTGTGCATGAAACAATGTTTGCATATGCTGAACCACCAGAAAGCAAAGGCATCACTACCTCAGCTATCAATGTGGACGATCCTTTAGATTTCGAGTGAATGACGTGTTATTAATTTTAAATTTCATTTAGAACTAATTGCCCTGTAATCTTCTATTGTACTTTGCTCTTTTATATGTTCATTATACTGCTCCTTCATTTTACGCTGCACTTTGAGGCCTGGAAAATGTTATTTAAAATAATGTTGCTATACTTGCTATGATTTCATATGAGGTTGATCAATATTCAACTCATTACACACACACGCACAAACATTCAGGCTGAAAATGGGAAGGTGTGATGAGGAACAGAGATTGCAAGTCAATTAAGACTTCAAAGAAGAGAAAGAAAGAAGGGAAGAAGGAAGGCAGGGAGAAAGAAATGACAAGAGAAACATTAGAATGAATCCTTTGCTTGGGAGCCAAAGAGAGAATGAATGGAAAAAAGTAACATTGAAAGGTACACATGGAATGTGACCAAATAAAATTAAGATTAATGCTGACACAATTAAGGCACTAAACTATAACTTCAGCTAGACATTAATGAGGCAAGGAAGATTATTTTATACAATGTGGTATAATGGTCCTGTAAATGCAACTGTTTCACAGTATTTTAAGAAAAGAAACACTACACAAGTTAGCAAGCAGAGGAACTGTGCTTTCCAGGTCTTCAAAAAGGTCCAAAACAACCTGCTGCCTGCTGCAGTGCCTCCCTACCTGTTCTTCCTCATTAATAATTTTAACTATCCTGTGATGATGATTGGTTTATGATAATGATTGGCTTGTGTCCCTGTTTTCATTTGGAAAGTGTTGGAAGATGTAGGTCTGTAATCATACTTTTACATAGTAGAAAGAACAAAGTATGTTTACAGACCTACATCTTCCAACACTTTACAAATGAAATAAGGGACACAAGCAGGCAATTATCATCACAGGGCAGTTAAAGTTATTAATGAGGAAGAATAGGTAGGGAGGCACTGCAGCAGGTTGTTTTACACTGAGTCTACAGGAAGGACAAAATACACCCCTCTCTTGACTGATCTCTCCCCTATTAACTGAGCACAAACTACTTTTCTTCTTTGAACTTAACTGCTGACAGCAAGTAATGTACATTGAAGTCAAAGGAAGAAAGAGAGAGGAGGGAAAACTGGGACATTTATAAACAGCTTAAAAAGGGGGACAGAAGATTAAACCAGACCAAGGGATGTCAAAACCATTTTCATCAAGGGCCACATCCGCCTTCAAAGGGCCACTGAACCCATGGATGGAGAATCTGTGGATAGTGAGGGCCAATATAATTTTTTTACATAGTGGTCAGTACTTCCTAGTTTTTGCTCACTTTAGATCCCCAGATGTTACTGAATGGCAGATCCCATCACTATGGATCATCTACCATCTAGACTGGGAATGGGAGTTGCAACCCAACAGACCTTGTGGCTCTGAGATTGGGGAAAGGTTAAAGGACATTTTCAAGTCAGACATCATATCCCTAAACCTTGCATCCAAAATCAAATCTTACTATCATGACTAAACAAAACAAGATATCACAACTCTCATCAGCTGTAATCATGATGTCTAATGATGAGGAACAAAGGAGTTGTAGTCCATCATCTGGAGGGCCACATAAAATAACATGGCAGACCGTATTAGGCTCACGGATCTTGCATTTGACACTTATGATCTAGACCAGTGGTTCTCAACCTGTGGGTTCCCAGTTGTTTTGGCCTACAACTCCCAGAAATCCCAGCCAGTTTACCAGATGTTAGGATTTCTGGGAGTTGAAGGCCAAAACAACTGGGGACTCACAGGTTGAGAACCACATCCAGATAGAATATGCACACAGAATCTCTTCCCCAGCTCTTTCTCTCTATATAGTCCATACGTCTGTACATATCACAAAAGAGTCAGTAACACTATAACAAAATAATGTGTACTTATCATCTGGTCAAAACGATCAAGAATTTACATCCCAGTAGGATGATCCCTGACAGTAAAAGTAGTGCTTTTACAGAGGAATACCCTTCTGTGATACTTCTAAAAGCATACTGAAGTCCATGTTAGGCTATACTTCTACACATGTAAGTCACTATCAGGATGCTCGCCTAAGGCTGAAAATACAATGAAATACAATTCCTTCTGCTGAAGAACAAAAACTGGGAAGTCACCCAATCCAACAGACTGCAACAAGGGCCAACAATTGTTTACAGCATATAGTTAATCAGCTTATAAAAGCACTCATAACACTATGGTATAGTCTGCGTTTGTTGCCCCATAGCCATGAGAAGTAAAAATAGACATAATCTAAAACAAAAAAAAATCAGGAGAGATACTCCATTGTTATGGGAATTCATCTTTCTGGGTGGCTTGTTGGGCAAGAGACAAAAAGCTGGGTTGAATCTATGTGACCTAGAAGCCTCATGGGCAGGTGGCTTTATTTATTTATTTATTTACATTCTACTGACTCAGCTTACAAATTATACAAATACCTAGATTGTATTTGCTTTATTACAACACAGTGAAGTCGTCGGTACACTTGAGAATTACTTGAAAATGAAGCCCTGGCCCAGAGCATGGGTGGGAATGCATACGGCCAGTTCCTTATTCCTTTGTGTAACTGCAACTGCTGAAGTTGGTTTAACATTCTTCACATTAATAAAAAGGAAGAGTTATCAGGACAAACATGAATCTAGTCTACTTCACCAAAGATTTAGGATGCTACTCAAGGAAGATACAAGCAGATGAATAGCCAAGTCTCACACGAAACATAAAGGGGAACATTATTTTATTGCCTCTAAAGTAGGTACTCTTTCTCTTCTCTGTCTAAAATTTGGCAGATGTGACATTTGGGGGTTGTGCTATAAATTTTATTGGATTTGGATAGAAAATACCAAAGTTCCACACTGCAGAGGAATGGCTGCTTAAATAAGAAAAGGTTGTTTTAGACATAATAAATAAGTGCAAAGCCTCGAAGCAGCCAGTTAGAAATGCCTACCATGCACAAACCTAATCCATATTGCAGGTACAAACACACATATGTAACCGTTGCGTTTTTATGCAATTTTAATCTTGCCGAATGACTGCTATCTCGGCTGTATGTGAACCGCCCCGAGCCTGCTGGAAGGAGCGGTATACAAGAGCGAGGAAATAAATAAATAAATAAATATACCCTGTGTGACAATGGTTTCTGTTCTAACTCCTAGTTTAAACCAAAAGCCTTTAAAAATAGCTAACCGTGGTTGAAGGTTTTTTCTGTCAGTAACAGAGAGCTCAGAAGGCTTAAGCATAAACAGAGGCTGGATCCACACTGCCATATAATTGTAGCAACCCAGTTCCCTTTCGTGCCTGGGGGGCAAGGGGCGGCTCCGGGGGTCCCACTTGCATTAGGGCCAGCTGCAGCTGATGAGGACATGGAGGAAGGGGCTGATGAGTTAGCTGGGCCTTCCTCTCCCACAGAGAGCTTGGCCTGGGATGATGAATGGCCTGACGGCTATGATAGCTGTGAAAGTCAGGCTGACCCTGAAAGTGCTGACTCCGATAATCAGTATGAGAAACCAGGTGGATACGAGTCGCAGGAGAGAATCAGGGATGAGCCCATGGAAGCTGAAGGGGAGTTAGGCTCTCATGAAGATAGCGACTCAGGTGCTGGGAGGCAAGGACGAGGCTTTGATAGGAGACGAAGCATTGAGTCCAGCAGGAGGGAATGGCACCAAAGCCTAGAGCGCCAGAGGAGCGCTAGATCCCGTAGCACAGATTGGCGCAGAAGCCTAGAGCGTCGGGGGTTTCACAAAGGGAATTAAGTATAGGATCCGTGGGAAAGGATCCTCAGTAGCTCGGCCACTTCTGTTCTGAAGGGAGTGAAGCGAGCGAAGATCCACGGAGCCAGGTTGCCGGCTCGTGCCTTGCCAAGAAGTTTCTTGGGCTTTGTTATGAACTTTGCCTTGTTCCTTTGCCATGGACCAAGTCCTTGATCCGCATTGTTTTGTGGAGCCTTTGCTAGTTTGCCTTTGGATTTTACTTACGGACTCTTTACCTTTTTGATTGAACTTTTGATACTTTTTTGGACAATTTACCTTTTCACCTGTTTCTTATTATTCAATAAATAGTTAGCTGATTACTGTCTCTGTGTGTGTGATTAAGGGGCTGGGCCGAGACCCTGCATCGTGACAATAATGCAGTTTGAAACTGCATTATATGGTCAGTATAAACTCGTACAGTGCAGTTTAACTGAATCAAACTGAATCATATAATAATAATAATCTTTATTTATACCCTGCCACTATCTCCCCAATGGGGACTTGGGGCGGCTAACATCAGGCCGAGCCCAGACATAATACAACAAAATAATATGCAACACAATATAAAATAAATACAGCAAATACTTAATACATCAAAATAAATTAAACAATGCAAAAACACAATAAAAGCAGTCACAAAGGGCAGGCCAAATGAACAAGATAAAATGCTAAAACATTAAAACCCTGGGTGAGATAGGAAGTAAAAAATTTGTATCCGAGACAGGGGAGATTTGTAAGGGGTAGGGGAAAGTCTGTAAACAAACAGGTGGAGACTTACAAAAATGGGATGGTCTCTGGGCCATCGGAAAAGGATTTTAACTCTTTCACGCTTAGGGTGGGGGCTTACTTAATGATAGTGAATCGGGGGGGACAACGAAGAGGGCTCTACACTTTAGATCTAGCCAGAATGAAGGAAAATAACATGGAATAAATTTCACCCTGTAACAGAGCTACTGGGCCAGTAGAACTTGGACTAGGAAGCAAGGATACTGATCTATAAACAATTTAAAAGGAGTAACTAAACGTGCATCTACACTGTAGAATTACAGCAGTTTGATACCACTTTAACTGCCACCAATCCATGTTACGGAATCATGGAAAATGTGGATTGATGAGGTACCAATACAATTTAGCAGAGAAGGATAAAGATCTTGCGAAACCACAAGTCCCATGACTGCATAGCATAGAGCCATGGTAATTAAAATAGTGTCAAACTGCAGTAATTACAGTGTAGATTCAGCCAAAATTGGTCGGAGAGGGGAAAGAGTTCACCATGTCAGCCAAGTGTGTTTTTTCTATGTACATTCCAGTGCTTAAAATTGCACACAATTGTGTACTGTTATTGTTTTTAAAAGAGTTTGTCTTACAACAGAACTACTGGTATATCAATACAAAGCAATGAAAGAGACACTATTCCCCTCACAGCAGTATATGTGTTTGCACCCAAAGAAACTACTTAACACTGGCAGCACTCAAGGAATTCTTCACTCTGATTATGAGGGCAGCGGGAGAATACAGCTACTTGCTTGAAAACAAATATAAAAAACTAGCATAAAAGCAAAAATGAGGATCAGAGAAAATATCTGGAACTAAGATAATATTAAAGCCAAAAAGCTTGGAAAAATTACAACGGAAAATAATGCATTTTTTTCTTGCAAATGTCAGAGAGAGAAAGAGAGAGAAAATGTTCTATTCATAATGGAAAATGCAGCAATAAATCACACCCTGTAAAGAATGGCTCACAATAGGGAATGCTGCTGATGTCCCTGCAGTGGAAATAAAAACACAAAAGGAAAACTTCTCAAAGCACAACTAGGAGCCACTTTAACCAATTGCTCTTGTGAGATGGCATGAGAAATGGGGCAGAAGAGGAAAGCAGATTACATAACTCCGTCCAGTGGAAAGATCTGGGCTTCTTACACTATCCTTTGCACTTGAAATTTCTGGCGCTAAAACACCAAAGCACATCTGATTAGGCAGCAGAGGAATCTTTGTTCCTTCCAAAGTTAGCCTCAAGTTCCTGGCAACAATACAGAATGCTTACTCCAGCCTTTACCACATCACCACACTCCTAAAGTGGTTTTCCAGAGAAAGAGAATTTTGTTGAAGATGGTTTAAAGAGAAACAGACTTTTTCCTCTGGTTTTAATGCAATCCCTTTTCCAACTTCATAAATGTAAGCTGATAAATTCAGTTTAGCGTGTGTGGCAATATAACTGTATCGGAGTGTAGTATGGCTCCTTTAACATTTTAAAACTAACTCGGCCTGGATTTGTTGTTACTGCTTTTACTGCCTTGGATGCTGCTCAGTCTCAAAATTTTCTCCAAAATTGAACACATTCACTTTGAGTCCCCTTCGGGAGAGTTAAAGTGTGATATAATAATAATAATAATAATGAAGGTAAATTAGATGATATTGACAAAGTGATGATGCTGATCAAGGAGAAATCCTTGACTGATTGTAAGAAAGTTTACTTTCTTTACAACAAAGCTGAGGACAGATTTCTACTATTGGTTTTATGATTTAGAACAGAGCTATTGAAAATAGAAGGATGGTTATACATGTTGGAGCATGTAAAGAATCAGTGAGTGTGTGTGTGACAATTGTAAAATACCTGTAAAATAAGATGCATGAAGCTGATTATTCGGGCTATACCTGGGGAGCAGGTTGAGCCGGGGACTTTTGGATACTGTTATATTTTTGTACAGGCTTTGGCTATGCAGGTGCTTGGAACAGCAGAGAGAAAGAAGCATGCAGAGCGAGAGCAGGGGGGGGGGAGTGGGGAGAGGCAGAGGCAGAGGTTGGATTGTGCTGAAGGAGTTGATCCACATGGACACCAGTTTAAATCTCTCATAAAAGGACACTATGTGAGTTGAGCAACTGACCACATTGTTGTTCTGAACTACAAAGAGTAAACTACTTGTTCTTTATTGTTCATCTTTGTGGGATGTTTTCTTTCTCCGGCAAGGCAGTGTGTGGGCTGTTCAAACAGGAACTACATGTGATTTATTTTATATGATGCCACAATACAGAGATACTTTAAGGGAGCAGAAATTTGAGAAGTTAAAATCAACAGGCACAAAGTGTAAATCTTAGAGATTAGAGATGTGTAGTATGTCTTTAGTAGTGTAGGGGGTTGTAGTGGTTAGGACAACTGAGTTTTGTCAGTCGTAGTAGTTTAGTTTGATATATTGAGAAAAACATTTTTATTGTATTGTTTCTGTAAGGATATTGTTTTCTCTAATTTGTTTTCCTGTATATGTTTCTCTTTCTTTATATGTTTATAGGTTTGTTTAGTTGAATCAAAATGAATGTTAAAAACATTTGCCGAAATATGTATCCATGTGAAGGGACCAAATTTTGCAAAACAAAGCCTATTTCAAATTGTTACTACCTAACAGACACATTGAAAAACTTTCTGATAGTAAGAGCTGTTCACCCTTGGAAAATGCAGCCTTGGAATGTGACAAGAGCTTTTTCTTCTCAGGAGGTTTTTAACCAGACACTGACTGGCCATCTATCAGGAATGTTTTGACTGTGTATTTCTGCATGGCAGAATGGGGTTGGACTGGATGGCCCTTGATGTCTTTTACAACTTTGTGATTAGGAACTCGACACTTATGTAACTCCATTTGAATTTGCCTATTCTAGTTGAGTCTAGCAAATGAATTCAGGATCAGGACCCCTTTAAAAACTAGTTTGAAGGCAATGTGAAAAATATAGTGAATGCAAACAAAATACATTTCTTCAAACTCTGCTTAGCGTGAATCTCTATAGATTTATTGTTTCCTGCACTTCTTGTTATATTCATTTGAATAGTTCATCCATCCTCCGTATATTAGCCCTGTTCCATTCCTTAGGGAAGTCCCAGGATGAAATGGGGCAGCACACAACTGGAGCTGGCTTTACTGATATATTCAGATAGGCTTTGTGGATCATGTATTGTGCCGGCCTACCATAACCTAATAACTGGCTTTTAAAATCACATTCAGCTCCAGGGATTCTGCAACATATTTTGTTACAACCAACCGGTGCTTATCCAGAATCTGTTCAGAGATAGCTCATGGGCAACAACTTCATAACCATTTTCTGACCAATTCAGGCTGCTGTAATGGAATCCTCAGTGACTCCCAAAATGTTGTTCTTTATATCAAAATTATTTTTCAAGTTGTGGCATTTTCTTCCATTTTCTCACCAATCATACTTATACACACTCATTCCTAGCCTTCCTGAGCCACAAAAGCTTGGCTAAATATGACCTCTATGATCAACACATTTCAGGTCTCTGTATATCAACAAACATGATAAGCTGTGCAATAAACTCTAAAGCTCACTGAATCTTACTCAATCTGTTTCTCAAATTATAGTTGCTGAATCCATTGCATTTGTAAAAAAGCATATTTTAAACCAAACTTGTTAAGTTACCATCAGACCCTCTAATTTTCCTTTCCAAAAAAATGAGGCACAGCCAAGAGACAAAAAGAGAGCAGGGTTGGGGGAGGGAGATCTCTCCAAAACAGACATCTGGAACCAATCTGCAAGACGTAGTCACTGGGAGTGATTTTCGATATATTCTGGGCCAGCAGTAGAGCACATCATGGCAGGCAAAATTTATTCCAACACGAAAAAAGAAAATTTAACCAAAACAGACTTAATGGGAAGGCTACAGTCCAGAATCTGTGTCTGGTAACTCAACATAAAAGCATCTGCCAATAAAACTGCTATTACCTTTCTGTCTGGAGGGTGACTTTGGAGGGTTCCACGTTCGGGTTCTCCCATTCCATCTGTGGGTAGTGCATAAAATAGCAGAGTGTGTACAAAGCTTCGGGTTCCCAGTATATTGACCCCTGCTTTTGGTGCATCGGAGTGCTGTTGCTGTGTTGCTTTGCACTGAGCGGCTGCAGGTGATGCATTGCTCGAGACACCAGGTCACCTGGAAAAGGAGAAAGGCGGATCACTCCAGCAACTGTTATTACAACATTTCAGCTCCAGGCTTTCCATGGCTTTAGCATCCCTCACCAATATATTTGTTTGGAAAACAAAAAAGTTGTAGACAAGTGTGGAGTGGTTTCATCTCATTCCTTAGCAAGATGGCGGCTGAATTCTCTTGAAGGTAGAAGAAGAATAGAGGCAATTATGCTTGTCAGTAATATAGTCTGATAGTTGGTACCTGGTGTGATGGTGGATGGGGAAAAGAAACAAGAAAAATACCAAGAAAGGTCTTTGTATTGCACATTTAAACATTACATGAAATCAAGACCTCATCTAACATCAGAATCATTTTATTTTTGTCTTCCAACGAAGGCTGATTTTAGTTTGTGTACTGGGAAATACAAGATTTATTGGACCAGACTTGGACTTGCTTTAGATGACAATTTTAATTCTGGTGATTTTAATCTGGCGAGTAGGTTCTTAATGTATATTTAGAATTATTTTAATTTTGTTGATGTATTTATTATAATTATAATAATAATAACTTTATTTCTTGTGAGTCGCCCTCCACCGATGGTGCTCCGGGCGACTTACATCATTTAAAAAATACATCTAATTAAAAACACGAGTTCAAAGAATCACAAAGGGCCCAATCCCCAAGATTAGTCATTTTTGTGTTTTATATTATGTTTGGCATTGAATTGTTGCCTGTTTGGAAGCCGTTCTGAGTCCCTCTGCAGAGGTCAAGAAGGTCAGGGTATAAATGTTTTAAATAAATAAATACATGTGAAATAACCATCAATAGCAGACCGGCTTACAGGTCAAAGGCCTGCTGAAATAAGAAGTCTTTGCATCCCCACAGATAGGATAAAACCAGAGTCCCTTGGTAGAGCATTCTAGTGCCTGGTAATGGCCGCCGAGAAAGGCGACCTTATATACTCATGCATGTCTAAAATTACCAAAGCCAAAAAAATCAACCCCAAAACTCTATTTGGCCAGGACCAAACAGCAGACTCTCACTGCATTCTATTAATTCTACAAAAATTGATGAATCCACCTTTTCCCCACAGCCCTTTACGTACGCAAAGACCTTCAACTGGAAGGCTAGAGACCCATCTGGAGTTTTCAGGATTGCAGAAAGGATGCAGAAGGACAGGGGAGGAAAGAAACTCCGAATTATGCCAGCATTAGTTACTGAAATATGTAATTTGGTGTTGGCCATAATAGACCAACATTGTGACAGCGTATGCCAGGTGTATTCTATGAAGATATGGTTCTCCTGATTCCTCTGTGATTTAACTAGAACTGCTTGAAGGCACACACTCACACACACACCTCCTTTGTTTTGCTTTTTCTATTTACACAGAATGAAACGTGTCCCTTTTGGGGTTGAGAAAAGCAGGATATAAATCTGGCAGAAAAATAAATAAACAGACATAAAGCATCAAGCCCATTTGTAATCAGTCGCATATCCTACAGTGTTATCAATATCTGATCATAATGTCAGAAAACACTTCATTACCACACAGAATGCTGTGTTTCTCGGAATTTCACAGGAATGCAGACAAATAAAGCAATATGATATTGTGCAAAGACTACCTTTTAAAACTGCAATCTTATATGCACACGTAACTGGGAGTAAAGAGTGTTTCCAGACAGATGGCGCCTATCAAAATTCATTATGTGGCTCTACTTTCTTTTAACCTTTAATTTATATTTTGTGAAAATGCACAATATTTGGGGAAATGGAGCACAACAATGGAAAGTTATCACACACCTTGTTCCCCTTTTTAAAAATTCTGTGAAATGCGGCAAGCTTATGCACAAAAGCCCACAACCAAAGCACCTCAATCACAGCTGGGGCTGAATACTGAGTAGAATTATACTGAAGTGCATTAGCAGAAAATGTATTAGAGGAAAAAGTGAGTTTCCTTCCCTTTATAGCTGTACAGATATGCTTCGGATTATGTGGTCAATTTCTAATTAAATATTGTAAGAGTAGATTTTCATAGTTTTGGGTCAGTGCTGTGTCTAACACTATGCAACCAAGAGGAAAACCAAAACAAATTAAGTAAAATTGGGGGGCAGTGGGATGACACACCAAATTAGACATTGCATATTGTATAACCTTTATGCTGCCCAAAATCCAGTTGTACTTTGGATAGAATTTAAATTTATTTAGTTTTGTTTCAGGCTTTATTTAATTTACTACATTGCAGGACACTTGGCTAGAATCACAAATTGATCACGATAATATGCCACAGTAAATAACATACTTAGTATTGTGATACAGATTATTTTGGCATGATTTCTATGCATGTGTCCTTAAAAGGCATCTAGAAATGTCACGAAGTCCAGAATGGTACACCAGATTATTGTCTGAGATTGATCAAGCAGAGCAATAGGGTTGTTTAATTTGCATTGATTGTCCATTGGTCTCTGGGCTCAGCTGAAGAGATTGCCTTACGAGTGACTTAGATCATTGATCTCTGTATGTCTGCTTTCTCCATGTATTTCCATTCTTCTATAAATTCTGTTCAAAAACATGTGTGCCTGACCCATTTTCTCTAACTGATCGGTGACTTCAAGAAGCAGGATTTCTCCAGTTATGAGACCAAGGTAACCTATCCATACTTACTCATCTGGCCTCTTCATAAATGGTTTTTCAACTGTTCTATGCCATAGCTCTATGCCATGCACAGTGCGATTGGGGCTGTCTAACTCCCAATTTTTATGGGTCTATTGATAGACATATGCATATCCTTACTTTTGCTGCTTTCAAAAAAATCATGAAAGTAATTTATCTGATGATTTTTCTTATTTACTTCAGTTTTTGTTTGCTTGGCACATTATCTTGCTTTGGCATTTGTTTGCTTTTAAGATGAGGAAGAGCCATAGTGGGATAATAAACAATAAACAATGCAGAAAACACACAACCTTGAATATGCAGCATTATGCAAATGTGTTGGCAAACCTCTACACAGACCTTCAGGAAATATGGTCTGCTATACATTACCTGCATCTCAGACACTCTCCTCCACTCAAATACGACTGCTCTTTCCCATTGGGAAATAACAATGTTGCCCATGAAGCATATGTTCTACCCAAATCAAAAGCCACAGTTTCTGAGTCAGATGACTTCCTTTGGCAAAAGAAGTCAGACACATTCCAACATGTTGCTCCTGGCAAGAAATTCATTCCAACACACAGTATTTGTTTTCCTTGTGACTGAAAGCATATGGTCAGATTCCACCTCTATTTCAAGAAGGAAAAACTTTTTTCTTTCTCCTGACATCCACTAATCTCTGTTGGGAGAGCTAGGATTGCATAACCAAGATTTCCTGATATTCATGCAATATTTAACAGCAACGCATGTGCTGCTGGAACAAGATTTGAAATAATTGTAATCTTAATATAAATATCTGCAGTTAAAGGCATAGGAGGGGTAGGAGGCTAAATTCTACTCGCCAAAATCTTGCACCAAATTTGTGAGTTCATCTCATATGGGACAACCATCATTAAGCCAGCAACCTATAAAGCTGGATAAATGTTGAAAGGCTTTCAGGGAGACAGAATGAAAAAAACCAGGTTGATCCATTTGATAGAAGAGATCAAAGAGAAACGTTGCTATTCATCAGAATGAAACCGCCCATTCTAGGCAGCAGATGTTGAGATAGCATTAAAATGGAAATACTGGCAATTATTTATATCTCAGTTCTGTGCATGCTTACTCAAAAGACATTGATCCCATTAGTTTAGTGAGTTTATTTTCACTTAGGGAAACCTTTATTTTGTTCCAGTGTACTGGAACCAGTCTTTGGGCGCTTCTAGACATACGTTAAACTCGCTTCGGAGCGAGTTAAAGAAACCTGTTCCAAAGTGGGTTTAAGTCCCAACACCGGGGGGGGGGGATGGGCTTTGCCCATTGGCTGTCCCCATGCCATCCTAAAAACATTCAAGAAGGCATTCAACATTCGGGGCACACAAACCCAACCCCAAGCAATAATTACAAAAGAAACTTACCAGGTTGCCATGATGCCTCTCTGCAAGCCTCCTGGAATGTACCACTGATGCACCAGGTGGTGGGGAGGGGGGACCAGGAGTGATTTGCCCCCTCCTCTACCTCTTGGCACACCATTAGTACATTTCAGGAGGCCTGCAGAGAGGCATCATGGCGACCCAGTAAGTTTTCTGTTGTTTTTAGGACTTTTGGGAGGGATTTGGGGAGGGGGTGGCTGCCCTCTTCGCTTCTTCGGGCTCATCGAGCTCGAAGGAGCAAATTTGGCTGTGGAGACAGACTCCTAGGACTGTCCACACAGGGCCCATACCCCAGTAGAACTGGGCCTTCAGGAAGGCCCAGATCTAATGGGGAATCTAAATAAGTCACGACAAAGCAGTGTTTATCTGTTTTGTCTTAAAATTCTTCGCTTTTATCTGAGCTGTCATTTGGATGGCTCAGATAAAAATCCAACAGGTCCCAGAATATGGGCCCTGTATGGAAGGGCCCTTTGTTATCCTACTATTCCAGTACTGTATCAACTTCACTGGGCTTCTGGTTTATTTCTAGGATCAATTCATAGTATTGTTTTAAAATTAGAAGCCTTCATGACTTGTGGGTATTCTATTTGAAGGATCTCTCCACTTTTACATTCCTTCTCATGACCTAAAATGATCATTGGAGTCCCTGTTCCTTGTCTATCTCTATACTAAAATGAGTTGGTACTTTTCAGTGGCACTTTTCTGTGGTGTTCTCAGTTGTGGAAAGCCCAGCCCAGATAGCTCTTTCCAACCTCATTGATCTCTCAGCATCAGACATTATCCTTACTGACTTTTAAAAAATTTAATATATAAGTTTCAAAACTGTCCTTCTCTGTGAATTCTGTTGTTTATCACCTGCTTATCATATGGCATATTACTGGTACTTTTAATTTCATTTATGATGCTCACTGATGTTTCTTGTTTTACTATTACTGGTACTTTTAATTTAATTTATGATGCTCACTGATGTTTCTTGTTTTACTATTTTTTATTGTGTTGCATTTTCCATGTCTCCCCAAGAGCATCTGCTATAGGGCCCCTCATAAATGAAATAAACAAACTCTTTTATTTTTATCATCATGGGAGCTGTCATTTGGATTTTCTGCCACAAGCACAAAAATGCCTTAAGGAGATCTTGGGTTTAATAATGAGAAGAGACTCAGATGCATGAAAGTTTTTCAAGAAATAAAAAAGAAAGATACTGTAGGGATTCTGCAAAAGGACACTATCACTATAGTATGTAATGGACTGAATTGTTTCTTAAAGTCAGCCTACTTTTTAAAAAAGCCTCAAGGCAGCTTGACAAAAATTACAACAGAAGTAAAAATAACAATATAAAAATAGCACGAAGTTCATTAAAAACAGCAGCATACTGATTAGACAGCACTAATCAGAACAAAAATGTCTGCCACTCAATCAAAATCTGGCATTTCTTTATGCAATTGTTCTTAGAAAAAGAGAGTGAAATTTAAAACAAACAAACAAACAAACAAAAAATCACAAAATGTTCCTAGAACACTTTATCTCCACAAACCTGGAGTTTGAATCCCTAATTTCTGTTTTGTTATCTTTGTCCTATTATGGATAGTCAAGATTTTTTTTTATTGGTAGTAAGTAGACTAGTAGAGGAAGAGTTGCCTCCAAAAAAAATCCTGCAAATCTCTTGGGAAGACAGGTGGACAAATGTCAGTGTGCTGGAAGACACAAAGATCACCAGCATTGAAGCGATGTTCCTCCGCCATCATCTCCGCTGGACTAGCTATGTTGTCCAAATGCCTGACCACCGTCTCCCAAAGCAGTTGCTATACTCCCAACTCGGGAATGGGAAACGCAATGTTGGTGGACAGGAAAAGAGATTTAAAGATGGGCTTAAAGCCAACCTTAAAAACTGTGGCATAGACACTGAAAACTGGGAAGCCCCAGCCCTTGAGCACTCTAACTGGAAGTTAGCTGTCACCAGCAGTGCTGCAGAATTCAAAGAGGCAGAAATGGAGGGCGAAAGGGCGAAACGTGCCAAGAAGGAGGCACGTCAAGCCAACCCTGACCAGGACCGCCTTCCACCTGGAAACTGATGTCCTCACTGCGGGAGAACATGCAGATCAAGAATAGGGCTCCACAGCCACCTACAGAGCCATCACCAAGACACCTTCTCTGGAGGACCATCCTCCTCAAGCTATGAGGGATCACCTAAGTAATTATGAGGAAGGGCTTTAATTTAATATTTTAAAAAAATTCTCATAGTGGTCTAAGCCCTCTGGATGCTTGTGTGGTGAAGCAAAACACGGTCATTCCCATATAGCCTCCCCCCATATTACTGCTCTAGATGTTGTATCCACCAGAAGATAATATAGTGGTAGTAAATCTCCTTCCCAAAGGCAAAGGACAAGGGAATGGCAGTGACATCTGTATCTCTGATCTGCCTACTGCCGGAGAAGGGCACAACACTGATTCCACCTGCCTGGACATGTACAAGAACGAAGAATATGGCACCTGATCCCCCAACTGCATGAACCGGCAAAAGAGGAGAAGGGTAGATGCACCTAGCAAAGGAAATGCATTTGGTATCAGCACATTAGAAGGAGATGGAAATAGCTTGGAGATCTGTAGAAATGATTGGTTGCTGCTTTTCAGAACAAAAGGTCTAGCTAGAGTGGGAAGAAGTAGTGACCTTGCTTGTTGCTGTGCCCTCAACTCTTCTTGAGATGACTGTCTTACTGAGGCTAATGGAAAAACCAGCATTCAGTAAGGCATCCATAACTAAAGAAATCATATCCATATATTGTTGAAGGCTTTAATGGCTGGAATCACTGGGTTGTTGTAGGTTTTTTCGGGCTATATGGCCATGTTCTAGAAGCATTCTCTCCTGACGTTTCACCTGCATCTATGGCAAGCATCCTCACAACCTCTGAGGATGCTTGCTATAGATGCAGGTGAAATGTCAACAACCCAATCATATCCATAGTTTCACCTACCCGGACCCAAAGGAAATTCAGTCTCTCTAAGAATTGGATAAGTCCTTCAGGCAATTGTATGGTATGCTTCCCACAGAATTTACTGTAGAGTTGTTTTGGAGGACCTAGGAAATTTCTATAGAGGATACCTGCCTAGGAATCTCTAGATCCTATAAAGTGACTCTCATGGACGATCACTCCTGCCCAAGTATGATTGCATTCCTAAGGTAAACTCTTGGCAGTGGGTCCATAAGTGATTGTGAAGACCTATTCTGGATCTGCATGGTCTTTCACATTGAAGTCATAGATTTCCAGATGGAAGGTGGTCATGATAAGGATCTGATTGATGCACCTTCCTCTCAGCATGCTTCTCCCCATGGTTCTGTATTTGTGTCTCTTCAAAATCCAAAACACTGCTGGTAACAGCTGATACCCTATGGTATACTCAAATGAGAAGTCAGGTAACTTAATGGTTGCTTCCGTAGCTTTAGATAATTATAGTCTGGCTGAGAATATATCTCCTGTGGATACAGGGTTCTACTGTACAACCATTGAACCCCTTGGTAAGTACAGAAGAAGTTGTTGCAGCGGGAAAAATTATTTTCAAAAACTAGAAAAAAGCATAAACCAATTCTCCAGAAAAATATAGTCTCAACACCAAGAATAGGCAATGGTTACTGTTATGGAAGAACATCCTCCCTAAAACTGCAGAAACCATGATTTCAGTATATTGTCATTTTCCCCAACTTTACAATATTCTTACAAATGAAACCTTTCATTTTTAAAAAGTTATTTTTCCTGCTGTGAGGAAATGACTATGATCAGACCAAACCCTACATGGCTCAGATGTTTATCATTTCCAGTAGATTGAAAAAAGAGGTGAGTCTCTGCACAATCAGGTCCAAATGGATGTGTTCTCCATTGCATATCAATGGAGTCATGCAATATTTCAAAGCCACAATATATTATCTAACTTTCATCAAAATATAGCAAATGACAAAGACAATTTAGGAGCTAACATTTCTTGCCTCAAGATGAACACCGCAAACACAGTTGGTATCAGTTAATTATCCTTCAACCTTTTAATCACTTTTCTGTTTATAATGAGTAGATAAAGAATATGCTTAAAGGTAAAATCAAGACCTTACACTGATTAATAATTTTGGATAAACATATTTGTGAAAATAAGTATGTGATACTCAACTGGACTAATTATCCAGTATAAGTATCACATACTTATTACCCAGTGAGAATGGATAATACAAAACTGATTCTAAATAGGAATTAATCAATGGGTGATATGATACAGTTTTATAAAATTATTAGAAAATAGATGAGGGGCATTTTTTTCTATTTTTCTCAATCCAGAAATTAGAATCACATAATCAAATGATCAGAAGAAGATCTGAAATAAATAAAATAAGACATCTCATGATGCTTATTACCTTATAGACCTGGTTCAGGGGTCACCAAAGTTTCAGGGAATTCTAGTGTGTGCTATTATACTTCACGTGGTCAGTCCCACTGGGTATGCATCTATAGAACTATTGCAGTTTGACACCACATTAACTGCCATGGCTCAAAGTTATAGAATCCTGGGAGTTATAGTTTGGTGAGTCACCCACACTCTTTGGCAGAGAAGGCTTAAAGACTTTGCATAACTACAATTTCAATGATTTCATTACACTGAGCCATGGCATTTAGATATACCCCTGGCTACTTCTATCGACTATCAAATCAATGAATAAATGCCTTCATTTTGCTCATTTACTGTACCATTCAAACCGAAGGACATAACTGCCTATCCCATTCAAGGAAGGAGCAAGGGCGGAAGGAGGAGGAGGAGGAAGGAAGGGACGCTCCCGGGGCCGCTGCCGGGCATGCGCGGCAGGAGGGCATGAGGTGAGCGCCTCTGCATCCTCCGCCATGTTCCTGGGTGCCACGGGCGCATGCCTGGCAGTGGCCCCGGAGGCTTCCCTCCGCCTCCTCCTCGCGCCCTCCTTCCTTGACAAGGGGGAGGGTGCGATGGCGAGGGGGGCGCCATTCCCTCCTCCCCCGCCCCCTTGCAGGGCTTGCTTTCCGCCAAGAGGAGGCTGGGAAGGGAGAAGGCTACGGAAGTGGAAGCTCCCTCGTGGCTCGTCTTCGCGCGCCAAAAGCGCATGCGTGGGCCGGGCACCCGCCCCTCCTTTCCTCTGCTGCCCTCCTCTTCCCTTCCTCCTCCTCAGGCCATGCTGCGGCACTGAGAATGGAGGCGGGGAAATGTCCCAGAGGCAGCGGAAGGTTCGGATGGCGTGCTGTGTGGATGGCACGCAGGCGTTGCATTTGTATTTGTTTCAACTTTTTTTTGGCCTGTGATTTTTATGCCCCCCTGGCCTTGCACCCCTAGGCCATGGCCTAGTCTGGCCTTATGGGTAATCCGGGCCTGGGCAGGGGAAAATATGGTCAATGGTTATTTGGCATAACAGCTATATGGAATCTCCTGGGGTTCATCTGCACCACTAATTTTCACCGAGGGCCACATCAGCCTTACGGTTTTCTTCAAGGGGATGTTTGTAACTATTAAACTGTGTAAAGGTAACTATGTTGTCTTGGCATTGAGGGCCACACAGATCTCATAAAATAACATAGTGGGCTTGATTAGTCCTGGGGACCTTAGGTTTGACACATGTGTAGCTCCTTGTCAGGACCACCTTTCACCTGGAAATCGATGTCTTCATTGTAATAGACCATGCAGATTCAGAATAGGCCTTTAACATAATTTACAGACCCACACCAAGACCCTACTTCTGGAAGACAATCATACCTGGTCACAAGGGATCGCCTATGATGATGATGATAATTAAAGTGGTCTGATACCACTTTAACTGCTCTGGTTCAATCCTTTGGAATCCTGGGATTTGTAGTTTGGTGAAGCACCAGAATTCTTTGGCAAAGAAAAGGCTAAATACCTTGTAAAAACAGCGATTCCCAAGATTCCATAACATTAAGCCATGGCCGTTAAAGTGGTGTCAAAATGCATTAATTTTACAGTGTACTCTTTGTTAATGTATATGTAAATGGTTTTAACTCTTGCAGTCTTTTCTGGTGCTTTAATTTGGTGGGAAAATACTTTTGTTCTATTTAAATTGTTGTATTGTTGTGGAATTGTTATATTGTTTTAATTGTAGGCAACCATAAGATCTCACTTGATGCATAAAACTGACCTCAGTGCCTGGGACAATCCTGAACTTAGGAACTCTAATATGAAAACAGTCATCCCTTCACATTTGTGGTTTTGAGGATTTAATTTTTTCATGGATTTGATTAAAATGTTTTCTAGGAATCTCTTAGGTTCTCCAGTGTGACTCTAAGGTTAAGTTCCTTTAGTCATGCTAGAGCAGGGGTGCCCATTAGGTAGATTGCGATCTACTGGTAGATCTTGTAGGGCGTCCTGGTAGATCGCAGGCAGGGTGGGAGGAAGGCTCAGTCCCGCCCCGCAGGCTCCCGACACCGCCCAGGTGCAGAAGGAGGTTGGACTGGATGGCCCTTGGAGGTCTCCTCCTATTCTAGGAACCCATTGTTGTTTTTTATTATTTTTATTATTATTATTACTATCAGAGGCTGAATTGCCATCTGTGAGGAATGCTTTCATTGTGTTTTTCCTTATGGCAGAAGGAGGTTGGACTGGATGGCCCTTGGAGGTCTCTTTCTACTCTAGCAATTGTTAAGAGTAGTTACTATTATTATTAGTAGTACTAGCAGAGGCTGAATGAATATCATCATCATTATTATGAATAAATTCAGGGGCTTATTATACTCACATTTAGTTGAATTCAGTCTTAAAATATATTATATGGCTCTCACTGAAATACATTTTCAAACATTTTGCTTTTATGGCTCTCTGAGTAGTGGGTAGGTAGATCATTTTGACTTGGTTGTTTTATAAGTAGCTCACATGCTGAAAAAGTGTGGGCACCCCTGTGCTAGAGGAACTAGAGATTCCTAGAGGGAACAAATTTGAAAGGATGTCATAAGGAAGAGGGAGCCGGCTTGTTTTCTGGGTCCTGGAGATTAGGACTCAGAGCAATGGGTTACAAGGAGATTCATCTCTGTGCCCCTGTTCAGAAGATTTCACCTCACTTTCTGTCCTTGTAGTAACTGAATGTTGAAAACTTTGGCTTGTTTTGGAAACAAGGATTGGTGATAAAGCTTCAGTGGAGACACCTTTTGCCCATAATAACATTTTGAGGACTGAATTTATTTTTCTAGGGGTAGATGTCTCTGACTTCCTGTTGTCACACCCCTGTTTGTAACTATGAGTTATTTGTAAATCGAATGTTTGTAACTCAGGGACTGCCTGAACTTGGTTCCCCCCACCTCTATTAAGATGCAATATTGAGTCTTGGAAACCGTGTCTTTGGCTCCAAAATTCCTGGATTTTTGAAATACAAATTCCACAACTCTCTTGGTTAGCATCACAGAAATCTGAACAAGGGACCATCTCCTATTAAGGGTTGCCAAGCAACAGCAGGTCCTCAATCAAGGATGGAGCATATACAGAATGAGATACTGAAGTAGCAAGGCTAGATTATTATTGCTGTAGATCTTCCTTGATACGCAACTCCTATTCTGATTACTATTTCCAATAATAACAGATATATGTAAAGCATGAACAATGTCGGCCTCCACTACGCAATACAAAAAGAGGAAAAATCCAGTAAGGATAAACGCTAAATCGATATAAAGTTAATGCCAGTAAAATGGTTTAAACCAAAAATATTCAGAAGTGAGAATTTTTAATATTTAGGGAGAAGTATAATACCCTTACTCTTACATAAAATATAAGGATGTCTAAATTGAAGTTTTCAAAATTATCTAATATGAGAAATAAGCATCATGTCTATGCTCATTACTCACAAATGTTACTTTATTTCTTAGACATTTGATGAAGATCGACACCCAATAGTTTGCGGAATGACACTGATCCATGTATCACAACTATGAATAACATTGATCTAAATAATTACTTAGTTTCACACCATTAACTAAATGCTATTAACTATTGGTTAAGGAAGAAGCCCTAGTATACATACTTAGATTGTTCAGGGATTAACCAATATTGGTTTTAACCCAGATAATTTACCAATCTATACATGGTGGTACAGCTCTAACTCTACGGTTGTTACTTCTTGCAAGGAATAAGGATGTATTGGATAAAGATTTTATCTCCCAAGTATCGGCTATTGCAAAAATTGAAGTAGCCTAAAGTTGAAAGCCTATGAACATTGTTTTATGGTGTTTCAGCATTTGTGAGTCGCCCCGAGCCTGCCAGGCGTGGCGACTAATAAATCAAAATACATAAATAAAATTTTTTTTAAGAAACATGGTCCCCTTTTATTTAAAATATTTTAAAAGATCAGAATTTTCTATAGGTTCCCTAGACTCTCAGACTAAATTTTAGAGAGATGTTTTATCTCTTGATGACATAGGCTTTAAGTTAGAGTATAAATGGAATTAGATTAATAAATTGAAAATAAGTTTTACAAGAAACTATTAAAGACTTTTCTATTCCTCCTCCCACCTTTTACACGTACTTTCCAGTAATCATCTCTCATTTTGAATTAACCTAAACTACATTCATATCCTCCAAATGTCCTAATTTGCCAGAGACAGTCCTGACTAATCCACTGTCATCCCACTTTTTGAGTTGCATATAAATGTCACAGGGCCCATTCAGATAGGGCCCATAATGCAGGAGCTCCCAGTTTTACCAGAGGCATCCAAACGACATCTCCGGTAAAACCGAATGAATTTGAGACAAAGCAGGAAAACCATGCTTTGTCTCAAATTAATTTGATACTCCATTAGACCTGAGTCTTTCTGAAAGACCCAGGTCTAATGGAGCATGGGCCCTGTGGGAACAGACCTCTCAGTAGTCCTGGGCCCAGACAAGCAGACCCCTCGGTAGTCTGGTGGACCCGGAAAAGCAAGGAGGAAACCCACCCCTTCCCAAATCTCCCCTAAAACATTTAAAATAAAAAAGCTTGCCTGGCCACCATTATACCTTCCACCATGCTTTTTAGACCATACCAATGTAGC
Organism: Anolis apletophallus; assembly: GCA_030556195.1. Taxonomy (NCBI): domain Eukaryota; kingdom Metazoa; phylum Chordata; class Lepidosauria; order Squamata; family Anolidae; genus Anolis; species Anolis apletophallus. Next base: position 106,167,643 of record JARBWK010000009.1, read on the forward strand.
ACTAAGAGGGGGGAGGGATAACCCCTTCCCTCCCAAATCTTAGCACTACATTGGTATATTCCAAAAAGCATGCTGAGAGGCATAATGGTGGCTGGGTAAGACCCTGGGGGGGGGGGGTGTCTCTGTGCCCTTTGGAAGATACCAGGAGGGCAGCTAGACACCCTCCAGGGAAAGTGTGTGTAGACTTAAATGCTTTCGGACACGGGTTTCTTAAACCCGCTTCAGCATGCGTTTAAGTGTTGTCTGGAAGTGACCCCAGTTTCTTTCTCCTTCTCCTATTCTCTGCTTTGTACATAAATTATTTTCTTTGGTTGTGGCCAACTTCAATTAACTTGGGTGAACTCTGACCCCTTGCTGTAGACTCAAACAAAAGCAAGCTATTTCAGCTTTTCCTAGGTTATATGTCCTACCTCATTAATAACTGTTGCTAGATTGATTACATACTGATATTGCTTGGCCGTGTGTGTCCTGGTTTTCACCTGTGAAATGTGGGAAGTTAAAGAATTTCAAGTGTTACTGCTCTTCTTGGTTGATGCCTACTTTAACCATTAAACTTTCAGACAGCTGTGAACTCCTGAGTTGGAGAAGCCAAATGGACATTGGGATACAAGAACAGAGAAATGAGGCCATGGGAGCTTTGAGAATGAGGACTAGTCCTGCTGCTACTTACAGACTTTCACAGAAACCTGAATTGGAGAAAAGTAGGGCCCTTCCTGTAATCTGCAGACATTCCAGGAAAAGTACAATCCACTTAAATTTGGGGCTGTTCCAAATTATATCTGGGCCCACTCATGCAGCTGGACACACATTGGTTTTTAAAACAGGAGGGGATGATGAGATTGGTGTGGAGGAACTCTCAACAGTTCCTTTGTCATAAACCGATCAATACCTGATCAGGTTTAGATTAACTGCAGCCCCTAACCTCTGCAGGGACCAATTCAAAGTGCAGGTTATTACCTAAAAAGCCCTAAATATTTTGGGACCTGCCTATTTATGTGACTGCATTTCCCTTTATGAACCTGTCTGGGATTTAAGATTGGCTGGGGAGGCCCTCCTGTTAATCATGACCCCATCGCAAGTGAGATTGGAGGACGAGGGAGAGGACGTTCTCAATAATGCCCCCACCACCACCAGCAGCAGCTCTGGAGCGAACCCTCAGGGAGACTAAACAAGCAATCCCCTCACGACTTTTAAGAAGCACTTGAAGACCTGGCTGTTCAAACAGACCTTTGACAATGATTAGTGGTTTTAAAAAAATTCTAATGTATTTCATGAACCAAGTTAAGGAGCCGTGGTGGTGCAATGGGTTAAACCCTTGTGCTGGCTGAACTGCTGACCTGAAGGTCGTTGGCTTGAATCAGTGAGATGAGATTTTTTTCATGTCAGGAGCAACTTGAGAAAGTGCAAGTCGCTTCTGGTGTGAGAGAATTGGCCGTCTGCTAAGACGTTGCCCAGGAGATGCCCTGAAGTTTGATGTTTTACTACCCTTGTGGGAGGCTTCTCTCATGCCCCCACATGGGGAGCTGGAACTGACAGAGGGAGCTCATCTGCACTCTCCCAGAATCGAACCTCCGACCTGTTGGTCTTCAATCCTGCCGGCACAAGGGTTTAACCAATTGCGCCACTGGGGGCTCCAGTTAATATCCACTTACCGTAATGTGGAGCAGGTCTTTGTTTTATGGATATACTTCGACTCAGATATTTTGGTTTTTATTTAATTTATTGGAACGACTGTCTTTTAACTAATTTTATGCTGTTTATTGTTTAATCTGTCTAATCTGTTTTATTCTGTTTTTTCTTTTATATTGACTGGTCATTTATTTTGCAGATATCATTCATTGTATTTATGTTGTAAACTGACCCGAGTCCTTTTGGGGAGATGGGATGGGATATAAATAAATATGATGTTGTTTTTGTTATGATGATGATGATTATTATTATTATTTCCTTATATCAAGTTTTTGTAATAGGCACAGGAGCAGACGCAGTTCAAAACAACACAGTCTTGATTAGAAGTTGCAGGAAGATGGAAGGAAAAAGAGCCCCATTAATTCCTGTTCTCTCTCCCCCCGCCCCTATTTTCCAGGTCTCTAGTTCAGTTGGATTAATATGCCAAAAGAAACACAATCATTCCAAGAACACAGAGCTTGTAAATACATTCTGAATACTTTGGACAGATATGGCAGTGCTATTATCAGCATGTCAGGAGATAGTGCAGCTTCTGACAGAACATGTCGATTCATTTGCCTATTTTAAGAAATGCAGAATCAGCATATCAGTGAATAGGTGGCTCAGGGATGGGGGGGGGGGGGGGTAGAAGTCCTTCAATGAAAATTAGAAGAGTTGGCGGAATTAATACTCCATCTTTCTTCTGTTGATACAAATTGACGTTTTCCTCCTTGGTATGTGTTTTACACAGATGAATGGAAATACCCTTATCCAAATGTGAGAGTGCATTTTGAAAGCCCTTTTTTCAGTTGACAGATATTAAATGTGGAAAGGAAACTCACTCTGAACACATTTGTGATCTCCTGATAAGTGTAAACCATTTTGTTTATCCCCAAATATCAGGAACAAAACTACACCTTCCCAAGAGATCTGAAGAAAGGAACTGATAGCAACCATAAGACATTCTGGACCAGGCATGGGCAAACTTCAGCACTCCAGGTGTTTTGGATTTCAACTCCCACAACCTCTAAGACCCTACTGGCTGTTAGGAATTGTGGGAGTTGAAGTCCAAAATACTCGGAGGACCCAAGTTTGCTTATGCCTGTTCTAGGCAGTGCTGACACATCAAGCCTTCAAATTTTGAAGGGCTTTTCTTACTTAGGCGATTCCTCGTCTGAGTAGGATTGTCCTCCAAGATCGGTGTACTGGCAGTGGGTCCATAAGTGACTGTGGAGCCCTATTCTTGATCTCCATCTTCTCCCGCAGTGAGGGCATTGGTTTCCAGGTGGAAGGCGGTCCTGGTCGGGGTTGGCTTGACGCGCCTTCCTCTTGGCACATTTCTCCCTTTCGCCCTCCATTCATGCCTCTTCAAATTCTACAGCACTGCTGGTCACAGCTGACTTCCAGCTGGAGCGCTCAAGGGCCAGGGCTGCCCAGTTCTCAGTGTCTATGGCAGAGTTTTTTAAGGTTGGCATTGAGCTCATCTTTAAATATATTTTCCTGCCCACCAACATTCCGTTTTCTATTCTCAAGTTCAGAGTAGAGCAACTGCTTTGGGATACGGTGGTTGGGCATCTGGACAACATGGCCAGTCCAGCGGACTTTATGACAGAGGACCATCGCTTCAATGCTGGTGGTATTTGCTTGCTTCTTCCAGCAAGCGGACATTTGTCCGCTTGTCTTCCCAAGAGATTTGCAGGATTTTTCAGAGGCAGCGCTGATGGAATCATTCCAGGAGTTGCATGTGATATTTGTAGACTGTCCACGTCTCACAGCCGTATAGCAGGGTTGCAAGGACAATAGCTTTATAAACAAGCACCTTGGTCATATACTATTTGACTCTCTGCATTTCCTGCCCTTATACCATGGATTTGTAAACATGTCACATCCAATACTAAAACTTGTTTTTCACACTGGAAAAAAATTCCAGTAACCCATGAGAGTGATAGTCTTTATTTCCCCTTGTAATGCACAGAGCACCAACAAACAATTGTTATATTACAGCTCTCCAGAAGAAGTCCCAAAAGAGTAGGAGTATTTAATTACTATTTATTTACTACATTTATCTCCTGTCCTTCTCACCCCAAAAGGGGGAATCAGAGAGGCCTTACAAAAAGGCGGCAACCTGATGCCATGCACATACATACATACATGCATACAGCAAAATAGATATATACATTAAAACCAAAAATCAGCAGCAATATTAAAACAATTATTAAAATCACATCATCCAGAGATGAAATCCAAATCCAAGGCTATTCCATTAGGGAATCTATAAGGACTCTATGCCCAGAACTATAAATGATCAAGAACAGGGCTTCTTAAACTTTTTCTACTCATGGCTCCTTTCCACCCGAGAGATTTTTATGTGACCCTGGGTATATAGACATATAACATAGTTATAAAAATCAAACATTTACTGATAATAAATCAACATTTGCAAGGCTTCCTCAACAGGCTGATTTTCCCTTTTGGGGTATACAGCTGAAGCATTTCCACAGTAAACATTGCATGTTGTTTTTAACAGATTTATGTAAATGGGTGGTGTTCAGAAATTTTCTACTGTTGCTAATTTTTTCAAGTCCCCAACATTGAGTTGAGGGACCCCACATGTGGTCGGAACCCACAGTTTAAGAAGCAGTCATGTGGAGAGTGTTCCTAAAGGAGTGTTATATTGACTCTGCCTGTTGTTTAGCCATAGTCCTAGTACAGGGAACTCAAGGACAAGTGATATACTAGCTTTTAGTGCCCTTTCCATCTTGCAAAGGCCAGGTATTACTATGGTTTAATGAGAAACTGCAGGTAATGAAGCAGGAGTGACAGCTAGTGCACAAATGGAAGAAGTACTTGGTGAAAATGTCTGAAAGGTGTTTAATTTAAAGGGCATCATGTATGAAGAAGTACAAAAGGGAGATTAATGCATTAAGAAATGCATTTGGATTATTTTAAAATGAAGAGATTCTGTTAGAGGGGAATTTTAGAACAGGACACACATAATTTTCCGTTGTACAGCTTCCCCATGCCAAACCACTTATACACCAATACCAGCAATGATGACATGAAAAGAATTCAAAAAGCATGTCTGCTAGAATCACCTTAGCCCCTAATATTCTAACAAATCTACGATGTCTGCCTGCCTCCTTGATTTTGTCCTTTCTTTGCTGCAAAATGGTTAACTGTTATTCAAAATTGTCTTACAAACCACTCCACTAGCAAGGTAAAGAGCTGCTCTACATCTTTCTGTCACAGCAGGCTCCCTCCACAACCAAATGGCATTTTTTTCAGCATAAACTGAACCACAATTGCTCAAAAAAGTATAGGAGGGAAAGGTTAGAAATTATCTGGGGTACTTACTGAGTTCTGCAATGCTTCCCACACGGGTTGCAAGCAAAGATTGTTCAATGGTTCGTAGCTCAGACTGGCTAAACATCTGGACTTCCCCTGGTTTATTTGACCTTTGCTGCTCTTTGTGAAGATTCAGACTTTCTGGCAGACAAGGAACACCTACAGTGAAAAGAGAAAGAGAAATGAGAAATGTACAATTTTAAAATCCAGGCAAGTGACAGTTTTCAAAGTATCTTTCCTCACACCTCCACCCGTCTTCACATTTTGCTGGGTAAAAGACCTTTGTAGGTTTGGACAAAGGCACCTTTAGATCTCCAGAAGTTTTAACCTAAAGCTTCCACCAGCGTAGAAGGCCAAATGTTTCACAGACCCCAAGAGTTGGCTTATACAGAGAGTCAGAGAACAAATCAATTCACAGTAAATACCTATTGTGACTGCAAATGGTTCTTTAATACCCCCTACATAGCTACCACAGCAAATGGAAAATGGTATTCTAGGACTTTAGGCAACTATATTGCCCATTTTGCCACATGTTACCTGGATCTTTCTGGATCTGTATAGACTGACACCAAAACTTGGTTGCTGTTCAGTTTCTTGCATTATTTCTCTTATATGTGTTTACAAGAATTTGATATCAATACATAAACTGAGTTTGTTTCTATGGTCAAATTACAAAATGCACACCTTCTAGTGACTTCCCTACATATCTTAAAGAAAACATACAGGAAAAGGAATGTTAAACGGGACTGCTTCACTGTGACCCCTTTATTATAAGTTAGGATATCATTCTAGTTCATAGAATCATAGAGATTTGGAGATGAAGAGACTTCAAGGGCCATCCAATCCAACTCCCTGCCATGGAGGAACACACAATCAAAGCACTCCTCAACAGATTGCTATCCAGCTTCTGTTTAAGTGGAGTGAATTAAGTGAATTTAATTCATGAGTCAGTGAATTAAAAAAAGATCAAAACCAATCATTCAATATTCTGCCCCAAGCGTTTATAACCTACAAAAAAAGAAAATGAAATGAAAAATATACAACCAGAAGCAAATTCAGCAAAGAATCTCCCATCCCACCCCTTTCACAGATACACTTATAACCCAAGCTTATTTTTGATCAAAGAAGAAATACTTCATTTTCCCTAGGCCATAAATATTAAGTTTCCAAAATGTTTTGCATTTAGCAAACATTCCTAACAGAGTTTTTTTCTCTGTCAGCAAATACTCCTTGCACATCAGACTCAGAATGCTTGTGCTTTCCAGAGAACCATGGAAATATATGGTTGGACACATCCACCACCACAGTTCATGGCACTAACAAAACCTTTGCCATCTGACTGTTGTGCCAGTTTTTTAAGTGAAAGAAGGAGCAATTGCAGCAGATAATAGTTCAAAAAGGATTTCCGAACACTTGAGTGAGATGAGGACGAAGACTCCAATGCTATGGCTAACAATGCCCTGAACTTTTGCAGGGCCCCTTTGTTGCAAGGCCCAGCAACCTGTTTCACCATTTTGAACCGCTAAAACTATAGCCAAATTTAATGGCAACTACAGCCATGGCTATTGTTGCATTTCAGTAACCACTGTAACAACGGTAAAATAAATGTCTGTGTGACCCTTAGTGGTTAAGGATGTGTGATCTAATATGGCCATCTAGCCAAGATTAACATATTACTAAATACTGTATTATGGATGACAGTGCACACACTCTGGACCTCAAATGGTTATGTTGTAATAAATTGTTTAGCATTTAAGATGCACAATGCTGTTTGTGGTTTTTGCTGCAGCAAACAAGAATTACCACTCTGGAAACCTAAACTTTCAGTTAATTAGCAGTAACAGAAAGGAAAAGTGTCACTAAGTGTAAATTTGCATTGCAAAAGAAGAGCACAACAATAATTACTGTATAAAAACATGACATTAAAGTCTGTAACTAGATACATACAATTATGAAGGATGAGGAGTTATTTGAAACAAGCTTAAATATAGGTTGCTCCCTATTTTCTTGTTCCATATATAGTGTTCACCATCAAACATTATCGTCAAAATGCATCAAGTGAAATGCATGTGTGACCCATAGTAGTGTGATGGTTTGAGCACTGGGCTATGATGATAGAGACCAGGGAAGGAATCTTTGCTCAGACATGGAAACCGAATGGATGATCTTGACAAGTCAATTTTTACGCCTCATTTCTCAGCCTCATAGGATGGCAAAAGCAAACCCCTTTCACCCTAAGTCAGAAATGGACTTAAGACACAAAACAACTGCCAGTCTATTACCGGGGACAATTCAGTGCTGGTTATCACCTCTAAAGCATTAGATGGTTCAGGTCCACGCTATTTGGCTGACCACATCCCCTTGTACAAACCTGCCCATGCCCTGAGATCTTTAGGAGAGGCCCTTCTCTCAGTCCCTCCTCCATCTCAAGTACGGTTGGTGGGAATGAGAGAGAGGGCCTTCTCTGCGGCTGCCCCGCAACTCTGGAGCTCCCTGTCCAGGGAAGCCAGACTGGTCCCCTCCCTGTTGTCCTTCCGGCAACAGGCTAAAAGTTTTCTATTCAGGCATGCTTTTAAAGATGAAGGTTTTAAAGATCAACTCAGGGGGTGCTGCGGTTTTAGCTTTGAATATGAATCAAATATGTTTGAATGGTATTAACTGAATTTTAATTCTGTTTTAATATTTGTATATTTTAAATGCTGTGTTAACATTTTTATATTAAGCCGCTTTGAGTCCCCTTCGGGGGAGATAAAGCGGGGGATAAATAAATATAATAAATATGATGATGATTCAAGCCTCTGCATTTGAACAGAACCCTGGAATTGTATGCAGTTCCCTCTCCAATACCTAATTAAGAAGAGCCTATCTTTCTCAAGTCTGCATAAAGCCAAAATACTTAGGAAGAAACAAAAAGTATGAGTAGTAACCACAAATAATAAGGGTTAGTAAGGTATATAATTTTGTGGAGTTGCCGGGGGTAGGGTAGGGGGAACAACTATGCAGAAAGGAAACGAAGGAGGAATGGATTCTATGAGGCCCCTTCTATACTGCCATATATCCCAGAATCTGATCCCAGATTCTGCAAAACCCCAGGGCCACAGAATACAAGTGTGGAAAAGAGCAAAACACAGACTACCTACTACAATGCAACCTGCCGCTTAAAAGCAACACTAGAGGCACTCCAAGTGGTCAGCTACTGGTCAAAGGACATTTAGTATAATACTAAGTTTTAAAACTTTGTTTGTATTTTTAAATACATTACAGCTGTATCCTCTATTCGCTTCTGCCATGATAAGCAAATAAATCCCAAATTATCTGTTTACCCCTGATATTATAATATGGCAGTAGAGACTCCTATAATCCAGTTCAAAACAGATAATCTGGGATCGGATCCTGTGATATATGGTGGTGTATATCCAGCCTGAATCAATTATTACATTTAATATACAACCTTCTGACATGCACAAATATTTTAAATCTGAGAGCAATAGCAAAGATAACCCCAGGTGGAGTGAGGGAGCTACTCCATGTAGCAAATTGTGGATGAAAGGTCAGTAAACTGGTACTCAGTATTTCCCTATTATTATTTTTACTTCCTGTGATGTCAAGAGGTGTTTGGGATATTTTCTGCTTTATGTGCCAAAACAGCTTGGGTACAATGTAGAGAACATTGCATACCACTGCCTCTAACCGTACATTATCTTGGCATGACCTTGAACAAAATAATCAATAAACATGTACATTCACAAAAGATTCAGAATGCGAACCCACATCTGTCAATGACTTGGGGATTAAATCTCTTTAGAAAACGTTATCATTGAGGGAGACCACTTAGAATGGGAAAAAAAACCTAGCAACTTTAAATAAATGCTGGCTGCCTATTTCCCGTCTGAGTTCAAGGTCTCTCCCATTTCAATACAGCCTTAATGAGTTGTATATTTTTTCTGCTTCAACCACACTGTTTAATCTGTCACGTAGGGTAGGTGTTCTAGACTTGCAAAGTCTAAATGTGCAAGAGATGCTGTCTGTTTTCTTAGCTATTAGTGCTGTGCTATTCACCTGTCATTCTGAATCAGACTCCTGTGCAATAACTCTATAAACTACCACTGCCAAATCTTTTCTCATGTGTCAGTGGAAGATTATGCAAATAAATGCCTTTTCTTTCTGCTGCCCTATTACTCAGTACCGATGGTTCTTCATATGCTTGCCTTGTGCCTGTCAACTTCATTCCTTCCACTCAGCGCTTACACACGAGCAATCGCTTCTTGGCCGTTTGGCTAAGATCAAGTGTAGTACACACACGAGCAATAGCAAATACTTTTTTGGATTACAACTCTCACAATTGAAGGCTTGGAAGAGTTGTAGTCCAAAAAAGATACCATCCCCAAAAGTATCCTTGATTCAGAATACAGAAACACTTTGGTGTTATGTATGCCTGTACTTAGTTTACTGTCTCTTACCAATATGCTAACAGGAGATTGTTTCCATAACATGGAAGCTAAGGAAATATTCAGGAACAACCCCAAGGAACAGCATCTAAACAACAGAATGATAGCCTTGTGGTCCAACTATATGATCATCATCTCGGGTAGGATAAGGCCCTTCCATACAGCTCTATATCCCAGAATATCAAGGCAGAAAATCCCACAGTATCTGAGTGTGGATTCAGATAGCCCAGTTCAAAGCAGATATTGAGATTTTCTGCCTTGATATTCTAGGATATAGAGCTGTATGGAAGGACCCTATGCTACCCAAGATGATGATCATATAGTTGGACCACAAGGAATATAGAGCTGTGTGGAAGGGCCCTAGTTAATCTTCTCCTCAGAGAAGAACTCTTAAAAACCAAGCACATTAGTGGTGGACAGCAGACATGTCTACTACCACATCAGGTGAAATTAAAGATCTACTGCATTTCCTTTATTTATTAAAGGGTATGTTTACATAGCTTTTTTTCAAACTGCAAAACAGTTTGCAATATTAAGAACTTAGAAAATAAAATAAAATAGCAACAGAAGGACAAAATGAGAAAAGGGTTAAATATCCCATTACACTGCAATTGCTCATCAGGATGAGAAACCCAAGGAAACAAGTATTTGATTAGCATTTGAAATCATCTTTTGTTGGGCACATATATGGTCTCCATGAGAGGAAAACTCTGAAAGATGCAGCAAAGAAGACAGTCTTCCACAAACCAACTTGTCTAGCCATGATACAGTAAGCATATCCACCTCTTTAGAGCATAGAGATTAGGGATATCTATACATAACAAGGTGACCAAGAATCAAGGCAAAAATGTTCTGGTTGTATCACCAAGAAAAAGACAGTGCATGTTCTAAATATGTACCAGAATGCATCCAGATGTTACTTCGAATTACAGCTGGATAAAATTACTTCATCCGAGTCCCAAAATTCCCCATCCATCTTGGTCAGGGCTGTAATTTCTGGGATTTTTAGTTTTCCCCGAAGCTTCTCTTGCATTAAGTGTAAAAAAAAGAAGCAACCAACATAGTTTATTGTTACTAAGAAAAAGTATCTAGCAATACAACTTTGCTATCACAACCACATTTTTCTTTCATGCCGAAACACTGAAGTAATAATGGCCAATATTATTTCTCTTTCCTCCGCAAGGCACTGAGATAACACATAATAGGCCCTGTGTTCTCTTCTTGACATCTCAATAACTGTGAGATGCAGATACATTAGCAGCAGCCAAATATGACAGATGTGTTCAAAGGGACAACTAATGAGGAAGCACCAGAAGTACTTTGGCACCTGGAGTGGCTATGTTAACAAGACACAATAACTAAGAAGAAACTAAGAATGTATTGCAAAATGCAAATTAATATTGTAATGATGTCTAGAGTTATTCAAATATAAAAATATATTGTTGAATTATAAGGAAATTATTATGTTAGGTATTAAGCACCAGGTAGATGTTCTGTCAAAGTTTTAACAGAACTGTAGCACAACAAACTCCTATGTTATTTGTAAAGTGGGAGAATATGCATCCTCGTCATTCTTCCTCACTCTCTGGAGTCATGCCTCACCTTTGTTTCAATCCCTGTATATTTAACCACATTCAATGTTCTTGCCACATTTTTCTGATGGCTGAATGGCTGGGTACTAAGAAATTCCTCGGCAAATTAAGGCGCCTTCCACACAGTTGTATAAAATCCCACATTATCTGCTTTGAAATGGGCTATATGGCAGTGTGGACTCGGATATCCCAGTTCAAAGAAGATATTGTGGATTATCTGTCTTAATATTCTGGGTTATATGGCTGTGTGGAAAGGCTCTTAGATATTTGTATTGATGTCATTTGACCACAATGTGCGGTTGAGAATACTGCGTGATTTACAAAAATTAGCAAACTTCTTCATAAATTCAACAGAAATAAACTCGAGGTTAAACATAAATTGAATATAGGAACAGTGGAAACTGACAGGTTTGTCCATCTCCAACCATGTTCAACACAATTTGCTTGAAATTGGCTTCAAACCCTATTTTCACACTCCAATTTCTGAGAGAACCGTTGCTAAATCCATACAAACGGAAGAGAAACAATGGTTAATTATGGGGGTGGGAAATGGGAGAAGGAAAATGGACTGGATAAAAAGAAGAGAAAGAGGAAAAAATACAAATATTAAACCCACTCTGACTCACTTTTAAATTGACTTTAAACATCAACAGGTTTATATTTACAAAAGGCCCATGTATGAATCAAGGAATGCATTGAGGTCCTTTTTCAGTCCTGGATGACTGATATTTCAGGGGAAAATAACATTGGATAATGCTTTTTAGACATAATGGAACAACTTTGTTAGGCCTGTTATTTTATCATTAAAAAGCCCTAATCTGGAGGCACAAAAACTGTGGTAGATTATTTCCTGTTTAGCAACCAATGATTATGAGAATCAAAAAGCAGTGGTGACAGTAAAACAAAAACATAATACATTAAGAAATGACTAAGCTTCACTTGGAACAGTAATGGAATGACATCCATGAACTACTGACCTTTATAGTTTGAAAATAATGTTGTTATTTGTTGAAAAGAAAAGTCTAGTCATAAAAAAACTCCCAACAAAATCTTGACTTTTTTTTCTTGCAGGAATATACGAACCCCATGGAGCTATGCAGGGTCACCAAGTCGTAAAGCCAGCTTATGAATTGCATAGTCCTATCCATGAAAAAAATACTAGTTCATCAACATGAGCAAAATAAAAGTAAAGTCTTTCTATCATATATGCCTTAAGATCCACCCAACAATAGGAATGATTTTACCCACCACAAACAGAAAATTCTTTGTACAGACGTGTCTTATACTGGTATTCCTTTCTAATAAGCTTAAAGATTCATTGAAACTCCAGGAATGCACTTGATTGGCAAACCTTTGAAATTCTGCACAGTATAAAGGATTCTACAAAGGCAGGCATATCTGTGATTAATAAACTAGCAAGTACATCAATCAACCTCCTCTTATTTTGAATTCTGCCCAAAGAAAGAAACATGTTGCCATTTTATCTAAACACTAATTAGTAGGTGATAAATTGTTCATTAGCATGACACATTAAAATCCATTCTTGCATTCTTGCATCACCGCTAACAATACTTTGCATTTGTATTGTTCCTTCTCCTTTTTCTCTCCATTTTTGCTCTTTTTTAGCATTAAAAAGGAAACGTTTTCTCTTTGAACTTAATCCCTGTACCTATTTCTAAAGAACCAGGGCAGAAGCAGAGATGTAAAATACATGGTAGTACATTCTTGACCAAAACAGTGACATACTCTGAGCATAAGTATCCATTTCAAGATAAGACATCGTTATGACCACAACTACATCCATGGTCCTTCTGATAGTTGTGCTTATGACACAATTTATCCATTTGATTTTCAAATATGGTCTCGACTTTTAAACAATCTGCTGCAATCTCTTCAAGACCAAATCAATACTGTGAATATTGCATTACTTCTGTATCTTGGTCTTCCTCCAAAGGGAAAACAGTGCTGCTCCATTCTGGAGATAATCTGTTCAATTTTGGGGGAAATGGAGTAGATGATAAAGTAGGAGAAATGTAGCACAGAATAGGCAAAGAAGCAACACAGAAATACCTGGTTACTAAATGAATGAATTCAAGTCTTTAGGGCTAGATTAATTACATCCAAGGATATGGCAGAAGTAATTGCAGAACAACTGTCAATAATAATTAAGAGAAGGCCCCGCTGACTGGAGGACAAATATCTATATCTTCAAAAAGGTTAATACCCCACAGGAGAGGATAAGAATTCAAAATGGCCATAATAAATTGGAGAGCTGGGCTAAGATTAACAAAATCAATTGTAACAGGGAGATATAAGTTACTACACTTAGGCAGAAAAAAAAGAAAAACATAGATACTGCATGAGTATTATCGAGTTTGGCAACAGAACATGTGGAAGGATCTAGGAGTCTTAGTAGGCCACAAGCTGAACACAAGCTACAGTGTGATTCATCAAGTAAGAAAGCCAATGCAATTCTGAACTACATTAATAGGAGTATGTAATCTAGATCAAGGGAACTAACAGTACCACTCTATTCTGATTTAGTCAGACTTCACCTGGAATAGTGTTCTGGGCACTACTTTTCAAGATGGATATTTACAAACTGGAGTGCATCCAGAGTAAGATGACAAAAACCATACTCTGGAAACTATGCTTTATGAGAAGTGTTTTAGATAGCTGGATATATTTTGCTTTGAGGAGGAAGGTTAAGAGGGGAAATGATAACTATGTCTACCTATGTAAAGGGATGTCATATTCTCTGTTTAAAAACCTTCTTTGGAGGTTTTTAAACAGAGGCTGGATGACCATCTGTCAGGGATGCTTTGAATGTGATTTTCCTGCTTCTTGACAAGGGGTTGGACTGGATGGTCCATGAGGTCTCTTCCAACTCTATGATTCTATGATTCACATAGAAGATGGAGCAAGTTTGTTTTCTGCTGTTTCAGAGACTGAGACAGAGGAGTGGATTCAAACTGCAGAAAATGGGATTCCGCCCAAACATTAGGAATAACTAACTTTCTAAGAGCTGTTCCACAGTGGAATATGCTGCCTCAGTGTAATGTAGTCTCCTCCCTGGTTTGAAACAGAGATGGGATGGACATTTGTCGAGGATGCTTTGAACATGCATTTCTGCATGGCAGGCAGTTGTAATGGAAGGCCCTGTGGTCTCTTCCATCTCCATGATTCTATGACTAACCAGTAATTATTGAACCTAGATTTTATAGTTTTGATACCATAGACATCTTTCTGTTTTAGTTTTTCAAACTTCTGTGTACTGGTAATTGTTTCTCATGGTTATTTTCATTCCTTTTCTACAAGGACCACTGGCAGAAGAGACTGTCATTGAAGTTATTTTTAGAGGTACACAAAATGCATATCTGAGAGCTCTGATACCAGCATGCTATTTTTACCTTGCAGAACTACTGTCTTCTTTGGGCGAATTTCATAGGAACTTAATGGAAAGGTCCTGTACTTGAGCCTCCTTTCTAATATACAACCTCTTATCTATAGAGCTTCCTTCCCTCTATCCATAAGTTTCTGACTTTGATGCTGATTTAGCTCAGTAACCACTTATGTTTCCTGGATTGCTCTTTTTGTCCTGGGAACAGCATGCTTCTGTTCCCAACTATTCAAACTCTAAGAAGTCATATCTGTAACCCAGACCAGTAGAAAAGGTGGTACCCTTATTTTATTGATTTGGTTACTGGGTCATGCCCTATGAAGAACCTGGCCTGCCCACTGCTGTTCACAAAATAATAATAGTAATAACAATAACAATCTTTATTTATACTCCACCACCATCTCCCCAAAGGGACTTGGGGCGGCTAACATGAGGCCAAGCCCAAGAAATTACAATAAGGCAAAATAAAATACATACAACAGATAATAACATCAAATAAAATGCTTAACAATAACAAAGTAATACAATAAAATAATGACAATAACATAATAACATAAGATATAAAATGAAAAAAGAATTAACCAAAGCAAGCTGGGCCAAATCCTCCTGTCTTTGTCTCTCTTCCTGCCAACATTCCCACTTTTCACAGCCACTAGATAGGGAATTGGAAGCATAGACATTTAGGGAGCTGAGCTCTTTATTTTGTTTAGGGCTATGACCTAATTCCTAGAAAGGTATAATTTCTAGACTTTTGGTAGGACCTCCAATGAAATTATTTGGTAACTTCTGAAGGAAGTATGCCATAGAATTGCCTGGAGGTCCCAGCAAGTTCCTAGCAAGACCATTTCCCCACGTTTAACTGAAATTGTAGGTATAGGTTCCGTAGGTAAGGGCTGTGTGTCTTACTGTATTGTTCAATCTGTCTGGCACTGGCTTTCCAGGGTTTTACACAGGATTCATTCCTAGCTCTAGTTGGACTTCCCTGATATTATCTGATTCACTCCCAAAAGGCAGGACAAGTCTTGGTGTGTGTAGGGAAAAAACATGGTTAATGAGTAGGACTGGTGAGAGTTGCAGTCCATTGACAGTAGGAATGTTGTAATTTTCACATTTTCTGGTTTAGCCTGACCACAAAAACAAAGCAAAACAAAAAAATGAGTTGTGTTTGTTGCTGCTGCTGCTTTGCATGGCTGGGGACATTAGCAATGTTGATAGCCTTTGGGTTCCTGTTGAAACAGCTCACATTTCTTTCTAGATTCCTGGCTGATTATGATTATGTAAGTATGCACTTCAAATGAATGACAATATGAAAATATTTTCAAGAAAAGGATAAAAATGCCAATGCTGTATTATGCAGAGGGGGAAAGATGATTAATTTTTGGTAATGTGAGTAGATTGAAGGAGAAAAGCAAGTTTAAATGGCTTGCTGAGTTATCTCCCAAATCCTGGGAAATATGCTGTGTGAAGGTTTTTCATAGATGAATGCAATTACATTTGTGGTAGTGTTATAAAGGGACATAACTGGAATGCTGGTACAGAAAAAACAGATTGTGAAACGGGTGGATGAGAAGACAGGAAAACAGCATTTTCTCTTGACATGCATAGTAAACAGCAAGCCTATTTAAGTGTGATAAACTAAAGATTAAAAAATAATGTGAATAATGTAAAAGCCAGAGAAATACTGTCTTCACCTTCTGAACATTTTAGAAGCAAAAAGAGAGAGAAAGAAGAAAAAAATCACTGCCTTCCCATTCATTGCCTAAAAGAGAGATTTCAATCATTGTTATTAATGCTTTTCAAATATTCAGATGGTTGGGAATTCTTGCCTGGGAAACATCCATGATAAAAAGAAATCATAGGAAGTTTCAGAAAGAAAAAAAATGCCAGTATAGAGAAGCTATGCCACTGTTCACTTTAAATATCCATATTAAACAATACTATATTTTCCATCAAAACAACAAAACAAGTTCTAACTTGTGTATTTCTATGTCTACATTTGGCCTTTGGTTTTTTTCACTTTTTTTCTTCTATTAGTACTGCATTGCTCCTGAAAATGTGCTTGCAATGCATGATAACCTAGAACATGACCCAATAGGGTGTACTATTGATAAAATATGTTTTATAGGTTCTTCCTGTTCCCAATGCCTATGTAAACAAAATAATTAGAGGTCTGAAGCCTCCAAGAATTGTAGTTTTCTAAGTGCTATACTATACTAATAATATAATATAAAAGGGGTCCTCAAACTTTTTAAACAAAGGGCCAGGTCACAGTCCCTCAAACTGCTGGAGGGCCTGATTATAATTTTGAAAAAAGCATGAATGCATTCCTATGCACTCTGGACATCAATTTTAACAAATATAAACTTATTAGTATTTCAATGGGAAGTGTGGGCCTGCTTTTGACTGATGAAATAGGATGGTTGTTGTTGTTGTTGTTGTTGTTGTGTGCTTTCAAGTCATTTCAGATTTAAATTGACCCTGAGCGAGGGCCGGGTAAATGACCTTGGAGGGTCGTATCTGGCCCTTGGGCCTTAGTTTGAGGACCCCTGTAATATAATATATTGTATATACATATAATATTATAATGTAATACAATATAATACTAATAACACAATATTATAATTATATATTTTATATTACATGTAATATTACTAATAATATTACAGTATGCTGGTGTAGTACAATATGGGAATGTATGTTACTTATATTGTGCTATGCTAATAATATAATGTATGTATATATATCTTGTAAGCCGCTCCAAGTCCCCTTTGGGGTGAGAAGGGCGGTATATAAATGCTGTAAATAAATAAGTAAATAAATAATTGTCCAATCTTCCTCAGCTCCTTGAAAAAACAGGAACAGGAATCTGACCACTTCTTCCTTTCTTTTTAAAATTCCTCACTGCCTACCCATTCCTCTCTGCTCATATTGAATCCTGGGTGTAAAAAAATGCCCTTAATTGGTCACTTCAGTCTAGAAACATAAAATGGAAGATTAATAACAAAGGTGAGGAAAGTGGTGAAGATAGGGCCTTGGGTAAGGTGTATTCTGTGTCCAATGAGTTATCTGTGGTACCCATGTGCTCGTGACCCTCAACATTTGAATAATTTAATGGTACTATTCCATTATCCGGGCGGAGGCCACTAGAGGGTGCTAGAGAGGGGATAGTCAATTTTACAGGGGGGGGGGAGTTGAAGGAGACAAACTATTTCCTCTGTTTCTCAGGTTGTTCCCCCTTCCCCTTCCCATATCATAAACAAGGGTTGTTTCCACGAGGGGGACATGGGTGTGGGGAACAACAGGAAGAGGGGGAAATAGTTTTCCTCTTTCAATCCACCCCCTTAAAATGGACTAGCCTTCTCTGTCTAGCGCCCCCTAGTGGCCTCAAACTGGATAATGGAACAGTACATGTTACTTTTTGTAACAATTGACCAAATAAACTTTACAAAACACCAATTTCCTTATTAATATGCTCCTGCACA
This sequence comes from Anolis apletophallus, assembly GCA_030556195.1. Taxonomy (NCBI): domain Eukaryota; kingdom Metazoa; phylum Chordata; class Lepidosauria; order Squamata; family Anolidae; genus Anolis; species Anolis apletophallus. The sequence continues at coordinate 106,185,578 of JARBWK010000009.1, forward strand.
AAGGCTCAATTTTCACTGAGACAAGAAATTGGATCTGGGATGATCCATCAGATTTCAGAAGAGGGTTTATGAGTTCTAGTGCACTATCACATAGAAAAGGAGGGCGGGAGAGGCTATACATAGACAATGTCAAGCATGTCAAACTCTACAACATTTCACAACTGAAAATTGGGACATGTGTAGCCTAACAACATCAGAGTGTGGTCAGGAAGGCAAAAGTTATTATTTTAAAAAGACACACAAGCTTCAACGGGGTACAGTTTGCTTTTGCCTGAAGGGTCTGGGTGGGAAGACTTCATCCCCTCCTCTTCTCTCCCTTGCTTCAGAGTTAATTGAGTAAAATTATTCCTGTACTTGAATTCAGTTTGCAACCATTGAAGTAAGCCGAGGACAAAGAGGAAGGTGGGGGAGAAGAGAGTGAAATTGGGACATTTTGAAACCATCTGAAAAAGTGGGATGGCAAAGGATTGATGAAGACCATGCCTGGAAAATCAGGACAGTTGGAAGGTGTATGTTCTTAACGCCGCTTTACATATGATGCATTTCTTAATCAGTTTATTTTCTACAGGGGAGTAAATCAGGGGAGTAAATGTGGATCATATGGTCGAAACAGGAGCCAGCATGGTGTGCTGGTTTGAGTGTTGGACAATGACTCTGGTTCAGGGTCTGAATATCTGCTCAGTCACTGAATCCTGCCGGCAGGGCAGGTCAGATTCTCTTGCCCTCAAAGGGAGGTAAATAGTAAATCCCTTGAACAAATCTTAAGAAAATGCAGTGATATGGTTGCCTTAGTGTTACTATAAGACAGTAATAAGACATAACATAATAAAGACACATAACAACAATATGGCCAAAATCCAATTGCTATTTTCATTGAATCGATGAAATTTCAATAAGTCTTGATTTATCAGTTGCCAATAAATTCTTTGATCCTATCCCAACTGGAACTAGCAATTGTACTTAGGTTATTAATACACTGAGATAAATATGCATAGGGCTGATATGTGTATATGTGCCCATTCACAGCCTTGGGTCTATTAACATTTTGCTTCTATCTCATCACTTTGGCTATTATTCCTTGGCTCTTCCATTCCAATCTTTGAGCATCAGAATATCATTTCTCCTCTCCTCATTCCCTGCCATATTTCTGAGCAGCAGAAGCACATTCATATACGAGTTAAATTGCCACAATTTCCTTCTGCAACAGATTGCTGCTCTTCCAATGTGTTGCTTATTTACACACAGTACTATCCCATGCCAGGTTCAGCTCTGCCTGTAACACTGGCCAAAGATGTTTCAGACATCATGTGCAAATAGCGATATGTTGGTGAGGGTGTTGCAGTTTGATAGTTTGTTGACTTGTATGGATACAGTGCTCATGTTTGATAAGGACATTGGCGCTTTCATTTTATTGCAAGAGGATTAAATATCTCAGTAGAAAGTAAAATGCATAGCGGAAGATGTACGACTACAATAAAGGAAGCAACATTAACAATGCTTAGCACGCAAATACACTGCTATACATCTTGAGAGCAATTAACAACGATTACACAATTAATCTCTGTGAACAGGTAAATAGTATTATTCTGTTCCTACTGTTACATCTCCCCAGTTCTCCTCTTTTGCATTCTGCAAAACAGAAGCCCATATAAGAACGTGCACACATGTGTCTGTGAAAAGTGTTTTTGGATTCTATCTCATGGTTATGAGTGCCATATGGGAATGTTAGAAAGCAAAAGGGATGAAATAAAAACACGAGGGTCGGCTGCAGTAAATTACGATCGCTACTAGCATAAGGGAGCCATTTGTAAATCAAATGTACACTCAAGCCAGTGCTTTAACATAAAATTTTATAAATCAATGTGTGGGATAAAGGTAGAATTTTAAGTGCCACCTGTAAAAATGCCTTGAAGATAGGAACACAATGCGCATTAACATGAAGGCTATGTTATAAAGTAAGCTCTCAAAACTTTCAAAATCAGAGGCCAAACTAAACCACACTCAAAATGCATAGCTGCATTTTTTATCACAACAGGGAGATTCATTCTTCCCTCCTCACCATCCTAATATCCCCTCCCACACACACACACACACACAACACTTTTGCTAGTAATATAGGTGTTCCTGATGCCATTAACAACTTCTGTCTTACAGAAGATAGTTTTAGGGGTGCAATTTTGTTACAAACAAAGAGTGTTGGGAAAAGGGATTAAATGCTTTCCTTCTAGCCCAACATTTCTCAACCTGGGGGTCGGTACCCTTGGGGGGGGTGCAAGGGGGTGTCAGAGGGGTCTCCAAGGACCATCAGAAAACACAGTATTTTCTGTTAGTCAAGAGGGTTCTGTATGGGAAGTTTGGCCCAATTCTATTGTTGGTGGAGTTCAGAATGCTCTCTGATTGTAGGTGAACGATAAGTCCCAGCAACTACAACTCCCAAATGCCAAGGTCTATTTCCCCCAATCTCCACCTGTGTTCACATTTGGGCATAGTTTGGTCCAGATCCATCATTGTTTGAGTCCACAGTGCTCTCTGGATATAGGTGAACTAAAACTCCAAAACTCAAGGTCATTGCCCTCCAAACCCTTACAGTATTTTCTGTTGGTCGTGAGAGTTCTCTGTGCCAAGTTTGATTCAATTCCATTGTTGGTGGAATTCAGAATGCTCTTTGATTGTAGGTTGACTATAAATCTCAGTAACTATAAATGACAAAATCACACACCCCCACCCCCCAACCCCATCAGTATTCAAATTTGGGTATATAGGTATTTGTGCCAAATTTGGTCCAGTGAAAATACATCATACATATGAGATATTTACGATTCATTACAATTCATTACATTAGCAACATTACAGTTATGAAGTAGAAACGAAAATATTTTAATGGTTAGTGGTCACCACAACATGAGGAATTTTATTAAAGTTTCATGGTATTAAGAAGGTTGAGAACCACTGCTCCAGTCTCAAGTAGGATGGCATTTAAATGTGTGAGAAACAGCAAACAATCCACTCATGAACTTTTTTATTTTTTTATTTTGCCTGCAATCTATAGAGCTATGGAGTCTCCTTCTCTGGAGGTTTTTAAGCAGAGGCTGGATGGCCACCTGTCAGGAATGCTTTGTTGTATTGTAAATCTTAGTGGTGTATTTCACTGCATTGTGGGGGCTGAACTGGATGGCCCTAGTGGTATCTTCCAACTTTATGATTCTATGATATGCATTTTTAAAAATCTGATCTAGTCCCAAATGAAGATTACACAAGACTGGATTTAGAGTCAGTCACACTTAAGAAAGTCACAGTATGTCTACTGAAACACACATAATTTAAATGACTAACTTGAGATCCAACTAACTTAGGCTACACTCATTTCACTAGACCTATTTTAAGACTGGATCCAAGATACAAATTATTCATTCATTCATTCATTTTATCTCTTTTTTTCCATTTATGCAAATAGCCAGACTGTCCCCAAAGATCTAAATTTGCCTTTGCAAATATGCTATGAATGTTTGAAAATGAGGTAGAGGGAAAGGTGGAAGATGTAAATCTAGATGTGGTCTATAATGGAAGAGAAGAAAATAAATTTGACTAGACAGAAGAGAAAATATATATCTTCTTTTAATATTTGGCTGCTGAGCTCAAAAGAAGTAAATGATATCTAGATGGGCAAAGGTCGATGAAAAATAAATAAATCTCTACCATTCTTTATGCCCAGTAGCCCAGCAATGCTCAGAAAAATCCCATCACAGTTGGCAAATCAAGAAATACATCTTCTTATGATCTGGTTGTTTCACCGCTACCATCTAGATATACCCAGAGGAAGAAACATATCTAATTTCAGGCTGGCAAATTTTGATATGCCCACACCCCTAGATATTTCCATAACCAGTAAACAATAACAGGAACTGCAATGAACAATAATGTTAAAAATATCCCACTGCCTTTCATCTTCAGTCTCTTTAAGACTTGTGTTTCAAAACAAATACTCAAGAGCAACTTTCTTCAAGGCTGCATCAAAATGCAATTTTCCTTCAGTGAAATATAGACCTGAAAGTGATTTGGCAAGGAATAGAAAACACAGTGGAGTCAGGCTCTTTTCACGATATTATTATTTTCCTGCGATGATAATGGCCTCCTAACTTTAGTAGTGCTAACCACAGGAAGAGATATTAACTTCCGTATATAACAGAAGTGGGGAAAGGGACTGCTTTGCTTGAATGGGTGCAGATCACTGTTTTATTGTTGATTGTGCATGCAGAAAACGGGGGTTCAGAAGGGTGATAAAAACAGTTGACATTGTTTCATTTTTCTATGTGAAGAAAGTAGGGTTTGTGATATACCCGGTATGGTCAAACCATGCCTGGGGGTTTTATGTGACCCTCTAAGAAAGATTATCAACACCTTTCTGGCACAAGGAATATTTCCAGAAGCTCTAAAAGCTGCCATAGTCTCTCTACTTCTGAAGAAACCAAACTTAGACCCCTCAACCCTAGCGAACTACCGCCCTGTGTCAAATCTTCCCTTCCTTGGAAAGATGATCGAGAGAGTGGTTGTGGAACAATTACAACAGTTCCTTGACGACACAGCTGGTTTAGACCCCTTTCAGTGTGGCTTCCGGGCTGGACATGGAACAGAGACGGTGCTGGTATCCATCGTGGACCAACTCCACTGCCAACTGGATCAGGGAGGTTCGGCTCTTCTGGTGTTGCTAGATCTCACAGCGGCTTTTGACACAGTTGACCATGACCTTCTGATTTATCGGCTCTCGACTGTGGGAATCAGAGGTACAGTTCTAGACTGGCTGTCCTTCCTCCGTAACCGAGGTCAGCAGGTTGAGTGGGGAGGGCGGATATTGGAAAGGTCTCCCCTATCTTGTGGGGTGCCCCAAGGAGCCATCCCCCCCCTTATTCAACATCTACATGCGACCTCTCGCACAGCTGGTCCGAGACTTCGGGTTACGCCGATGACACTCAACTTATCCTGAAGATGGCTGGTCAACCAGACACAGCGCCGTGTAATCTCCATCAGTGTCTGGAGGTTGTCACCAGATGGCTTCGGTCTAGCAGGCTGAAAGTGAACCCTGCAAAAACGGAGATCCTGTGGCTGGGTTCCCCGAGTGGTGGGACCATCAAATTACTGACCCTAGACGGCGAGACCTTGCGCCCTTCACCTCGAGTGAAGAGCTTGGGTGTCCAATTAGACTCTCGATTGATGATGGAATCCCAGGTGTCCACCATCAGTAGAACGGCCTTTTCCCATCTGCATCATATCAGATGCCTGCCCCCCTACCTCCATAGAGATGACCTGGCCACAGTGATCCAGGCCTTGGTACTGACTATGGCAATACTCTTTGCATTGGCTTACCAGGGTCTACCATCCGTAGACTTAAATTGGTCCAAAATGCAGCTGCTAGAGTCTTGGAAGGGCCCCCTGCAAGGTGCCACATCACTCCAATTCTGCAAAAACTTCACTGGCTTCCGATTGAGTATCGATTCATCTTTAAGCTGCTGGCCCTCACCTTCAAGGCATTACACGGCTCCAGCCTGTTATATCTAAAAAAAAAATCAACTTGCTTTCTATCAACCCCAAAGACCACTTCGATCTGAAGATCAAATGCTGCATATAGTTCCCAGTCTCAAGATCATACGATCTACAAAGACCAGGCGCAGGGCCTTTTCTGCTGTGGCCACGTCTCTTTGGAACACTCTTCCGCTTGAAGTCTGTACGCTCCAAGACTTACTAGCTTTTCGGAGAGCGTGCAAAACTTATCTCTTTAGGCAGGCCTTCCCACTTGGCTAATCAGATTTATGTTTTACTGTTTTTATTGTTTTGCTGTGTCACTCATGTCTGATATAAGCCGCTCCGAGCCTCCAGGGAAAGGTGGACTATAAATTTGAAATAGAAATAGAATGACACACCTGTTATATATACTACTGTATTCAGTAAGTATTTATGATACTAATGGAACTGCACTAATAAAACGTGTATAATACTTTTGCTTGTTATAGAAATACACCTAGTGGTTTGACCATTAGGAAACTGATTTCCCAAGAAAAGCAGGGCTTCCTGGAGCAATGTCACCCTGTCAGAAAGTAACTGAGAAGTTGGTTTTTTTTTAAAAAAAAAAAACAACAACAATGGTATGTAATGGCCCTAAGCAATCTGAAAGTAATTAAACATCCTCAAATTAAAGGGGAGGAAACACACTTTAACAAATTATGAGTCTGATTAATCCTCCGAACATACAGTAGGGTCTAAAATACTTTAGGGAAGCTGCTGGTTAGTTGTTAAATGTTGCTTTGTTAATAGCCACTTTTGGGTACAGTAGGGTCTTGCTTATCTATATAAATAAAAATTTAATGTTCATTTGTAGGATTAACAACTCAAAAACCACTAGACAAATTGACACCAAATACATCTATCAGGCCAACGAGTGATCATCACTCATAAAAACACCGAAGAACACAGCAGAAGAGACTTTAAAAGCCAAAAAAGCCAAAAATATATATTACAACGCATGCACAAAACCACACACACACACACACATACACACACACACATATATACATACACACACACATACACACACGCAAAAACACATATAAACTCATGTACACAAATATAAACACACAAAAATCCAAATATACACAGATTGGGCCACAGCAATGCATGGCAGGAGGCGGCTCGTCCAACATAAACGGGCCAGCAGAACATTGGATAAGCAAAAATGTTTGATATTAAGGAGCGATTAAGGAAAAGCCTATTAAATGGCAAATTATGTTATGATTTTACAAATTAAGCACAAAAGCATCATGTTTTACAACAAATCAACAGAAAAAACGTTATGTAGTTAATTACTGTATTTTCAAATTTAGCACCAAAACATTGCATTGCATTGAAAAAGCTGTGAATCCAGGCAGGAGGCAGACTGCATTGGATAATACAGAACATTGGATGAGCAAAGGTCGGATAAACAAGATGCTAAGGCCTCTCAGCCCGGCTTTATTGAATTTGCACCTTTTCTCGGAACCACTGTACTTATTCTGAGCCCTCCGAACTCAGTATTTATTATTGTTCAGTCATTATATTGTCTTTATGATGTTTGCTTTGTTATTGTTATATGTTTTGATCTCATGAGTTGTTGTTGTTGATTTTATTTTATTGTGCTTGTTTTAATCTGTATTTCTTGAGCTCATCCCCTTGTAAGCCGCCCCGAGTCCCTTCAAGGAGATGGAGGTGGGGTATAAAAATTAAGTTATTATAAAGTTATTATTACTCTAAATTCTAGCAGACAGAACTGGCACAATCACCCCGAGTATTCCATTTCCTTAAGAAAACCCTATAAAATGCATGGATTCACTGTAAGTCAACAGGCAACTTGAAGCCACATACATTTGCACACACAGCCACATTGTCAAGAGACTTGCATTATGCTTCTTTGTCTTCCCTGCCAGAAAATCTATCATACTCATCTGCTTTTGTTTAAACGTTGGCACTCGTCTCCCCCCCCCCTTAAAGGGAAGCACATTTAGTCTTGCTAATGTCAAGTTTTTAAAAAGGAAGAAAAAAGAAAAGGGAAAAAGATGAGCATAGTTCAATGGTCAAACCTTTGAGAAATATTAATAATCAGAATAAAACATTTCTTTAGCTATTACAAAAAATAATGAGATGCAGTCAAGGGTGACAAATCCACAGTCTTATCTGCCTCAAAATAAAGAGAGTTCATTTTTTAAATCAAACCACCTTTTTTCTGGCTTGCTGCTATTTTTTTACGAGTTAGATATATTACAGGAGTTATTTGTAAATCTAATGGACAATGATTCACCTGGCAATTCTAGGACCAGAGACCAATCTCACTCTTACCATGGGCAACTCCATTCCTGATACCAGCAGCCAGAATCGCCATTCTAATTTCCTTTTTTAAAAAAACATATTTTTTTTAAAGTCTTCACTATAACATAAGAGTACAGAGCTTGAAAAGGTTACTTTTGGGACCTTCAAATCAGTAATGCCATGATTTCTATACTAGGTTGCGTGAAGAAGTACTTCCTTTGGTTTTTCCTAAATATATTAGGAAAAACCTAATATATTTAGGTCATCAATATAGTTTTTTTCCCATCTGTTTTTTTCCCAGTCATACTGCCTGAGTGTAGGTTTCTGAGTCCAGCCTCATTGTTTGGTGGCAATAGGATGAAAAAAGTTATCACAATTTTATGATTAGGAGATTACTCATTGTCTGAGTACGATAGCCTTCCAAGTGTAGTGTCTTGGGGGTGGATATGCAGGTGACTGTGTAGCCCTATTCTTGACCCACATATTCTTCCACTGTGAGGACATTGGTTTCCAAGTGGAAGGCGGTCCCAGTCAGGTTTGGCTTGACACACCTTCCTCTTGGCACGTTTCTCCCTTTCGCCCTCCATTTGTGCCTCTTCAAATTCCACTGCACTACTGGTCACAGCTGACCACCAATTAGAGTGCTCGAAGGCCAGAGCTTACCAGTTCTTGGTGTCTATACCACAGTTTTTAAGGTTAGCTTTAAACCCATCTTTAAAACTCTTTTCCTGCCCACCAACATTTCATTTTCCGTTCTTGAATTGGGAGTATAGTAACTGCTTTGGGAGATGGTGACCAGGTATTCTGGCAATATGGCTAGTCCAGCAGAGTTGATGGCATAAAAGCATCGCTTCAATAATGGCGATCTTTGCCTCTTCCAGCACAATGACATTTGTCTGCTTGTCTTCCCAAGAGATTTGGAGGATTTTTCGGAGGCAGCCCTGTTGGATTCGTTCTAGGGATTGAGTGTGACATCTGTAGATAGTCCGCGTTTTGCAGGCGTATAGCAGGGTTGAGAGGACAATATCTTTGTAAACAAGCACCTTGGTCTCCCTACGGATGTCCTGATCCTCAAACACTCTCTGCTTCATTTGGAAAAATGCTGCACTCACAGAGCTCAGGTGGCATTGTATCAGTGTTCATCACATTACTCTTATTGAGCCAGCCATTAATAAAAATGGGATTCATTATGTGAGCCTGAAAAAGGGTGAGATTTGAGCAGTAGCCTGCCAACTCCTGGTGACATTGAACTAAAGACTCCTTTCTGAAGATATTAGCAGAAGCCAATGATCTGCACAAATTGTCTGAAAGACTTGTGCAGGTCAAGTATCACTTATCCAAAATGCTTGGAACAAGAGTATTTTGGATTTCTATTTTTTATTTTACCCAATTAGCATACACACACACACACACACACATTTTGGAGTTGGGACCTATGCCTAAACATGAAATCCAATGACGTCTCATATAACCTCATACACATGGTGGGAAGGTAATTTTATACATTTTTTTAAAAATGTGCATGAAACAAAGTTTGTGTACATTCATCCATCAGAAAGCAACAGCACCACTATTTCAGGCACTTGTGGACAATTTTGAAGCATTTCCAATTTTGGAGAGCTGGATAAGTGATGCTCAATGTATATTTGTGCAGTGTTTGTTGCTGCCATGTTTCATTGTATAGAAACAAATGTTTCAAAGATCACAATGCACCACATTTCACCAGCTGATCACTAGCACCACAATTTTCTTTGTGACTGGGTTATTAAATATATTCCTTATTATTTAATAACATGGGATCACATTATAAATCCAGCTTTAACACAAACATTATAGCTTAGCTAACAAATCTGCTTCTGCTATAATTAGAAGGCACACTGTGACATATTACAGTAATTAAACATTACATTGCATGTCAATATAAATACAAATACTTGTAATGCATATTAGACCCTGTCTCATAAGAAAACACAAAGGAGCAGAAGAAATCCATTTCCTTCCAAAGTTTTTGTCTATTTTGGTCTGAATATCAGCCAAAAAACACTGTACAGAGAATCGAGGGAATACTTTAAAGTGATTTACCAAGAAAAAGGGACTACCCACTGGAATGGATGTTGAACATGGGTTTCACTGGAGTTAAAAGGACCCTTTTTGCTTTGTTCAATGATTCTTACACAAAAGAACTTCAGAGGGCACAATTTGACTTTGAAATCATTTTGAAACTGTATTATCTTTCTTTGCAAAGCAGTTTGCATAAGTTTAAAACTTGGAAAGTTAGCATAACAAAGCAATTGTGAAAGACAGAAAGAAGATCATAAATTTGACCTAATAATTTCCACATCTCACCCAATAACATTTAATTCCTTAGAAAAAGAAACCTTCTTAATTAAAGTTATATTTGCAAATCAAATATTAAAAAGATATTGAAACTTAGTTCCTCCAGCTTCATGAAAAACATCTTCTACCCGAACCGAGAAGTCACTTCCATTTCCGCAAAACCCCAAAAAAGCACATTTCACAAAGGAAATCCAGAATATCTAAGACCAAGCAACATCATAGTGTGGTCAAGATGGCAAAGGTTATTAGTGAGGAAGATCACACAGTATAGGAGATGCTACCATAGTTTGTTTTTGTGCGAATCTATCGGGAAGGACAAAATACTTTTGCCTCCTCCTCCCTTATCACCACTGTGTTAACTGTGTGTCAACTACTTTTGCAGTCTGAACTCAGTTTGCAGCAATTAGCAGGGGAATATGGTGGCAGCATAGCAGGATCATTCTCCAAATTTGATCTTCTACAATGGCATTATTGGGGGCCCTGGTGGTGCAGTGCATTAACCCGATGAGCTGCTGAACTTGCTGACCAAAATACCAGCAGTTTGAATCCAGGGAGCAGAGCGAGCTCCTCCTCAGCTTCTGCCAACCTAGCTGTTCCAAAACATGCAAATGTGAGTAGAGAAATAGGTACCATTTCGGCGGGAAGGTAACAGTGTTCCATGCAGTCATGCTGGCCACATGACCTAGGAGGTGTCTATGGACAGTGCCGGCGCTTCGGCTTCAAAATGGAGATGAGCACCAACCTCCAGAGTCGGGCATGACTAAACTTAATGTCAAGGGAAATCTTTACCTTTTAATTATATTGGTGCCATGAATATAATAAAGACTGACACAACATACAAGTATCTGTGTTGGATCCTTCATTCGTATTATTGCTCCATCCTTTAATCTGATAACAACAATGTGATGCTTTGATTTTATATTGTGTGAATTTGCTTTATTATTTCACTCTGCTATTGTAATTTATTTTGTATTCTGCATTTTGTATTGTGTTGCATTGTATTTTAAAGGGCCTGGCCTTATGTTAGCCGCTCTGAATCCCCATTGGGGAGATGGTGGCAGGGTATAAATAAAGATGATGATGATGATTATTATTATTATTACCTTTACTGGCTTCTACCCAAGATTTTTACTGCTTTGAATCTTTCTTTATTACAGTACAACCCCCTAACCACGAGACCAGTAAGTACTTGTGGTTTCATTTATCTAGTCTGACAAATATGTCTTCTCTAGAGATTTTCTAGGTCCTTCAGCATGATTCTATTGTATCCTTGGGCTGGAAACGCTTTGCTTCAATAGGGTTCACTATTATCCAATGTCTTGCATATCCACATAAGATCTGGGAACATATCCCTACGGACACGAGGGTCATGCTGTATTATGAAACCCCCTTTTTGACATTCAAAGCATGACCACCGTGTTGGATACTCCATTCCCAACCACAGCTAGTTAGGTTTCATTTGGAGACGTAACTAGCAGAACATTGATGCAGTATTTCCCCGAACATCTCTACTTTAGAGGGATACTGAAAATGTCTTCAATTATTTATTGAGCAAGAAATCTCAATGAGAACTCAAGAATACTAATTTTAGAATTCTGCCATTATCATATCAAGCACAAACTGGATCTGCAATAAAATCTGTAGAGCTCTAATTCAGGATTCCAGTGAGCCACCCATGACTTTGGAAAGGATATTACAGCCCACTGACCCGATTGCCAGTCTTTTTCTTCCACAGCAATGACTTGCAGTTTCTGATTATGGTCAGTCCACTCCCCCCACTTTTTCTCCACATATTTTTCTCCATTCTGTTTTAAATACATTTGTTTCTGTTTCTGCAAACCCATCTTGTTTTCCAGTGGCTCTATCCTGACTCCAGTCTCACTGGGCTTTCATGATCTGAATATTGGTATTACGGAGAACGATTTACTGGGAGAACAGGGAGGCAGAAACATGAGGCTTTTGACATTAGTCACCTTATACTCAACACTAAGATCTTTAAATATCCATCAATGAATCTTCAAATCAGAGACCAAGCTCCAACATAACTCTCTGATCTGAGGGAGGGCATTTTACTGTGAAGGGTTTTGTTTTCATTACAGTTTTCTTTTTCTTTTCTTGGCATCCAGTTTCCTTCCTGAGCTTGAAGGAATGAGCCAATCCCCTATGGAGAAGCAAAAACATTTTCAATTCCCAGGATTCAGGCTTTGTATTGCAAAGGTATATGAAAACACACACACACACAAATGTTTCTGTGAGCTACAATCTAGCAAGAAGTAACAGCCTTCTCTCCCTTAAGTAGGGCAGCTGCCAAAAAAAGAAAAATATTCTGAAAATACAATTTCTCTTTCTCTTTTTCTGGTGTTTAAAATGTATTCTTCTAATGAAAAGCCACCTCATTATATTACACGTTTAAGGTCAATTTAAAGGTCCGTTGCTATAATAGGCAGCACCAAGTTCCCAAGAACCCAACTAATATTCATGTCCAGAAGACAGCACAGTGGTTTGCTTGAAATTTATGAGGATGCTGACAGTGTGACATTTATAAACTGTGTCATTAATTCTCAAACAGGAAAGCTGCATTTCATTATCTGTCTTTCCCCCTACTTCTTTTTTGGTGCAGATAATTTTATTCTCTAAGGGTGCAGCTACACTGCAAAATTAATGCAGTTTGACACCACTTCAACTGCGGTGGCTCAGTATTATGGAATCAGGGGAGCTGTAGTTTTATAAGGTCTTTACCTTCATCTGCCAAAGAGTGCTGGAACCCCATCAAACTATAACTCTTATGATTCCAATGTATTTCATGAACCAAGTTAAGGAGCCGTGGTGGCACAATGGGTTAAATCCTTGTGCCAGCTATACTGCTGCCCTGAATGTAAGTAGTTTGAATCAGTGAGATGTTTTTTTCCATGTCAGGAGCAACTTGAGAAATTGCAAGCTGCTTCTGGTGTGAGAGAATTGGGCATCTGCAAGGACGTTGTCCAGGGGACACCCAGATGTTTTGATGTTTTGCCATCCTTGTGAGAGGCTTCTCTCATGTCTCCGCATTCGGAGCTGGAGCTGACAGAGGGCGCTCACTTGCATTCTCCCCACATTCCAACCTCCGACTTTCAGTCCGCCGGCGCAAGGGGGCTCCAGTGAGATGGGGTGAGCTCCAGCTTCCCATGCAGGGACATGCAAGAAGCCTCCTACAGGATGGTAAAACGTTTGGGCATCCCCTGGGCAACTTCCTTGCAGATGGACAATTTTCTCGCAGTAGAAGCAACTTGCAGTTCCTCAAGTAGCTTCTGACATGGAAAAAAATGGACCAAGTTAGTTAAAGTTGTGCTGAACTGCATTGATTCTACTGAGTAGATGCACCATAAGTTACTTGTCTACATTCCTATCAGCTGCAAATATTACTGAAATATCATTTCAATTTTGTCAGTCTAAACCAGTGGTTCTCAATCTGTGGGTCCCCAGGTGTTTTGGCCTAAAAGTCCCAGAAATCCCAGCCAGTTTACCAGATGTTAGGATTTCTGGGAGTTGGAGGCCAAAATATCTGGGGACCCACACTGAGAACCACTGGTCTAAACAAATAGCATTTCTTTTATTAGGAAGATTAGTAAAGAAACAGGAAAGACAACTATAGTCCATGAAACACATTTTCTGTCACCTGCAAAGCAGTGAGACTGTATTGAACTTGAGACAAACTACATGTGGCATTAAATAGATCTTTGCATTTAAAATAGGTTTTTTAAAAAATTAAGAACTGCATTGGCTTAGGGGGATCTATAATTTACAGAATCAAAGGACCCCTTGGTGCACAAAATCTTTGGAAAATAGTATTTGCTTTGGGAGGAAATGCTCCATCAATGCCAGGAAAGCACAATCTAAATATATGCATGAATAGCATTCTGGAAAAAACTTCATCTACCTCAATTTATTTCAACATTAAAAAGAAATTTTAATCTATTCCATTTATTACATTGAGACTAAAAAGTGTTTTATTTTACCCAAATAATGGCACATGATATTATGGATACCCTGGATTCAGACATCAGGTCATAATGTTAAAACACAGGCACTTGACCCCTTTTACAAGGCTCTGCAACACTGTATTACAAATTGTTCGTAATTGAAACAACTGGACAATTAGCACTAGCCGGTTCTAGCTGATGCTCCTCAAAGGACTTCCTCAGTGAGCACATAACACTGATCAATACAAAGAATGCAATGGACTCCACAAGTACAATATGATGTATGCTGGGAAGAAAAACAGCATATTGTTTTCTTTAGAAGTCTTTACTTATGTCTCCTTGACTATCTTCTAGTGATCAATCTGTGTTAAAAGTTAGGTTGTCTGCCATGATATACAAATACAGGCAGTCCCCAGGTTACAAACAGGATAGGCTTTATATCAGTGTTTCTCAACCTGAGGCTCGAGACCCCTGGGGGGTGTGGGGTGTGAGAGGATGTCAGAGCGTCGCCAAAGACCATCAGAAAACACAGTATTTTCTGATGTTGGTGGGGTTCAGAATGGTTTTTTTATTGTAGGCGAACTATAAATCCCAGCAACTACAACTCCCAAATTTCAAGATCTCTATTTTCCCCCAAACTCCACCAATGTTCACATTTGGGCATATTGAGTATTTGTGCCAGGTTTGGCCCAGATCCATCATTGTTTGAGTCCACAGTGCTCTCTGGATATAGGTGAACTACAATTCCAAAACTCAAGGTCAATGCCCACCAAGTCCTTCCAGTATTTTCTGTTGGTCATGGAAGTTTTCTGTTTCAAGTTTGATTCAAGTCCATCATTGGTGGAGTTCAGAATGCTCTTTGATTGTAGGTTAACTATAAATTCTAGCAATTACAACTCCCAAATTACAAAATCAAAAATGTTCCCCCAACTCCACTAGTAATAAAATGTGGTCCAGTGAATGAAAATGCATCCTACATATCAGATATTTACATTATGATTCAAAACAGTAGAAAAATTACAGTTATGAAGTAGCAACGAAAATAATGTTATGGTTGGGGATCACCACAACATGAAGAACTGTATTAAGGGGTTGCGGCATTAGGAAAGTTGAGAAACACTGATCTATAGGTTTGTTTATAAGCTGAATTTGTATCTAAGTCAGAACAGTTACATTTTTAGTTAAATTTGTATGTAAGTCAGAACATTCACACACACTTTGGACAGCACAGGGAAAGACTAACACCCCTATGGTGTTTGTTTTGCTGTCTGCTTTCAGAAGATTTCGCCTCACTTTCTTTCCCTCTCATAATTGGATTTTGAAAAAAGTGGCTTGTTGTGGAAACAAGAGTTGATGAGAAAGCATCAGTGCAGACACCTTTCCCCTATGATAATTCTTTCAGGAGTGAATTTCCCTTCCAAGGGGTAGATGTCTCTCACTTCCTGTTGTCAGCCCTGTTCTTAACTATGAGTCATTTGTAAGTCCTGTTCTTAACTATGAGATGTTTGTAACTCGGGGACTGCCTGTATCCATGCTTGATTTGGGGTCAGACATGGTATGTTCATCCAATGGAACCAAAATGTATATCATAGTATGCTTTTGGACCCATCTGTCTATTATGCAATGTGCCTTCTATTCAAACACTCCAGGTTTGCCATTTTTTGTCTGAAACCCTGGTACGAAACTAGTTTTATCGATTCCAATTTGAAGTGAAATTGATATCAATACAGAAATACCGGGCCAATCTTCTATTACAAAAGCAGCAAAAAGAGGAGGATGGAAGGAAGACAGTATTCCACCTGCCTACTAAGAACAGGATAATTTTTGTGCCTAAGTAACAGAAATTCCCAATTGTTTAGTCTAAAGATTCTTTCCTCATCAACTCTGAACATTGTCCCTTTCAGAAAACATAAAACATCTGGATTCCATATGGGTTTCTGAGCACCAAATAAATTTCATGGACTTTTAAAGGCTCTCTTGAACATAATTCCCATCCTTGTTTGTTTGCACCCTTATTTCCCTTCCAAAAGAAACATAAAATAATTACAGACAACACCAACAGCAGAAATATCAAGTACACCACCAACTACAATATAAAATAGGAAAAACTTAAAAATCATTTTTCTTTCAATTTTTTTTTTGAAAACTCAAGAAACACAAATTCAGGGACAAATATATAATTCATAAACCAGAAAAAAGTAAACAACGAGAGGATAATGAAATGCTACCCACATATTAGTCCAAAGTATGCACATATCCACCACTCCAGTAGCTAATATACTATGTCACACATTGTTGTTTTTAAAAAATAAGTTTCTGTTTACCTACTTGTTTACCACATCATGCAAAACTAACTGGATAGTTTTTCACTGAATTTGGAGGGCATGTTTTCCATGGTCTGATTTACAATTTAGGCTATGCAGCATATACAAAATAACCAGGCACTCCGATTACTTCTTCATCCACACATAATGTGACCTGCCATTTGCAACACTGATGAGTCGGTTTTAAAAATAATTATCTGTATACATTTTGCCATAACTATATGAGTAACATCAAGTTTCTGCCTATTTAACTCTTAATGCCTACATTGGTTATAAACAGCAGGCTGGATATTCAATAAATTAGGAACAGATGATTGTGGAGCAAACAAGAAATTCACTGAGGGAGTACCCTAATTATTTTTTAATTCAGACCAAGTAATGCATTTGGCAGCTGACTGGGGAAGTCATGCTCTGCAAAAGTAAGGAAGACATGCAATGTGAAGGAGCATCAATGTATGCATTGTGATTGAAGGTCATCCTCCAGAAAGGTTGAGACTGAATAATGGTTAATTAGTGATTCTCCTGAACAATACTGGATATACTACAGTTACTTGCCAATAATTCAGTTTTTTTAAAAAAAAATGAGCTATTGACATAGCTTTTGTGTAATTATGCAGTCTCAATATTTACATGCAAGCTGTTATTCGGATCCAGGCAGATATGTCTTTGGCTTCCATGTCAGTAGACTAGTAAATCTGATCTGGATTTTACTCTGGACGTTAAAGGGGCTATTCAAAATGTTGATGCTATTTGGGGGCCATGATTCAGCACCCTGGATATTTCCTTTGAAGTTTGGAATAAAACCTGCAACGGATCTGCCTTCACATTCTTGTGGAAGATGGCAGCCAACACTGCATCCATAAACGTATAATAAAAATCGAAAGGCACTTCTGCTTTCGTAAAGCAAGGTCTTCTTGTTTCTCTATAGCACTCTATGATGAATCTTATGCCAAACGTAGCAGTAGGTTCTACCAGAGACATGAAAAAGCCCATAATCTTTACAGCTGGAGAAACCTGAACTTTTTTTCTCATATCAGGTTACAAATTACTTTGCTACTGGGTTGCTGTGAGTCCTCCGGGCTGTATGGCCATGTTCCAGAAGCATTCTCTCCTGACGTTTTTCCCACATCTATGGCAGGCATCCTCAGAAGTTGCGGTCTGTTGGAAACTAGGTAAGTGGGGTTTATATATCTGTGGAATGTCGAGGGTGGGAAAAAGAACTCTTGTCTGTTTGAGGCAAGTGTGAATGTTGTAACTGGCCACATTAATTAGCATTGAATAACTTTACAGCATAAAGCCTGGCTGCTTTCTGCCAGAGGGAATCTTTTATTGGGATGTGTTAGCTGGCCCTGATTGTTTCCTGTCTGGAATTCCCCTGATTTCTAAGTGTTGTTCTTTATTTACTGTCGTGATTTTAGAGGGTTTTTTTAAAATACAAGATTTTGTTCATTTTCATTGTTCCCTCCTTTCTGTTGAAATTGTCCAAATGGTTGTGGATTTCAATGGCTCCTCTGTGTAGTCTGACATGGTGGTTCTAAAGAGTGATCCAGAATTTCTGGGTTCTCAAATAATATGCTGTGTCCAGGTTGGTTCATCAAGTGCTCTGCTATGGATGACCTCTCAGCTTGAGTTAGTCTGCAGTGCCTTTCATGTTCTTTGATTTGTGTTTGGTGGTCCCTGTGTAGACTTGTCCACAGCTGCATGGTATGCAGTAGACTCCTGCAGAGGTGAGAGGATCCCTCTTGTCCTTTGCTGAATGTATCACTTGTTGGATTTTCTTAGTGGGTCTGTTGATAGTGTGTACATTGTGTTTCTTCATCAGCTTCCCTATTTGGTCAGTGGTTCCCTTGATGTGTGGTAAGAACACTTTTCCTCTGGATGGATCTTTGTTTTTACTCTCTTGGCTTGTTCTTGGTCTTGCAACTCTTCAAAGCCAGGCTTTGAAGCTGCAAGGCTATTCAATGTTAATCAAAGTAACCAACTGCAAATATTTACACTTGCCTCCAACATACACAAATTCTTTCCCCCAACCTGGACATTCCAAAGATATATAAACCTCACTTGCCTAGTTTCCACAGACCTCACAATGTCTGAGGATGCCTGTCATATATGGGGGCAAAACGTCAGGAGAGAATGCTTCTGGAACATGGCCATACAGCCCATAAAACTCATAGCAACCCAGTTATTCTGGCCATGAAAGCTTTTGACAATACTTAAGCTACCATTAGCATCCCATCCCATCTTAATACAAAAGCCTATATCTTCTCAAATTGCACTGAACTATATTAATTTGGGGTATAAAGGAAAAAGGGGAAAATCTGCAATCTTTTTCATTTACTCCCACATTTTTAGAAAATTGCATGAGATCATCATATCTATCTATCTTAGGCTACAATAATATATCTCATTGAACTCTGTTGTTTTTACATCTTACTATATATGTACAGGATTGCAATCTAAATGTGAATTTCCTCCTTTCTTGCAAACCCCCTTTTCTTTTTTTCCAACATGTCTAGAATATACTGTACATATATGTTATATACATCTGCTGAACATCTTTAAAATATGAGAAAGAATGCATTTAAAGGAGCAGTCACATTTTTCTGACACAGATCTCCTACTTCTATTGCCAAATCCCTTTCCCAGATGGTGTGTTATTATTAAGGCACCTATCTTAAAAGACTTAGGAAAATGAAAATGTTAAAACACACTCTTCTCCACAAATATTCAAATGTGTCTCCCATATGAGTTAATAATATGCCCACAAGTTCACTAGCAGGACATCGGGCAAAAACACTCTCTCACTGATATTCACCAGCAAGTAGGAATATCAAGCAGCATGTTCTGTACATAATAGTCACCCTGATTGTGTGTGTGTGTGTGTCATACTAATTGGTACCCATCAACAACCTTATCCTCCATTATTATTTATTTGAGGCCCCATGTACACTGACCATTGAATGTAGTTCAAAGATAGTTTCAAACTGCAGTGGGCAGCTAGATCACGAATTTAAACCAACATGAGCATAGTTAGGGGAAAGTTCTAAAGAAAGCCCTTACTGTGCATCACCATGATCCAATGTAATTCCAGAATGAAATTGGCTTTTTCGTGTGTGTGTAATTTGGTTCTAGGATTTCCTATGTAATCTTCTACACAGTGAAACAACTTTCTCAATATGAGTTTGTGGCTGGCCAAAGTGGTCATTGGAGACTATTTTGTGACGATGGCTATATCTTGTACTAGTTGTGGTAATCACTTCTGTTGATGAAACTGTCATATCCATATATACCAGTGTTTCCCAACCTTTTTTGAGCCGCGGCACATTTTTTACATTTACAAAATCCTGGGGCACACCACCAACCAAAATGACACAAAATGACACTCTAACACAGTAATACATATAGTTAATATGATTTTAAATGTATGTATACACTCAGTGTGAAACCTGGACCGGTTTCGATGAACACAACATAGATATCCTGGCAGGAATGGCAGAAAGACACAAACTTCCCACACAGAACTCCCATAACCAAGAGAAAATACTATAAGAGTTTGGTGGGCATTGACCTTGGGTTTTGGAGTTGTAGTTCACCTATATCCAGAGAGCACGTTGTGGACTCAAACAATGTTGGATCAGGACCAAACTTGGCATGAATACTCAATATGCCCAAATGTGAACACAGATGGAGTTTGGGGAAAATAGACCTTGACATTTGGGAGTTACAGTTTCTGGGATTTATAGTTAACACACAATCAAAGAGCATCCTGAACTCCTGCAACAATGGAATTGAACCAAACTTGGCATATTGAACTCTCATTACCAACAGAAAGTACTGAAAGGGTTTGCTTGGGAATTCACCTTGAGTTTGGAAGTTGTAGTTCACGTACACCCAGAGAGCACTGTGGACTTAAACAGTGTTACGTTATGTTGTTGTTTTTTTCTATCCAGAATCACAATGTTGGAAGGAGGCTCACCACTTTAAGGTCCTTAAAACAGGCATGGGAAAACTTGGGCCCTCTGGGTGCTTTGGACTTCAATTCCCACCATTCCTAACAGCCTGAGGCCCTTTCCTGCTTAAATGGCTGAGGGAGGAAAAGGAAAAGAGCTGGAGGCTGCTAGGAATGGTGGTAGTTGGAGTCCAAAACACGTGGAAGGTTCAAGTTTGCCCATGCCAGCTTTCGACAGAGACATCTTCCTCCCCCTTCCCCTTTGCACCCTTTCTTCCCCCTCCTGCCAAACACTTACTTTTTCTTCTACACTTTTTCTTCTGCAGCCATTTTGATCCGAGGAGGCAGCATGAGCGTGTTCAGGAGGGGAAGAGGAGGGAGGAAGACGGGACCTGTGCAGGCGTTACTATGCAGACTCGCCCCAGAGCAAAGCAAGGCAAAGCGAGCAGAGCGAGGTTGGGAAGAAGAGAGCCTGAGTGGAGAAGAAAAAGTGTTTGGCAGGAGGGGGAAGAAAGGGTACTGGAGGTTCCAATTTCCCACGGCATACCTGATGACCGCTCACGGCACACTGGTTGGGAAACACTGATATATACAATGCCCTGCAACATTTTACAGACAGAAACAATATCAAAGCAGAGCATGGTCAGCACGGCAAAGTGCTGATTAATGAGGAAAAACAGATATGCTATGAAAGACTGCAGCAGTTTGTTTGTGCCACAGCCTACTGCAAAGGGCAAGATTCTACCCTTGTTCTTCTCCGACCCGCCCTTCACTAAATGAATCAGTACAGGCCACGTTTGCCCTTTGAATGGAGTTTGCAGTAAATGAAGTAAGTTGTGGTAAAGGTGCAAAGGGGGGAGTAATAAAGAGAATCTGGAAGATTTTTAAAGCAACTGAAAAAGTGGGATGACATATAAGGGAATCTCAAGGTCTTGAGCCTGGGAGAAGCTCTGAGCTGCAGTCCCAGGGTCAGTTATCTCCAGGTCCAGATTTTAATGAAGCCTTGAACAGACGAAGAGCTTTTAGCCAGCAGAGACAAAGAAATCAGAAACTAGTAGAGAAACAAAACTAAGGAAAAATCCATTCCTGGCTGTTTGGGAAACAAAGTATAGTGCCAAGTATGGAGCCTAGCTTCAGATGAAGCAACGTTGGATTCACGAATAGTTCTCCATGCCATGTTCCTGGATCTTGGTCTTTGATTCCTGTTTAAGTGCCTGTACTGTTGTTTTTGCTTTTGAAATCAAGCCTCTGGTATAATGGGCGTTCTTAGAATGTTTCTCTATGGATTTATTGCTATTTTTACTTCCTAAACAATCGGATTTGCCTTTTTACCATGGATTACTTGTATTGCTTTGGATGTAACTATCGTCAATAAACTGCTTGCTATTTTAACGCAACTGTGTGGTGTTGAGAGTCAGGGAATCCTGCTCTGGAGTACAACAGGAGAACACTTAATTTTTCATCTTCTATATAACCTTGAAAGACGGCATCTAAGAGGTGACTTGATCGAAGTGTATAAAATCATGCATGGAATAGAAAAGGTGAATAAAGAAAAATTATTTTCTTTGTCACAAAACACTAGGACTAGAGGGCACTCCTGAAGCTCCAAGGTAGGAAAGTTAGGACTAATAAAGGGAAATATTTCTTCACCCAGAGGGTCATTGGGTTATGGAACTCACTTCCAGAAGAGGTTGTGACAGCTGTCAGCCTGAACAACTTCAAGGCAGGATTAGACAGATTCATGGATACCAAGTGTATCGGTAGTTACTGAAAAGGACATTCAAGTGCCACCTTGGAGTTGGTTGAGGTAGGCAGGATTTCCCTGGGTACTGGTTGTGGGGGGTCGGGAGCAGGTTAGGGTTTTGCCCTCCCTTCTGCTCGAGATCCCCGTGTTCAACTGGGGGCCACTGTGTGATACAGAATGCTGGACTAGATGGGCTGAGGTCCGATTCAGCATGGCTCTTCTTATGTTCTTATGTTCTTATAACCTTCTAGTGGTAAAACATTTAGAAATGTTAAGTTAAGACCTTTTACTCTCTGTTTTCAAACTGTATTAGGAGATTCATTTTGGGGGGTTTTTTCTAGAATGTTTAGAGAAATATTCAATAACTATTGCTATGGCATTGCCCTTCCCCTCCCCCATTCTTTCTAGTGAAAGCACATATGTAGGAGGCCTCCAGAATTGTTAACTACAGATTGGAAAACCTCATGGAAGACAGAACAAAGTCATAAGCTTTTCTCAATTATAATCCATCATATGCACCCATTAATTGCCAAGATATTTAATAACATCCTCTTTCACATGAGTGACCTGAATTAATCTTTACTATTTCCAAATCCAGTTAAGAGAGTAAAGCCAGCTTCATCTTATGACAGTGGAAAATCCCATATTTTATTATGTGTTATGTTTACATAAGTTATAAATGAATCCTGATTGAGAAGCCCAAATTGGTCTACTCTATGTCTACTTATATAAATATAAAGTGGAATATAAGTGAATGTAATCCAAGTAAGATTTGCAATATGATTTCAGATTCTCCATATTGCAATCAGACTAACAAGGTGTCAAAATGTTCTTCTTTCACTATAGAAACAAAGATAAAGACACAGGTTTCTAAAATATTTTTCTTTAAAATCCAGATGTCCTCTTTATCCATCTAAAAGACTAACTAGCATTGCAATATTATGCATACTTATTGGATTGGACTTTCTTCTAAGTGAACACAAATATGATGTACCAACTCTCCATTAACTCAAGAAGAAGTACAACAGTACCTCTAATCCTCTGGATGCTTTCATTTCAGATAGATGAATTAATTGTGTCATTGCCAGAATTTTAAATATCTGAACCTAATTATGGCATCATTATCCAAAAGGGGGGGGGGGAGGCTTGGCTCATTCATTTGAACTGTGGCCAATCTGCCCAACTGGGACAACCCTATATCATTCCATTTTGCCAGATCTCCTTCCCTTATGATCTATAATGATCTATGATTAAAATTTTATCAGGACTTCTATTTTTGCTGAGAGATAAATCCTCCAACGTTTCAAGATGGCTATCCATTTAAAGGGATGTGGATTCTAAATTTGAGTTTAATTTCTAAGAGAGAAGATATATTAACATTTCAATCCAATGGCCCCTGGGAGACTGTAATGCTGTAAGCCCTATCTGAAAGATAAAATCTCCCTATCCAAGGCATAAATGCCAGTTTTATATCCTAAAACATGAGTGTCTATATGGTGTTCCTTCATTTTCTATGTTGTAGGTTCAATAAAAACAAAACTGTAAGAATTTTAATCAATATAGTTATAGCATCTGGAAGCAAAATAAGCTTCAGCAGCAACTCTCCCTCGCCTATTTTTTTTGGCTGAGTATCATCTGGCAGTCAGACCAACATTCAATTGCTAGTGGGAATAGGAAGGGAGACACAAAGGAGTCTTGCTATTCCCCTTAAGGATGGAGAAACCAGAATACAATAAATGTAATGTTCTATTTTCCCGCAGGCACATAGTTTATACCTATGCATTTTCAATCACTGTCAGCAGTTAGCTGTCACCAAGAAATGAGAATAAAATAAATCTAAATACAAACAAAACAAGGAAATCCAGTGTCGTAATGGGTTTGATCTAAAGCTAATATTCACCTTTGCAATACAAAACAATACACTGGCTACGGTTGTCCATGCTCTGATCACATCCCGAATAGATTACTGCAACACACTCTATGTGGGGCTGCCTTTGAACACAGTTCGGAAACTGCAATTAGTCCAACGGGCGGCAGCCAGATTACTAACAGGAGCTATATACAGGGAGCATACCACCCCCTTGTTGTGTCAACTCCACTGGCTGCCTATCCACTTCCGGGCTCAATGCAAAGTGCTGGTTTTACCTTATAAAGCTCTATACGGTTCTGGCCCAGCTTACTTGTCCGAACGCATCTGCCTCTACGTCCCACCTCACACCTTAAGATCACCCAGGGAGGCCCTGCTCTCACTTCCGCCATCATCTCAAATGTGGCTGGCGGGGACGAGAGACAGGGCCTTCTCGGCTGTGACCCCTCACCTGTGGAATGCACTGCCAAGAGAGATAAGATCGATTCCATTCCTCCTAGCATTCAGGAGAAAGGTGAAATCTTGGTTGTGGTCCACGAGAAGGCCTTACTGGTACATTATGTAAACTGTTATGTGTATTCATATCATGATCTGATCACTATGCTCAATATATCCCATATGCATGGGAGTATTGGGATAATGATACAAAAGGTTTGCTATGGTAGATCCCTCTCACTCAGACTCAGCCCCCCCATCAAACTGCTAGGTAGGCCCCGAATCAAAATTTTGGCTACAGACCTGACATCATGTAGGTATATACAAATCTAAAATTCCAAGCACTTCTGGATTTAGGATAAGGGATCTCAGCTGGCATTATAACAAAATGTATGGCTTTCAACCAAAAGTTTTTGTACTATTCAATTACAATATATTGCTTGAAAACAGAATACTTTAGCCAGATAGTGTGCCTCTCTAGAATGAATGCCATAC
Organism: Anolis apletophallus; assembly: GCA_030556195.1. Taxonomy (NCBI): domain Eukaryota; kingdom Metazoa; phylum Chordata; class Lepidosauria; order Squamata; family Anolidae; genus Anolis; species Anolis apletophallus. The sequence goes on from JARBWK010000009.1 coordinate 106,210,518, forward strand.
AACAACAAAAGAAATGACTCAAAGGAAAAAACAGATGTAGTTTCACATATTTCATTACATTAACATCCTACCTGTCCTCCATAAACCTACCAGTAGCATCCATGGTTCATCTGGTGGGATGAGGTTATCAATCTCTACTAGCCGTAATGGCTTTTCATTATCACATGCAATGTTTCTCCAAATGCTGTTTACTGGGAAACACCATTGCAAGCATTACTTTGCATTCATGTCCTCATTGTAAGTCTTCACACAAGTTGATTTTTGTGTCAAGAGAAAATGGAGTGAATAGAAGCTCTTTGTATTTGCCTAGCATCACTATTACCATGTGAGGTCAGTTCAACTCAGAGAGGATGTGTGGTTAAAAATCACTAATGGGTTTGGTGGCAGATGAGGGCTTGAGTATGTTTTCCAGCCTGATACTCTGACCACAACACCTGACATAGCCTTTTTTCCTGGGATGGCTTCTGATTTCATTGGAAAACCAATCCTGAAGCTTGTACACTCTAAAATGTGGTGACAGCTAACTACTGAGAACACCTGGAGGTAGATATATAGATATATCCACAAATATACATTTATTATGTGTCTGAGGGGGAAGAAGACCACAAGCTTGATTAAATACTCCACCGAGGCTGTGCCCACCAGATATGTGCTTGGACTACAATCTGACATATTTTTCAGCTTCCAGGTTTGAGGCATAGAGATTTTCTTGTTAGTGCTCAAGGCTGTAATCCTTCACACTGTTAGATTTCTTAAATCTCCCTATGGAGAGTATGTTCGCTAATGATTGTCTGTGCAGGATTACAGTCAAAGATTTAACAATCTTAGTTTTGTTTACATTTAAATCAAGTAGTTTAAGTACTAGACAAATGTGATAAAGTGGTTTGCTCTTTGCAGTACATTTTTAAACATTAAAATATTCAGTGTGTCTCTTAAGGATGAATTTGAGAATTGCTTTAGTATTTTAAGAAGCTCTCCACACCATTTGCCTGACCAGCACACACACAAGTAAATCCAGACTGAGCTACGTTAAAATACATCCAGAAAACATTTCAGATCCCATTTGGGGACTAAGCCATAATTATAATAATTCGTCCATATTTCTGGGTGTCTGTACTGCTCCTTCAGAATGAGAGGGTGAGAGAGACATTTTTTGTGAAAATGGAGTAAACCCCTTGTGCCTGCAGGTTCTCTTGGCAAGAGTGATATTCCAGCACAGCCCATCTGTCTTCCCCTCACCTATCTTTCTATTTTTCTGTGTGACAATAATGACAACGGGGATAAGAAATCTCTCTGAGAAGATGCTGCAGCTGAAAAGTACCTGGACGGAAAACAACAGGCAAAATCCTCCTAGAACTTCGGTTGGGCAAGTGCTCCTAGAATAAATAAGGGTTGTTCTTGTAGCCCTACTCAAACATGGCCTAGCAGAGTGTCACATGGAGCTATAGGATGAGACCTTCCCCAGGGGTGGTCTCCAAGTAGATCTTTGTATCAAGGTCAGGTCTATTCCCTAAAAAATGCACAACAAATGAGTTACCAGGGATGGATTCTTACTCAGCATCCTCTGATCATTTCTTTGGATCCAAGAATTAAAAGAGACCAATTATGGAGGGCTTTGAAAACACTTCTCTCTCTCTTTTTGACAGCCAAGGGAGAAAAGCTACTTTGCATCAAACCTGCATCAGAGAAAATTAGACAGTAGGTAGTTGGGTTTTGTTTGTTCCGGCTAAAACACTTTCTCATTAGAGTGTTACTGTGTGCCTTCAATTTGTTTCTGATTTATAGCAGTCATAAAAGTGAACCTACAACAGGGCTTTCTTGGCAATACCTTTTCCAGAGGGGGTTTGGCACTGCTTTCCACTTAGACTGAAAGAGTATGGCCTACCCAAAGACACTTAGTAGACTTCCATGGCCAAGGAAAGATTTGAACCCTAGGCTTTTGGAGTCCTCATTCGGCACATAGACCACTACCCCACACTAGCTCCTTTTTGATAATATGAACAGAATAATTACTCTGTTAGTGAATGTCATTCAAAAGCCAGATTCAGAGCTCATCCTTAGGTGTGCTCATCATGGTGATGAGTATTCAGACTCAAAGTCTAAATGCATGAGAGGGGAGACATGCCCAACAACTATGGTCTCACTCCTAATGATAGCCTTTCTTCCAATAGCCTGAAGCTGGAATACTTATGACTGGAGAAAGTTATAGCTTTTTTGAAACTCAACTTCTAGAATAACACCACCATTTCAGCTAGTCTACCCAGTGGCCACACTGGTTGGAAGATTCTGGGAGCTATACTCCAAAACAGCTATTTTTACAGGTTGTGAGCAAGCCGACATCTAAATGAGTACATAGAACCACATGGAAAAATCATAAGCATATTCAAATGCATAGATGGAAATGTAAAATGTAATTCTACCATCCCGAAATATTCTTTAAATCTAAAATAAAGAAAGCAGCATCTTTTAGATTTTTTTCAGGGAAAACAAGTCACAGGCATATCACATGCAAGATGAATGCCACTCCATTTCTAGAAGACCACAAATGCAATTTGTACTATTTGACTTGGCATTTTCCTCAAAAAAAAAAGGAGAACTTCTTTTTCAAAAACTCTGTGCTCTTGAAAAATTGTTTTAGGAGGCATGCAACTTAAAGAAAAAGGACACAAAAGGTGAAAAGATGGAGTGCAGAGCCATCAAGGCAACCTGACCAAGTGTTCTGGTGGTAACCTTTTCTGCCACCCTGAAAAAGTTTCATCATTTTCTTGAGCACAGACTCTGCCCTTTGGGACTCGAGAAGCATTACATCCTTCAGACTTTTGATCTTTCCTACCTAAATGGGGAATTCTGAACCCATCCCTGATCCTCAGTGCCTCATTATCTGCAATGCAACCTGTTACAACCCTGAGGCTGATGCCTGCTTCACTTTCACTGCAGTAAATTGGGAGCAAATGAGTTCAGTTGGGGCGTGTTTGCTCTAGTTTGGTGCCTCTAGCTTATTCCATAGTTTGAAATCACTATCAAAAAAGCAGTTGTCCAACAGAGCCTCAAACACTGCTTTATATACACATTAAGATGTATACAGTCAATAAAACCTGCCAGATGTGAGCATTAAATAAGGAAACAGATAACAGTCAACATGAGATGGGACAGTCACAGAATCATTTTTTAATCAGAAAGAAGTATATATGGAGCATATTTTTCTTAAAGCAAAGTTTTCTACCCTGAATTCTGGTTCTTGTCTAATTGGAAGCCAGGCAGTATTCACACATGACAGATAAAGATTTTTGAGGGACAAAATACTGAGATAGCTAAAGACAAATCCATATCATTTCCTTACATTCCACATAATATAGTATGATCCCTTTATCCACAGATTCAGTATCCACAGCTTCATATTACTACACTCCTGAAAATGCACCCTCAGAAGTCTTTGTGAGATTCTATGGTATGCTTCCAGCTTACATATAGTCAAAATATAGGGTACACAATTATCAGTGATTTCAGGAAATCACGGGGTATTGAAAGGTTTCCCCCCATGCATATGGGGGTTCCTGTATAACCAAGATACACAGAGGATGGATGTGCTTTTCCAAGGCCTGAATAAAGGAAAACTAATCTAGTCTGAAACCTTTTTGAGAAAAACTTGAGAAAAACTGTGGGCTATGCTTGGGCACACTTACAGAAACATATTTCCTTATATCTTGGAAGCTTATTCCCTGTGTCTCAATATACCTATTGTTGACAATAGCGCCAACCAGAAGGAATGTTACGACAGGACAAGTCATGACTGTTAGCGCAGAAGAAGCAAGATTCTGAAATGAAGCTGAGCAGAAACAATGCTTGATGTTAAACGAATAGAGAGGAAGTCATGTTTGTGCTTCCCTATACATGACATGTTATCTCAAGAGTTATCAGTTCCAAAGGTTCACTGTGCATAAGAAAGAAGAATGAGCAACAATTGGAAGGATAGAAGCATAACAACAATTGGGGACATTTGAGCCCAACAACAAACAGAGATTATTTAGAGGCTTGACTTTGTAAATAAATGTGTAATCCTTATATTGCCCTACAAGTGCACATATCTTTCTGCCAAGTTGGCTTATAAAGAGAATTAGATAGTATTAAAGTTAAAAGGGGAATATGGAAGCAAACAGATTTTTGGAACATATGGGGTAAATTTATTGAGTTTATATTCATTGAAGGAAAGGGGAACAAACCTGCAACAGAAACAATGAAATTTTGGAATTAAAGGATAAGATGAGTTGGTCCAGGCGGAGGTGGGACAAGAAAGGGATAAGGGATAAAGGGGGAGGGGGATAAAACAAAATATACTTAAGTAGATAGAAGATTGAAACAGAATTATATGCATAATATGTTTTAAACAGTGAAAGTTCTAAACTAGATGGGAAACATCTTATTATCATGCTTATTGTTACTTTAGATTAGCAACTATGTAAAATGTTAACATTCTTAATGATTTACGTATAAGCTGTAGTAAGACATGAAAAATGTATCTTTTCTTTTTAAAAATACAATCTACTTTCCCAACTTGGATACTGTTCTCAAAATGGTTAATTGTATATGCTGTTGAGGGAAAAAGAGAGATATAAGATGGTCAGAAATATAAGGAGGCAAAAGAAATATGAGGAAAAAGAAGTGAAAGAAGTTATTTTTAAAGTGAAGGTGAACAATTAACATTGGGGATATTTCATGATTTTACAGTTCAAAAATACTTTTAAAGGCTTTCCTCTGATAAATGTCCTTAAGGGCTCATTTATTACCTCTCTGCTAAAAGCAGTATCTATTTTATCTACTCACATTTCTGCTTTTGACCTGCTAAGTGGCAGGTGAGCTGGGGCTAATGGTGCGTGCTCACCCTGGCCTGGGCTCAAACTGCTGACCTTTTGATCGGCAGGATTTTTCTGCAGCACAGTAGTTTACTTAACTTGGTTGTTTCGTTTCATTTCTCAATATTGACAAAAGATTTTTTTTGAATCATATTGTTTTTCTTCTTTGTGGGATCATAAATGATCCCTATTTTCCCCATGTATGTGTTCTGTAAGCTGCTTTGAGTTTCCTTCGGGGTGAGAAGGGTGGGATATAAATACTGTAAATAAATAAATAAATAAAGTGAATTAGTCAGTTTATAAATGCTTGACACTAAGTTGGGCTGTCAGAATAAAAGATGCAACACCATACATTAAACAAAAAACACATAACTTTGGAGGTGTCTACAGCCAATGCTGGCTCTTCAGCTTAGAAATGGAGATGAGCACCAACCCCCAGAGTCGAACACAACTGGACTTAATGTCAGGGGAAAACCTTTACCTTTACCCTGTAAACAGCAAAGGTTTTTTTTAATGATGGGTTGCAAAACAGAGTCACAGGGTCATGCATGGCTCACGGGGTGCACCACACTGTACCCACCTCTTATTTAATAATTCTAATAAAACTTGATCTGATGAATTTTTCCCAAGCAAGATTTGTATTGTCCACAATGTCAGAGGAAGGTGTACAGAACTTTAAAAGGGCAAACTGAGATACTGGTGTCAATAACCATGGAGAGAAATTGTTCTTAGATAGCTGTTGGGTGAAGCTAAACCCCACAAATGTTTGAATCATCCATTTCTCCTTCAGAGTCCAGAAGCTCACCTGAAAATAACCCATACTGAGTTCTTTGTTTGAGACAAAATAGTGCAAATTAGCAGAAAATGCTACCTATCCTTTTCATGCTATTTCACATTGTGGTACAATAGTGCCATGGTAGTCTACTACAGTGTTTCCCAACCAGTGTGCCATGGAACACTAGTGTGCTGTGAGTGATCATCAGGTGTGCCGCGGGAAGTTGGAGATAGAAGAGAGAGAGAGAGAGAGAGCACTCCTGTCCTACCGGGAAGCCCTCACCAGGGCTCGATCCCTTGCCTGAGTCCCGCAAACACAGCCTCCTTTTGGGAAGCCTTGTGCCGCTGGACTCGCCTTCTTGGGCTTCCTCCTCTCCTTCCTTCCTCGGCCTTAAAAGGGTTTGAGCCGAAAGGCGGGGACTGCGTCAGGCGGAAAGAGCCACTCTGAGAGAGAGAAGATCCTGGGATGGGACTTCCCCGGGTCCCCCGGCTGCCTGGGGGCGGATCTACACCGTAGCATTCATGCAGTGAGACATCCCTTGGTCTTCCAGGGCTCAAGGCTGGAGAATCCCGGGATTTGTAGTTTGGGGAGGCTCAGGGTGGTGTCAAACTACCACTCCTGTGATACCCTTGCACTCAGCCAAGGTGGGTCAAGGGGCGTTCGGGACACAAGGTTGAGGCACCTTTAAGCAGGGGCCGAAAACTAACAGGGTTTGCTCACTTAAGGCAGGCGTGGACCAACTTGGGCCCTCCCTCCAGGTGTTTTAGCCTACAACTCCCACCATTCTCCCTTTCTTTCTAGGCTATATGTGTTGTGTGTATATGCATATATGTACTGTGTATATACATATTAACTATATGTATTACTGTGTTAGAGTGTCATTTTGTGTCATTTTGGTTGGTGGTGTGCCCCAGGAGTTTGTAAATGTAAAAAATGTGCCGCGGCTCAAAAAAGGTTGAAAAACACTGGTCTACTAAACATAACAGAAACCAACTGTTTCGCAGGAGGAAAGCAAAACTGTTCCTGACATTTTATTATTATTTTACCTTAAGATTCCTTATTCTTCCAGGAAACTCTTGTGTAGGTATGGGCAAACTTCATCCCTCCTGGTGTTTTGGACTTCAACTCTTCAACTTTTTTGGAGTTGAAGTCCAAAACACATGGAGGGCCGAAGTTTGCCCATACTTGCTCTTGTGGGTGTTTTCTCCTAGTATTCTGTAATATAATTCACTACTTGCTCAGTCTTAATTTAAATATTACAAATCAGCTCTGGCGATTTTGTGCAAACACATTTCCAGGTGTTTTCATTGTGTTCTGAATTTGGAGTTTTGAATGATTTATGCAGACACTGATTTTTGCACACAAAAAAGGGGCCCCTTCCTCTGTGTCACAATAATTGCTACTGAAGAAGTCATCACAAAGCAAACATCTTTTTCAAACTTCAAGTCGGAGGGCAAGGGAATTTGATTGTTTTATACAACATTGTCAAAACCACAGGGGATTCAAACCACAACACAGGCATTTAAAAAGAAACATATATCAAAATCTACCTAAAGAATGAGATGAGAATTCTGTCATACCAACCTGATCCCTTCCCTGTCTCTCAGTAAACCCTGTGGAATAACTCTGCCAAAACTGAAAAAGGCATTACTGGACAGCCCAAAGCATTTGTTCTACTTCCACCCCAACTTTTATTTGCCCATTCATAAACCCTTTGTGAAAACCATTTTATCAGAGATTTAATTTTTTCTCCATTACTCTTAATATCAGAACATTTTAACTGTACAGGGACTTGGCAAACAATTACATTAAAATTAAAAAGGATTCAATCCCTTCTATTAAATGAAATACATTTCCAACAGTATATTTGCTTTAAACATATCTGGATGCCACTTCCTGATTCCTTGCTAATATTCAGAAAACTGCAATTTCAGTACACATGCAAAATATGTTTCTCTCAAGGCAACTATCCTGCCCGTATTTATGCAATTTTCTTCCCACTTGTTATATGTTGATCATTTGTCAAGTGCTGAAGTGGTCTTTGAGTGACAAGAGGCCGTGGTTCTGATTTGGAGAATGAAATGTTAATCAGAGCATGAGGAAAGACTTCCAAACAGATGCAAGAAAGAAAAGCCAATTTAACTATTCAAAACCAGAGGTCTGAAAGATCTAGTGCACATGAAAGATACATCTATATGCATAGGATAGTGCTGCAGTTGAGCAGTTGAGCTTAACTTGCTCTTGTCCAAGTTGCCATCCCCTGCTGTGCATGAATGAGTTCAGGGTGCTGTTAGGGATGTTGATGTTTGTTCAGTGGTTCGTTCTAAGACATTGCAGGGAATACCAAATGGGGTGCCAAGGAAGCAGCAGCAGCATTTTCCACTAGTGCATGTTCAAGACAGCCAGGTATAAGCAGGAGGTCTTCTTTCATTCACACAGAGGTCTCCTTTCCTTCACACACTGCTGCAATTGTGTTTTTTTTAAGGAATGGGAGTCTGACACCACAATCTCACAATCCTAATTAATGACAGTATACAAAGTCAATGCCCTTGCACTACATAGCAGACTTTGACAACTCTCTAACCCTTTCAAACACACATAAGAACATAAGAACATAAGAAGAGCCATGCTGAATCGGACCTCAGCCCATCTAGTCCAGCATTCTGTATCACACAGTGGCCCACCAGTTGTACACGGGGATCTCGAGCAGAAGGGAGGGCAAAACCCTGACCTGCTCCCGACCCCCCACAACCAGTACCCGGGGAAGATCCTGCCTACCTCAACCAACTCCGAGGTGGCACACACACACACACAGAGTACAGGGTAATAAAGAATATTTTACTGGAAAATGCCTTGAGTTTATAGGTTTGTCTAATAACAAGCTGAACAACAGTGGTGGGCAGAGGTCCCTTTCAAAAACAATAAGTGACTTCTCTTTTTAAAAAGTGTACATGTCTCAAGGGCCTAAAATAACCCAGGGGAGGCCAAACATGGGGCAAAATGCCCCCATACTTCCAGATATTTGGGATGTTTTATTCTTTTTGTGGTGTTTACCCAATACAGCTAACGACCACCCCTAATGTAGAATATGGGATTTGTAGTTTCCTCTATCATCTAAACTAGTTAAAGTACCAGAGGACACAAGAAGACATCCCTTCTTTCGAATGTGGAAAACTACCTTCCTGACCAAGCATTATTTACAGTTAAGGTAAAGCCAGTATGTTGCCTTGTCTATAGGAAGCCCTCGTATTGGCTGCTTTCCTGCTAAAACCTTCTCAAAATAAAGAATTCCTTGCATAGGAAGTAGAAGACAAGAAAGCAGTGGAGCATTTTATTTATTTTGTTTTGAAACAGTCTGCATGTTCTAGCAAAGCTGCAAACGGAAGAGTTTATCAATCAAAACTTTATTACGGTCACAGACCAGCACAAAGTGGGCACAAGCGCCCTAAGAGGAGAAGGACAACTCCCCAGTAAACAGTTATTTAAAATCAGACTAGAAATCAGTATAATTTTTTTTTAAAGACAGGATATTGTTGCCTTATGATGTCAAGAGTTTATAAGAGAGGAGCTCAAGCCCTGCTTCTTTGGACTCCAGGTCCCAATATCACTTATGATTGGCCAAGGTAGTTAAGGCTTCAGGGAGCTGAAGGCAAAAAACATCCCGTTTGACTAAAATTTATGAATCAGTGCTCTTGCCATTATTGTGCTTAGGTTTTTTTTCTTTCAGGAAAAGTGGCCATGTTGGATGGGATATTCCAGGCTTTATAGTCTAAAAAAGTAACTTTTCCACATTTCCGGAAAAGACTAGTTCAGAATATCATAAATACACTGCCACAACTTCTGTACATACAAGTCCCATAAACAGAACCAAAAAGTAGCTGGTTCAAAGGGAATCAGCAGGGAACTGGAGTCCATATCCACATCTCTTTTACATCTGGATTGAGTTACCCAGGGGTCTTGTGTTTGCTGAGGAAGGAAAAAGTGACAAGGAACATATTGGAATCATTTGTGTTCATAAATAAATGATATCAAGAAGCCAACAGAGTTGCTAACTCCTGTGTTGTTCCATCTGGTTGAGAGAGATAATCTTTCAACTGGAGCAAACATGGAGTTCTGAAGTTGCTGTATCTTCCACAAAAACTGTTGCAGTTTCTCAACATGGAACTTGGAAAAAAATGAAGGAAGCAGAGAGTGAAGGGAGATGTTCAGCTGACCTATATGGTTGCCTCTGAAATTTTGCATGTTAGATTCTCCCCAGTAGCACCAAGAAAACTGTTTTTCTTTGCTGCACAAATGTGAGATAAATGTGTGCCCAATTTAGTTTTCAAAAGAAGATAAATGACTTTTATGTAAGGATCTGGCTGTGACCGTATAGAGTTAGGACGACTCTCCATTCTCTTTCCCTACAATGCGGCAACAATGGAATGCTGATTCTGAATAGGTTCAGAAAAGAACCAATGAAGGAGGGGTGGCGAAAGAAGAGATTAAGAATTGCGGGGGCGCAGTGTCTGAAGACTTGTCCGATATCGACACTGAAGAGGGACAAACAATGCACTGCATGAACTGTATATAGGTCAAGCTTGTTGAAATCTTAATACAGTCTATACAAGCATAACAATACAGATATTCAGCTTAGCACACCATTAGCTCCTTTTACCAATTAATATCTCACAGTAAGCTGACATTTGCGAGATCACTCTTGGGCCTTTTAATTTAGCATGCCTTCTAATTAAAGAAAGATTAAAAGTACTTTACACTATTGCTCCTCCTTCCACACTCCACGGGGCTCTGTCTATACTACTTGGGAGAAAATGCATTTTTTAAAAAAAAGAACCTACTCAGAAGCCTTATTAAGCCATAGTTTGAAGGGATGCCCCTTGGGACTCCTATCATGTGCGGAAATCCACAGAGAGTGCTTCCAGTTTGCAGAAGAAACTTGTTACTTCTATTGACTCCACCCTTGAGACCAGATTTTTAAAAGATCAGACGATAAACAGAAAATAAAATGGAGAAACACTTTCTTTTTTTGTAGATCCCATCTCTCAAATCCATGCTACTTTTCTGGTTCCTTCTTGTTTTTACAAATAGGTGTAATCACCAACAGCAGTTTAGAAACACTGCAGGCTTCCAGAAGACAAAAGTGGTGCAAACCAATCTCTCTAGTATGTGCTACAGTTAACAAATAAACTATGTACTTCCAACTAGAGAAGAAGGAGTGAAATATGAACAGTAAAGTTATTTTGTGGTTATTTTATTGGTACACCCAGATGGCATCATGTTGCATGTAGTCTGGAAGAGTGGCACTTGAAGCTCTTTTCTGGTTGAATCCAATTGAAGAGATGGATGAAATGTAGAGTACACAGATCTCAGGATCTGATCTTTAGACTCAAATTTTATGGTTCATCTCCAGGCAGGAGACAAGGTTGCAGTTTATCCAGTTTTGGTAAACTTGTCTCTGGGTAATACGAAAGATTTGTGTGCTAGTGGTAGGGTCCCCCACATCAGACAGACATTTGTGAGACTAAATATGCCAAACAGTTACCGGGGAGCAGCAATTTTGACGGCTAACATTAACAAAGGGCCTTTCGAATATAATGGCAGTGGCACCATGGCTAACACTTGTTAGTACTGCACAGAAGTACTAACCCCTTTGAATGTCTTTTACCATGAAAATCCTATGATGATACAATCCAAAATGAAATGAAAGAGTTGAAACAAGATGAATCTTCGGATGGTACTCAACAAGCTACTGGGGTACAGTAAAGAACTACTACAGGTAGTGCTGCAGCTAATGATGCAACTGGACTCCAGTTGAAAGGATGTTCTGTTGTTGTTGTGCTCAGAGGTGAAAAGAGACTCTGAAGCTGTTACAGGAACATTGAATGTAAGCAGCATAAATCAGGGGAAGTTAGATATTACAAAACAAAAAAATGGAAAGTATAAACAGGGTGGTCCTATTGGAGAGTGAGCTAAAGTGGACCAGAATGGTATATATATATTTTCTCTCCAAAAGCAAAGAGGCTGTCATACTTTGGATGTATGATAGAATCATAGAATGATAGAACTGGAAGAGACCACATAGGCCATCTAGTCCAACTTCTTGCCATGCAGGAAAAGCACAAAGTACCCCTGACAGATGGCTATCTGGCCTCTGTTTAAAAGCTCCCAAGGAAGGAGCTTCCACCACACTCTGAGGGCCTTTCCACACAGCCTTATATCCCAGAATATCAAGGCAGAAAATCCCACAATATCTGCTTTGAACTGGGTTATCTGAGTCCACACTCAGGCTGGATCCAGACAGACCTTTATTCCGGAAACATCCACGTTAAATATCTAGACAGGCCTCCAGTGTCTACACCCACCCCAGAAAGTGCGCGCCTGAAAGAGCCCGAGACAACGTCCGGAGGCCCTCCCCCCAAGTCCTCAGACCCTTTAGAAAAGTCATAAAAACTTACGCATCCTCCACTAGAAGCCTGGGCCGACTCTCCCGGTGTATAGAAATGACATGCCAGAAAGGGGGGGGGGGGACACACACATCATTTTGATGCACCAGGAGAGTTCGCCCAAGCTTCTAATGGAGGATGTGTAAGTTTCTATGACGTTTTAAGGGGTCTGGGGGCTTGGGGGGGTGTATTCCTACAATTTACTGGGTTTACTGGGAATGGTGTCTGGACTGCAGTATTCAGCAGTCCAGACCCAGAAGTACTAGGTTTATCCCACACCTTTCAAGAAGGCGCGGAATAAATCCACGAACAAATTAATTCACTACAAACCAAGGTTATTCTGGTTTGTAGCGAATAAATTCGGGACTGTCCAGAATATTGTCTAGACAGCCCCTCTTTTATTGCGGTAGATTCTGCAACAAACGTCCTGTCTGGTTGGGCCCTCAGATAATGTGGGATTTTCTGCCTTGAAATTCTGGGATATAGGGCTGTGTGGACGGGCCCTGAGGCAGAGAGTTCCACTGTTGAACAGTTATGGTCAGGAAGTTCTTCCAAATGTTCAGGTGGAATCTCCTTTCCTGTAATTTGAACCCATTGCTCCAATTCCTAGTCTCCATGGCAACAGAAAACAAGCCTGCTTCCTTATGACACCCTTTTACATATTTATACATGGCTGTTATGTCTCCTCTCTACTTTCTCTTCTGCAAGCTAAACATACCCAGCTCTTTAAGATGTTCCTCATAGGGCATGGTCTCCAGACCTTTCATCATTTTAGTCGCCCTCCTCTGGACACCTTTCAGCTTATCATGAGTAGACATGACTCACTAGAGAAGATACCAATGCTTGGTAAGACAGAAGGCAGGAGGAAAAGAAAAGGCTGCATTTCAGTTGAATGGATTCAGGTAACGAAGTCTAAGACTGCAAGACCTGAGGAGGGTTATTGATAATAAGGTGACTTGCAGGTCTCTCATTTATGGAGTTGCCATAAGTCACAGTCAGCTTGTCATTAGTTAACAATGATAACACATTATCTAATTGCCTACCAACTGCTTAATGATTTCAATGATTTTATTGGCTTTTATTGTAAATTATATTCTTTAGTTTTAACCATACTATTTATACCCTACCCTAGTATTTCTAAACACAAAGAGAAAGTTAAATATGAACTTAATAAATTTTGCTCCATGGTTAGCAAAACAGCTTTTTTCCATTTAAGACAGGCAAGGCGGCTGGCCCCCTATCTATCCCGGAGCGACCTGGCCACGGTGATCCAAACCACGGTCATCTCGAGACTTGACTCCTGTAACACGTTCTACGTTGGCCTTCCTCTGTCTGTGACCTGGAAGCTCAAGCTGGTGCAGAACACTGCCGCCCGACTCCTGTCTGGTTCTCCAGCAGGTTGTCACATTACACCTACTTTGCAGGATCTGCACTGGCTTCCAATTGAGCACTGGATCACCTTCAAAGTGTTTGTGCTCACCTTTAAGGCCTTGCAGGGCCTGGGGCCAGCGTACCTGAGGGACCGTCTTTTCCCATATTGCCCTACGAGATCACTACGGTCAGAAAACACCAACTTGCTGGTTATCCCATCTGTGAAGTCACTTAGGCTAATGGCAACCCGTAGGAGAGCGTTCTCCGTGATTGCTCCTACGTTGTGGAAAGCTCTCCCGGCTGAGACGCGAGCTCTCCAAGACCTCTTGCCCTTCAGGCGGGCTTGCAAGACATTCCTTTTTCAGCAGGCCTTCGGCCTATAGATGCCATTAGCGCATAGCTCGCTGATATTGCTGTGTTACACTGCATTATGCTGTGCCCTGTACCCTGTACAGCATATTGTATTTTAACTTTTGATGTTGTGAAGCAGGTTTGGTACTTTTCCGAGCATAAAAAGTACAGTCAGAGAGTGATGCTACTTGCGCGTCAACTCTGAAAAAGAGGGTTTTGGTGTCTGGAATCAAACAGGCACATGCTATGGAAGACTAACACCCTGATTAAATGCATTTTAATACACTCTGTGCCCAATTTGAACCATTTAGGCTAGATGAGTGGGAAACAGTGCAGTTTGAGCTATGAAAGTTAATGGGATTCTTAATGTAAATGGGAAAACACCATTGCAAGATGGCAAAGAGTTCGACCTTCTCTGCTGGCAGGAAGCCCGGAGCTAATGTTGCAAGTAAAAGAACAGAGAGGCTCAATATTGATAGCTTGCACTGTGAGAAAGGAATACTTTATAGATGGCTATTGTTCTCATTTTTAGTGATGACAGAAAATGATGTAAATGATTTATGCAGTGTTTATTGGATTAATGAAATGCCATGTAACAACAGTAATCACCAGCCAATTATGATTGTTTTAACCATGAAGAAGGGGTGGGTTTAACTGGATGGACTCCATTACGAGTATAAATGTCTTTGTATGAGATGTATCGGGGTCTTTTGCCCCTACCTGCAGCTGTGTTCTGCTGGCAAAACCCACCAGCTGGTGCCAGAAAATAAACCTTTTTGTTTTTCACCCTACTTCACAGTTGTCACGTGTTCTCCCTCATCCTAGCATCCGCACGTTCGGGCAGCTTTGGTAAGGTTAACTTGGTACTTGGAGTTCTAGAACTCCCGGTTCTGCTTCATTTGGTGACCCCGACGTGATGTAAAAGGTATCTAGACGGGTCTGTGTTGAGGGAAAACAAACGTGATCTCCGTTGCTGACAGCGCTCGCTCTCCGGCTAGTAAGGTGAGGCAATTCAGGAGGGCTGAGGAGGGGCGCCCCGCCTGTTTTTGACCGTTTTTGCACCGAGCCGGCCGCCTGAATCGCCCCAAACGAACGCCGGTGACCCGAGAGAGACTGCAACTAACGTTGAGGGTGAAAGCAAAGCCCGAAGGAAGAGGCTGGCTGGGAAGCGGCCTCTGGAGAGCCGGCTAGTGTAAGTCCAGGGACACCTTAAGACGGTGCCCAGCCAAAGAGGGCTAGCAAACTGGCATAAGCGCGCAGAGGAGTCGGAGGCGACGTCAGGTCCGATCGCCAAAGAGCCGACGCAACTCGATTGGTGACGTGGGAAGGCGAGACGCGAGTCCCAGGGTCTGCAGGACATCGGCAAGTAT